>CM075977.1:111532943-111674933 GCA_038087875.1 Malacoraja senta | reverse complement strand
TTAAACATCCTATCGAAAAGAAAGACAGATGGGCGGAGGAGTGGGGTAGCACTGTTGGCAAGGAATGAAATTCGGTCCTTAGGGAGGGCTGATAAGACCATAGGGTGTAGTCATTGTGGATAGAGCTGAGAGATTTTACGGGTAAAAATGCGATACTGGGAATTATTTACATGCCCCCAAACAGTAGCCAGGATATAGAATACAAGTTACACCAGGATATACAATAGGCAAGTAAGAAAGGCGATGCTGCAGAGGTCATGTGAGATTTCATTATGCAGGTAAACTGGGTAAATCAGGTTGGTACTGGAACCCAAGAAAGGGAATTTGATGAGTGCCTCCGGGATGGATCCGTCGAACAGCTTGTAGCAGAGCCTACCAGGGTAAAGATGATTCTGGATTTAGTGTTGAGCAACGATCCGGTGTTGATAAAGGGAACTCAAGGTAAATGAACCACGAGGAGATAGCGACCAGACCATGATCAGTTTTAATCTGCATTTCAAAGGGAGAAGATGAAATCGGATGTGTCGGTATTGCAGCTGAGCAAAATGGACTAAAGAGGCATGAAGCAGGATCCGGTGAATGTTGACTAGAAAGGGATCCTAGCAGGGATAACAGTGGAACATTAATGGCAGGAAGTTCTGGGAATAATTCGGAAGTTGCAGGACTTTTTGTTCCAACGAGGAAGAGGAAGATTCTGCGCTAGCCACATGGTCGCCACATTGTCGCCACGTGTACGCTGGTGGTCTCTGGTGAGTCTCGTTCATGGTCGCGAGGAGTTCCCGCATTCTGGGAACTGGTCGCGGCCTCAGTTTGGTCGCCACAAATTTTTCAACGTGTGTGTGTGTGTGTGTGTGTGTGTGTGTGTGTGTGTGTGTGTGTGTGTGTGTGTGTGTGTGTGTGTGTGTGTGTGTGTGTGTGTGTGTGTGTGTGTGTGTGTGTGTGTGTGTGTGTGTGTGTGTGTGTGTGTGTTCCACTGTTACACTCGCGAGTTCCAGTTGCCGTTTTTTCAGCGAACTTCACAGTCGCCGGCAGTCCGCTGAAAAATCGCCCGTGGGACAGGCCCTGATATGGCTGTATGGTCAGTGAGAAGCAAAGCTTCCGCTTTGATTGATGTAAGCTTCGACCTAAATTTTCAGGCATCTAGAAGTGACTAGCTTCCACTACTGGTGCACCTCCATTGTCATTGTCAGAGTGGATATTACAATTGGTGTTCAATTACGCTGGACGACAACGTAATGCATAATGCACTCTAAACCGAGCATCATTTCAACGTTAATTTATAACGCGCAAGACCGCATCCAGGAGAATTAGTAACACCATGATATTAGTATAATTTTATAAACCGTACCTTTCGTCAGTCAGATTACGGTCGAACTTAACTGTTACACCAAAACCCAAATTCCTGTGTGATCAAACATTCAAGAAGCGCCTCTAAGTTGGATTAACGTTTTCCGTCGAAAAGGATACTTTCTCTATTTCCCTTACGTCCGCGACGCTTATTTTTTAATTTGCATTCCTTGTGTATTCCATCACAATCCAAACAAAATCCAACCCAGTTGTCATACTGCTGACGACCTCCATGTTGAATTAGCACGCCAATGATTTTCGCCCATTGATAGGAATATATGGTGTCCTGTTGAATTCTCAGACCACGAATCTCCAGTGCGAAAACATTTCTGCTTTCTGAGCCTGATGTGAATGCCCCTCCTACTTTCCTCTGAAGTTTAGTGGTTGGGATGAGTTGTCCCGTTAAATGATGCTGCCACTGTTGTTTGATTGTCAGCAATGGACCAGAAAGCATTTTTGCTGATGTAGATTCAATGGCATTGTTGATCGTCGATATTTCCCGAGGGCCTTGAGAGAATCGCTCTACCCTTATTCCAGTTTCACTAGACATCCTCTGTTTTGGTCCGCCCACCATTTCGACAAACCAGGATAAAAATACTTTCCAAGTAAAATGGCGTCGCAACTGTATTTCTTCCTGTCTAATTTACCGTGTTCTGTTTAAACAATGTGGTCTGCTCTTCATTAAAGAAACCTAATTAGTTTGTTCTCCTCCGCCCTCGCAGACTGGCATTCGAATGGTGTTTTCTTAACTCTCAAACTGCGTGTCAGGAAATTAATCGCAATATGATCATCACCCATTAGTCGTTTTGCCAGGGAAACACAATGGCGCAGCGGTAGAGCTGCTCCCTTATACCGCCAGAGACCCGGGTTCGATCCTAACTACGGGTGCGGTCTGTATGGAGTTTGTGCGTTCTCCCTTGGCCTTGTCACATGTGACAATAAAGCATCCCATTCCGTCCCATTCCAAGCAAATGCATTTCAAAGACGTAGAGGTTCGTAGATGAAATGATTTCTGTAAATTTGACATTGTCCCTGGTGTATAGGATAGTGTAAGTGTACAGGGTGCTCGCTGGGTGCGATCTCGATGGGCCGAAGCCCTGGTTCTACACTCTTTCTCTAACGTCTATGTGCAAGATGGCAGAGAGGAAATAATGGCACTGACTGAACTTGATCAGGTTGGCAGGGTAAGATTGATGAGATGTCATAGAGATCAGAGTTTGGAGCCAGCTATTTCAACCACGCGGCCGATATCTAACGTCCCTATGCACAAACAACGCAGGTGTCGGTACGTTGGTGGGGAGATGGATGCAGAGATTCTTCAGCGGCGCACAAAAGCTGAAATAGTGTGGATGGTTATTGGCGATCCAAGATAGGAATTTTGACGTTATTCATTGATGTTCGGGTCATTGAAAAATAGCTCGCAACCGTGGTGAGCCGCACGTTGCATTCGCCTTTCTAATGCGAGGCCTTGACTACTTGGTAAAGATGATTTACTGCCTTTAATAATGGGTCTGATGAGAAGCTCGAGTAGTGGTGTGCATTGTGCTGGACGCCATGCGTATTATTTTTAACATAATGTCATACTGAGGATCGTATATAGACACAAAAAAACTTCCAGTAACTCAGCGGGCGAGACAGCATCTCTGGAGAAAAGGAATGATTGACGTTTCGGATAGAGTCCATTTTTCAGACTGGAGAGTCAGGGGGAAATGGAAACGAGATATACAGACAGTGATGTAGGGAGATATAGAATAGACGAATTAAAGAATGCAGTGACCAGTGGGATGCCGCAAGGTTCCGTGCTGTGACCCCAGTTATTTACAATATATATTAACGATTTGGACGAGGGAATTAAATGTGACATCTCCAAGTTTGCGGATGACACTCGGGCTGTATGGTAGTGTGAGATACGATGAGGATGCTATGAGGCTGCAGGGTGACTTGGATAGGTTGGGTGAGTCGGCAGATGCATGGCAGATGCAGTATAATGTGGATATATGAGAGGTTATCCACTTTAGTGGCAAGAACAGAAGGCATATTAATATCCTAATGGTGTCAGATGTGGAAAAGGGGAGGTGCAACGAGACCTGGGTGTGCAGGTACAGCATGCAGTGAAGAAAGCTACTGGCATGTTGGCCTTCATTGCGAGAGGATTTGAGTATAGGCGCAAGGAGGTCCTACTGCGGTTGTACAGGGCCCTGGTGTAACCGCACCTAGAGTATAGTGTGCAATTTTGGCCTCCTCATTTGAGGAATAACGTTATTGCTATTGGGTGAGTGCAGCGTAGGTTAATTCACGGGATGGCGGGACTGACATATGATGAAATAATTGGTCGATTGGCCTTGCATTCGCTGGAATTTAGAAGGATTGGAAGGGATCTTATAGGAACATATAACATTCTTAAATGATTCGACCGGCTAGATGCAGGAAAAATATTCCCGATGTTGATGAAGTCCAAAACCAGGGGTCACAATTTTAGAATAAGGGGAGCCCATTTATGACCGAGATGAGGAAAACTATTTTCACCCAGTTAGTTGTGAACCTGTGGGATTCTCTGCCACAGAAGGGAGGGGAGGCCAATTCGCTCGATGTTTTCAAGAGAGAGTTAGATTTTGCTCTTAGAGCAATAGGAATCTAGGGATATGGGTAAAAATCAGGAACGGGTTGCTGACCTTAGATGATCAGCAGTCATCATATTGGCTGGCGGTGCTGGCTCGAAGGGCCGAATCGCCTACTCTTGCACTTTTTTTCTATTTTTTTGTGTTTCTAAGATATGAAAAAAAGTTTCTTATCTTTGAATGAGTTGTAGAGTATGAGACTGAAGAAGAGGACTTGGAATCAACTGCGACTTAGGTGAGGGAGGGATGGAGTGAGAAAGAATGCAAAGGCTACTTGAAGTGAGAGAAATCAATATTCATACTACTGGGTTTTCAGCTGTCTAAGCGAAATATGAGACGCTGTTCCTCCAATTTGTGTTTGGCCTCGCTCTGACAATGTAGGAGGCCTAGGAGCCACACATTAGGGTGGGAATGGGATGGGGAATTAAAGTCTTTGGCAAGCGGGAGATCGGGAAATTCCAGGCGGACTGAGATAAGGTGTTCAGCGAAACGATCGAAGAGCCTGCGCTTGGTGTCGCCGATATATAGGAGCCAACACCTGGAACAGCGGATACAGTAGATGAGGTTGGAGGAGATGCATGTGAATCCTTACCTCACCCGAAAAGTCTGCCCGGGTCCTTGGACGGTGTCGAGGGAGGAGGTATAGGGACAGGCGTTGTAGCTCACGCGTTTGCAGGGGAAAGTACCCAGAAAGAGCGGGTGAGGAGGGGGGGGGTATTAACGGGAAGGACATGTTAACCAGTGAGTTTCGGAGGAAACGGTCTCTGCGGTAAACGGATAGGGTTGAAGATGGGAAGATATGGCTCGTGGTGGTATCCCGTTGGAGGTGGCGGAAATATCGGAGGATTAAGTGCTTATACGATGACTGATGGGGTGAAATGTGCGGTCTGGGGGACACTGTCCCTGTTGCGACTGGGGGAGGGGAGCAAGAGCGGAGCTGTGGGATATCGAGAAGACCCTAGTGAGGGACTAATCTATAATGTAAGTGGTGAACCCTGGTGACTAAAGAAAAAGTACATCTCAGATGTCATGGTTGTAACACTTCATCGTGGGCGCAGATGCGGCGTGGACGGAGGAATTGGGAGTAGTGCATAGAGTCTTTACAGGAGGCAGAGTGGGAAGAAATGTAGTCAAGATAGCTGTGGGAGTCAGTACGTTTATAGTTAATGCGGGTCGATGATCTATCTCTTGTGATGGAGACGGTGTGATTAAGAAACGGTAGGGAGATATCGGATTTGGTCCAAGTGAATTTGAGTGCGGGATGAAAATTAGTTGTGTAGTTAATGACGTCCGGCAGTTCTGCGTGGGTGAAGGAGCTAGCCCCGAAGCAGTCATCAATGTTTCAAGCGGTAGCTCTTCCGCCCTCTCAGCTGTTATTATGGATTCAAAGCAGCAAATCAACCTGACGGGACTGGTACATTCTGATTTATACCACTAGTTATTCGTCAATCAGCGCTTAAAACCTATTCAACCAAAACAACCCTGAACACTGATCAACGTCATTCCATTGTGAGACAATAGTGAAAGGCACACTCGGAGAACAAGGTTAGATATTTGGTTTTGAGAAGACTTCAGTCTTTAATGTCAAAGAGAACATCGAACAAATCAAATTGAATCGACATTGAAATTAACATTTGTCAACGATTCAGAGACAATTCCATAATTTCCATTAAGTGCGGTAAATTCGATTTCGCATGTCACAAGGAACTGCCTGCAACATCCTGAGATAAAGAGATTGATCACAATATAAACATGACCTTAGATATTACATATTGGCTTAATTGATAACAAGTGCAAATGTCATATAAGTCTGTCATGGGCTTTTAATTCCTATGTAATATGAGTTATGTGAGCTGCTTAACGGGACATTGCATGTCAATAAGAACGAACAACTAATCTGGAGCATATTCTGCCAGAGCGACCGCTTCCTTCCCGAAATCACGGTTTAATGTAAATCGGCATCTGGTGGAGCACATTTAAAAACTATTGATAATGAAGCAGGAAATAACATTACAATATAACTCCATTTCAGGAGTCCTACCATTACAGGTCCCCTAATTTGAGGAAGGACATTTGCTATTCAGGGAGTGCAGCGTAAGTTTACAAGGTTAATTCCCGGGATGGCGGGGCTGTCATATGCTGAGGGAACCTTGCGTCACTTTCTTCCAGGTGTTATAGGAATGTCGTGAGGCTCTGTCAGGATTCGTCAATCTGGTCCACATTTGGTTCCTGCATTTGAATGCTCAGATTTGACGTGGAATATTGTAAAGTTTTTGAAGAATGGGTTATATAAGCAGACGGTATCTATTCAGCAGAAAAGAGAGAGCGGGGCCTATCTCTATCTGAAATATGGGCCATTTAGTTGTACAAACCGTCAGATCCTCTGCACATGAATTGAACTTATGCACATTACCGCGGTAAAATCCGTAGACTGTCAATATCTCCTTCCTATAAAAATATAGATTATGTATCTACCCTGGCTTGTATGAACATCAGCAATTCTCGTAACTTCAGAGATGTTGCGGAATTTTTCAAATGCGTAGATACTGGAGGCCGCTCTGGTAGAAGTGAACATCAGGTTCCAGACGACCTCCCTATCCGTAGAGCAATAGGGACACGGGCGGTGTTCATTTTAAAGCACAGGGCGTAGGTCTGCGAAGGGCGGGGGCTGCCAACACGCCCTTACGCCGTAATGTTTTATCCGAATATGCGTGACATGTTTTGAAATGTTTTGGAAACATAGGTGTGATTTTCTTTCAATGCTCCCTCTTCACCAGAGATCCATAAAGTCACACTCGGGAAGACGTGTTACGTTATTTTAAACATCATTTCATAAGTTTCATTAACTTTCCAGTTTGCGCGACGGGCCATTGAAGTTCGTGAAGGAGCTGCTCTCTGAACTTCCCCTGGGTGACGGTGTAAATCAGTGTGTTTGTACAGGTGTTCAGCAGCTGCAACATAACTCCAGTTACTTCAAATGTTGCATATGGGTTTGTGAAACCTCGCATCCAACTTCCGTTGATACATCGATAGTAAACAAAATAAGATACAGTTGTGACCCAGAGCAGGATAAAGCTGCTGGAGATTGCAAAGAGTAACATTATTGACCGTTTACGGCTTTCCGTCTCCGGGTCTACACGACTGAGATCGCGAAGCCTTCTGCGGACCCGATTTGCCATTAAAATACGTCTCGCCGTGTGCGCATTAAAGAACAAAATCAAACAGAATGGAATCACTGGGGTCAACAACGCCTCGGTCCAAGAATATGCGATCCATGCGGGCAGGTAATAGAAGTCCGATCGGATTCTGCAGCCCCACAGTAAACCATTCTTGTTGTGGAAAGAATTATAAGAGAAAGGCCTGGGAGCGTTCTGTAAACAGAAGAAGGTACATAGGGTCACCATAACCACCGCCGCGGTTCTGTCGGTACAGTATCTGGATCTCAGATTCTGTTTGGAGATGGCCACAAACCTATCAAATGTGAATGCGACCGTGAACCATACGGAACAGTCCACGGCCGCGGCGGACAGGAAGAGAATAAACTTGCACACAGGAGTTAAGTACAGGAATGTGTTCCGCCAATAAATAACGGCAATCCGATTTAAAATCACTTCGCAGACAATCACCGTGAGGTCCGCCGTCGCCATAGCCACCAGATAACGAGTGATGCATTTGGAGAGACCGCACTTTCCTTTGGACAGGACCACAATCGCCAATAGATTCACTAGAGGAGTAAGAAATAAGCAATTGTGATTATGTGGACAGAAAAACTTCGAGTTGAGTAATGGATGTGTATATATTGTTATTTTGCTTTCCTAATATTGTGAACAGGATGGCATGGACGGAGATTCCTTTGGTTTGAAGGCAATCCCTTATACTGCTCTCACGAAGAAATATTCCACCTTAACTATGAATTAATCAACTGAGAAACGGTTTGAAACGGAAGTGTAGTATGAGCAACAAGACTAAAATTAATGTTAATGTGGCGCACCTTTCGGATCGGCATTTGCTTACCGGGTTTGCAACGTTTGAAGGGGGCCGTGTATAATAGAGATTACCTGCACGCGATGCGGTAATCGCGATTCAGTTAAAATTAACGAAATTTAAAGGCATAACATGGGAGACTAGATTGAAACAAAAATAGATGCGGGAAATGCAATCGCCCGAGGTATAACCAGATGCAGCCTTTGTCGCTCAGCTTACTTGGCTGTTACTTCACTTAACAATAATGCAAGAATAATTCTATACCAGTCCCAGTAAACGGCAAACGATGAAATATATTAAAAGCATACAATAACTACATTATCTTCCGGTTATTCCCCAAACCCCGTTCCATGGGGCAACCTTGCATTTAGCACATTTCGTCACACTATTTTCACATTATCTTCAACATTACCGCAACCCAATCAATTGTCGTCACGGCTATCCCACATACACCCGCCAAGTGACATACCGGGCACTCCAATTGATGCCAGGATTGGGTAATAATAATATTCAACCGACAAGTGCCGTATCAGACTCATTTCTCCTTCAAAGCGACCTCGGAAATGCAGTACAAAGCTTACAGATGTTACAGTGGGAGGTTAAACCGCTGAACATTTATAAGCCAAGAAAAAGATTAACGAGTTATTGAGAACACCTCCCTGTGGACATTCATTACGGATTTTGCTCCCGTGTGAGTGTAATACGTCAACAATCACAAGGGTGGTCGTTCATTGCACATGCACCAATTTAGCACGTACAGAATAAAGGAACTCTAAAGTAGGATTGCGAACAATATTTCTAAATTTAAATATGTTCCACGAGGTTGCAGCTGCAGAAAGGTCGGACAAAAATATAATTCAACAACAAACGATACGATTAAATAGTTTATGTGGAGGGTGTAAGAAGGAATTGCAGATGCTGGTTTCAACCGTAGGTAGACACAAAATGCTGGAGTAACTTAGCGGGACAGGCAGCATCTCTGGAGAGAAAGTATGGGTGACGTTTCGGATCGAGACCCCTTCGTCAGTCTGAAGAAGGACTCGACTAGAAACGCAACCCAATTCCTTCTCTCCAGAGATGCTGCCCGTCCCGCTGCGTTACTCCAGCTTTTTGTTTCTATATTTAGTTTATTTTCAGACCTTGAACCACTGTTCCCAGACACTAACCCAATCCCTTTACATCTACCCATTATCAATTTCGTCCCAGGTGTTTCCACGTGGCACTGTTGAAAAATAAAGTAGAAAGGTTCTTGTGAGTGTTCTTATTTACATTATTCAGGGGGAAAGTTCAGGGGGAAACCTATGTCCTCTGGTCCCCGATGCACCTGCACTTGAATGAGACTTTGCGCATCTAACCGATCATTTCGTCTCATGATTTTGTACGCCTCTATAAGATCACCGCTGATCCACTATCGTTCCATGGAATTGAGACCCAACCTAAACTTCTCCCTATAGCTCACACCCTTTGGTCCTGGCAAAATGTTCGTAAATCTTTTCTGAACCCTTTCAAGCTTGACAATATCTTTGACAATATATGACGCGCAAACTTAACAACATTTTCTAAATGCAGTCTCACCAACGTCTTATAAAACTGCAACATTCTATCCATAAACTCTGACTCCCGTGCAGGCTCGGAGGGCCAAATGGCCTCTTCCTGCACCTCTTTTCTACGTTTTCAATGTTAATCAAGAATCTATCTGTCTATCTATGCCTTTAAAATATCCACCGACTTGGCCTCCGCAGCCTTCTATGGCAAAGTATTGCACAAATTCACCAACCACTGACAAATATATCTCCTCATCTCCTTCCCAAAAGTACGTCCTTCAATTCTGATGCTATGGCCTCCAGTCCTAGACTCCCCCAATGGTAGAAACATCCTCTCCACTTCCTCTGCATCCAAGCCTTTCACTATACAGTGTACTCTACCTCGTTGATGCCGAATATGTTTGCAATCAATGCAGGTCTAGCTGACTGGGGGGAGATCGGATTACCCTCCCCTCATTCAGTTTCTGTTTTGTGTTTACTTTACAACAGTCGTCGCACCCAGTCGACTTGAAGTGGAGTTTAATTGAGAAACTCCAAACATTTATCACGGAGGACCGGCGGAACAGCTTGACATCAAGGAAATTGAGCGCATAATATTCGATACAGGACGTTGGTGAAACGGTGAGTGGAATATTGTCTAGGTCAGAATAACTTAGGATGGATATAATTAAGTGGAGAGCGGCAGAATATAACCAAAACGGATTTTGCCAGGACTGGGGAATTTAAATTGTGACAGACTGGATAGGTTGGGATTTCTTTATCTCTGCAGCGAACAAGACTGACAGCTCACCTTCAGAAATGTATAATTTTATTACGAGACATTAATATGATCATGGCAGGAGGAACTGCCAAGTTATTATCCAAACGGAAAGGAGGCATGAGTTAGCAAAAATTGAGAGTTGGATATTGAGTGCGGAAGACTGAAATGTGCCCAACAAAAAGTGATGTGTGGATCGTCCTTCTCTTGCACTTTGCTTCTAAAGGATAGAGGGTAGAGGGCAAAAGTGGATCGAGAAGATAATAACAGTGGCACGTAACAGGAAGCTGAGGATTGCTCCTACGCTCTAAAATGATGTGTTCTGCAAACAAAAGAATTCGGTTTTTTTTAATGTAGAGCAGACAACATTGTTTACACCGAACACAGTAAATTAGACAGGAAGAAATACAGTTGTGTCGCCATTTTATTTGGAAATAATTTTTATTTTGGATTGTTGAAATAGAGAAGGTGAAATATCAGATATGGCACCTCCTATGTTCACAATGGCATCTCCTGTATGGGAATGTACTGCGTGTTGGATAGCCCGTCGCAGGCGTTGCTCTACGTGGGACCTATCCAGTTATATGAATGGCAAAAGAGCGTTTCCCTGACCGGGAATCGAACCAGGGCCGCGGCGGTGAAAGCGCCGATTCCTAACCATGAGACCACCAGGGTATATTTTTAAGAAGGAACTGCAGATGCTGGAAAATCGAGGGTAGCCAAAAATGCTGGAGAATACTCAGCGGGTGAGGTAGCATCTATGAAGCGAAGGAAATGGGCAACGTTTCGGGCCGAAACCCTTCTTCAAACCACTTCAAATCCAATATGTCGAAGCTGCCCCCACACACATTATATTGTCTCTCAAACGCTTCAGGTTCAGGGCCCGTTCTATTAGCTAAGTTGATCGCCTCAACGCCAGTGCCTGAAAGACAACGGCAGTGGTGAGCACCGGGAGAAAAGGCAACATGATAAAATAACGAACAGCTTTCCTTTATTTCCTGATAGCATGCCCTAATATTCAAGGTTGCAAGGTTATTTTATTCTCACATGTCCCAAATAAGGTACAGTGAAATGTCAGTTGCCATACAGCCATACTAAGTGAAAAGCAAAAAGTCTGTGCCGAGCTTCCGCTTTGATTGTTCTAACCTTCGACCTCAAGTTTCAGGGATCTAGAAGTGACAAGCCTCGAATACTGGTGCGCCTCGGTTGTCATTGCAGACTGGATGTTACGATTGGTGTTCAATTACGCTGGCCGACAACGTAATGCATAATGCACTCTAAACCGAGCATCATTTCAACGTTATTTTATAACGCGCAATACCGCATCCAGGAGAATTAGTAACACCATGATATTAGTGACATTTTATAAACCCGTACCTTTCGTCAGTCAGCTTACGGCCGAACTGACTGTTACATCAAATCCCAAATTCCTGTGTAATCAAACTTTCAGGAAGCGCCTCCTTGTTGGATTAACACTTTCCGTTGAAAAGGAAACTTTCTCTATTTCCCTTACGACCGCGACCCTTATTTGTAATTTGAATTGCTTGTATATTCCATCACAGTCCAAACAAAATCCAACCCAGCTGTAATACTGCTGAGTACCTCCACGTTAAATTAGCACGTCAACGATTTTCGCCCATTGATAGGAACATATGTCCGCGTTGCACTGGCAGCATCAGTTACAGTGCGAAAACAGTTCTGCTTTCTGAGCCTGATGTGAAAGCCCCTCCCACTTTCTTCTGAAGTTCAGTAGTTGGGATGAGTTGTCCCGTTAACTGATGCTGCCACTGTTGTTTGATTGTCAGCAATGGCCCAGAAAGCATTATTGCTGATGTAGATTCAATGGCATTTTTGTTCGTCGATGTTTCCCCGAGGGCCTTGAGAGAATCGCTCTGCCGTTATTCCAGTTTCACTGGACATCCTCTGTTCTCGTCCGCCCTCCATTTAGACAACCCATGATAAAAAATACTTTCCAAGTAAAATGGCGTCGCAACTGTATTTCTTCCAGTTTAATTGACCGTGTTCGGTTTATACAATGTGGTCTGCTCTACATTAAAGAAACCTAATTAGTTGGTTCTCGTCCGCCCTCGCAGACTGGCATTCGAATGGTTTCAACCTGCGTGCCAGGATATTAATCGCAATATGATCATAATCCTTTAGTCTTTTTGCCAGGGAACCACAATGGCGCAGTGGTAGAGCTGCTCCCTTATGGCGCCAGAGACCCGGGTTCGATCCTAACTACGGGAGTGGCCCTCTACGGAGTTTGTGCGTTCTCTCACTGGTCACATGGTTTTTCACCGTGTGATCCAGTTTCTTGCCACTCTCGATGAGGGAGGGGGAAGAATAATGGAGGACTTGGCGTGGGATGACCACTGGGAGGTGGGTGAATTAACAATGGAGGACCAAGTGAGGGGGCGGGGGAGAGGAGGGGGTGAACAAAGGGGGAGCCGGCCGGAGTACATTGTAACTTTTCAGCGCCTGATCTGGTGACTATTTGCATACCCTGGGTATGCAAGCAAGAATTTCACTATGACTGGTCAAATGTGACAATAAAGCATTCCATCCCATTCCATTCCAATGCATTCCAAATATGTACAGGTTGGTAGGTTAATTGATTTCTGTAAATTTGACATTGTCCCTAGTGGGTAGGATAATGTAAGTGTACGAGGTGATCGCTGGGTACGACGTCGGTGGGCCGAGGGGCCTGTTTCTACACTCTTTCCCTAACGACTATGTGCAGAAGTTCAGAGAGGAAACAATGGCACTGACTGAACTTGATCAGGTTGGCAGTGTAAGATTGATGAGATGTCACAGAGATCAGAGTTTGGGGCCAGCTATTTCAACTACGCGTCCGATATCTAGAGTCCCTGTGCACAAACAATGGAGGCGTCGGTATGTTGGAATGTTGGTGACGTCACCATCCTGAATGGCAGCATAAGATAGCAGCTCCTCTGAAAAATGCTTATTTAGCCCTGTTAGTTTGTCAACTTTAACATTTATTGAGAATAACACCTGATAAAAGGGGCAAGAACGGGAAAACGAGATGTAAACAAGAAAAGCGCCGCTGAACAACCCGAAAACAAAGAAAACACGGACGGCTCACCTACAAAGGTACAAGATGGCGGAGCTAGCAACAACCCGCACCAGAAAGACGTAGAGCTAAGTTTACCCACCTTTTTGGAGGAGATACGGGACTTTTGCAAAGACACAAAAGAACAGCTAATCGATATTAAAGGCGAACACACCAATGTTAATAAAAAAAATAGCGGTGGCGCAGACACGGCTCGAAAGGGTGGAAGACCGTGTGCTAAACGTGAAGCAGGTGCTAGCTAAGATGACAAAAGTGATAAATCAGCAAGAAAACAAGGTACACGACCAAGAAGGGCGATCCAGACGGGAGAATATACGGATATATAATGTTCCCGAAGGAGCCGAGGGGATCGTCTATGGTGGATGTTGTGGTTAAACTATAGCGGGACACATTTGAACTTCCACCCACCACGGAGTTTCACATCGAGAGAGCGCACCGATCGATCGCCCCGGAGACCCAGGAGATAAACCACGATTCATAATAATCAGATTTCTCCACTACAAAACGAAAGATGAGACTTAGCGCAAGGCCTGGGGAAAGAAACAAGTGTTTTGAACGAGAGACTAATATACTTCGATCACGATTACGCCCCAGCAGCGCTACAGAAGCGAAAATAATATTCTGAGGCGAAACGGGTGTTAAAGCAGAACAAGATCCGCTTCCAGACGCCGTTCCCCGCCAAGTTACGAGTATTTTACAATGACGAGACACAGCTTTACCAGACGGCGGATGCGGCGACCACTGACACGAGGAACAGAGGACTGCCCGTCAGAGTGACCACACTGAAAGAGCGCCTGGCTGAGCAACTGTTCCGCACTGCGTGGGAGATAGTGGGAAGATCAAGACCGCAGGGGACGGCCGAGGAGCGGGAGAAGGACATCGCGGAGAGACTACGGGTCTTCAGAAGACAGACCTCATCTTCAGAAGGGCTTTGAGATATGGATAACTTTAAAAATGTAGGTGAGCTGAACAGAACTTAAAAGTCGATGGTGCTTTAATTCATTTGTTATGTTCAACTGTTTCCCCCTATTTAAATGAAGATAAGTACAGGGGAGGAATGCACAGGGAAGTGTGTTCTGCTTTATGGACGGAGTTTTTTTTCTTTTTGAATGCTGCAGTGGCGGCCCTCAGCTCACAGATGAGAGAGTTCTCCCCCACAACTAGGCTTTTCTTCAAGCCTACCCCAGGGGCATCCACAGGAGACCCCTACCTTGGAATAACGCCTTTGTTTTTTCATATGTTCTTTTGTTCTTGTCTGTTCAGGGGGTAGATCTGTTCCAAGGTTAATTCCCGGGATGGCGGGACTGTCATATGCTGAGAGAATGGAGCAGCTGGGCTTGTACACTCTGGAGTTTAGAAGGATGATAGGGAATTCATTGAAACATATAGGACTGTTAAGGGCTTGGATACACTAGAGGCAGGAAACATGTTCCCGATGTTGGGGGAGTCCAGAACCAGAGGCCACAGTTTAAGAATAAGCAGTAAGCCATTTAGAACGGAGACGAGGAAACACCTTTTCTCACGGAGAGTGGTGGGTCTGTGGAATTCTCTGCCTCAGAGGGCGGTGGAGACAGGTTCTCTGGATGCTTTCAAGAGAGAGCTAGATAGGGCTCTTAAAAATAGCGGAGTCAGGGGATATGGGGAGAAGGCAGGAACGGAGTACTGATTGGGGATGATCAGCCATGATCACATTGAATGGCGGTGCTGGCTCGAAGGGCCAAATGGCCTGCTCCTGCAACTATTGTTTATTGTCTATTGTCTATTATGTCTTATTTCACCATGTTACTGATACACAGAAAGTTAAATACAAATGGCTAGTGGCAAGGTAAAAGTCATCTCTATTAATATGAATGGAATGTTAAACCCAATCAAACGCAGCAACATTCTAACTAGAATAGGAAAGAACAAGCCCTACCTGCAGGAAAGTATACCTACAGGAAACCCATCTAAATGACAAAGAACACGAAAAACTTAAAATAATGGGTTTCACTAACATTTTTTTCTCCTCATATTTTTCGGGACATTGGAGAGGAGTCGCTACTCTCATCTCAAGCAAGTTAAATTTTGAGAAAGTATTTGAAATGAGTGTTAAGGACGGTATATTTATTTTAGTAAAGGGGAATATAGATGGGAATCAAGTTACGTTGCTGAATGTATATGCACCTCCTGGAAGTCATTTTAATTTCTTCCAGAGAATTATTAATATCATGATAACGGAAACGGAAGGCCTTCTTATTTGTGGGGAAGCCTAAATATACATTTACAACTAGAGCTAGACTCGTCCATTAGAAAGCTCATGATACAAAGTTAATAGACAATAGGTGCAGGAGTAGGACATTCGGTCCTTCGAGCCAGCACCACCATTCAATGTGATCATGGCTGATCATCCCCAATCAGTACCCCGTTCCTGCCTTTTCCCCATATCCGCTGACTCTGCTAGCTTTAAGAACCCTATCCAGCTCTCTCTTTAAAGCATCCAGAGAACCTGCCTCCACCACCCTCTGATGCAGAGAATTCCACACACTCACAACTCTCTGTGAGAAAGTGTTTCCTCCACTCCATTCTAAATGGCTTACCCCTTTTCTTAAACTGTCTTTGCATAAGAAAGTCAAAACTCTTTTTAAAGAGGTCGGTTTAATTGATATATGGCGGGACCTTTTCCCTAATAGAAGTGATTAAACCCATTACTCGGCCCCACACTCTCTATACACAATAATATACTATTTTATAACATTTGGAAAGGATAAATATAAAATATACACTTGCGGAATTGGAACAATTAACTGAAGTGACCATGCGCCTATTTACCTATCTGTTGATTTGGACCTACGTCCAAAAAATGCTACATGGTAACTGAACTCGAGCCTACTCAATGATCTTAACTTTAAGGAACCAATTAAAAAGGAGATAAGCCCTTATTTAGAACTTAAGGATAACGGAGAGGTCTCTCTCCCCTATTTTGTGGGATGCTTTGAAGGATGTTATTTTTTATTTTTTTATTTTTTTATTTTTAGTATTGTACAGTACAGTGATCTCAAACAAACATAAAATTATACATTTCTTGTACCACTTCTTATTTTAAACTTTAATAAGAAAAAGGATAGAGAGAGTTAGCAGAGATAGTAAGTGAGTGAGTGAAAGAGTGGTCCAGGAACACCCATACGGACCTAAACCACAAGAAAGAGTTAAACAAAAGAGAAAAACCAAAAGAAGGTAAAATAAAAAAAAAGTAAGATATGATAAGACAAGATAAAAGGGATGTACCTACTTCATATCTTTACCCCTCACCAGGTCCTGAAACCATTTATTATCAACATTTTGTTGCACCCGATATTTGTAATAAGTCGATAAATGGAGACCAAATCTTTTGGAAATGGTCTGGTTTACGTGCTAAGAGGAATCTCATATCTTCTAGGTGTAACAGTTCCGACATATTAGAAATCCACATTTTTGTCGTTGGCGTGGGAGCATTTTTCCAAAATTTCAGTTAAACTTTTTTTGCCGTTATTAAGCCATAATTAAGAAAGCTCCTTTGAAACGAAGACAGCTCCAAACTGGCTTCGATTGTTCCAAAAATGATCAGTTCTGCATTCGGTTTCAGTTTTATTTTTAATAATTTCGTGAAAATTTCAAAGATTTCATTCCAAAATTTTTGAATATTTATACAAAAAACAAAAGAATGTGCTATATTTGCTTCTTGGGTTAGACATTTATCACAGAAGAGACATTTGGGTAAAATTTACTTATTTTATCTTTTGAATAGTATAATCTATGTAAGATTTTGAATTGAATTAGAATGTTTCTTACGTTAATCGAGCATTTATGCACATATAACAAGTGTTTATCCCAACTCTCTTTCGAGATTTTTATAGCTAGTTCTTGTTCCCAATCTCTTCTAATCCTATCAGATGATGGTATTTCTATATTTAGGATGGTATTATACAGGTATGATATTAAATTAGTTGATTCCGCTTTTATATTCATTGTCTCGTCTAATAGATCTGGAGACATATTTTGATATTCTGTATATTTATTCAAATAGTCACGTATTTGAAAATATTTAAAATATTGATTACTACTCAAATTGTATTTAAGTTGTAGTTGGTGAAATGTTTAAAAAAAAATCCATTATCATACATACCTCCAAACGTTTTAATTCCTAATCTATCCCAGTGTGTAAACGATTTATCTATCGTAGAAGGTTTAAACGAAGGATTATTCATTATAGGTGAAAGAAGCGATAGATTTCTTAATTTTAAAGTTAATTTTATTTGTTTCCAAATTCTAATTGTACTATGGATAATTGGATTTTTACTATATATTATATTCTTCAATTTTGTTGGTGAGAGAAGGATCGCTCCTATATTAAAAGGTGAACAATCCTCTCTCTCCATTACTATCCAATCCACCTGCTGGGCAGAGTTGTCCAACAGGTGAATCATATTTTTGACATTTGCGGCCCAGTAATAATACAAAAAATTAGGGAGTGATAATCCGCCAAATTCTTTTGGTTTGCACAAATGTCTTCTTTGAATTCTATGGGATTTATAGTCCTATATAAAATTTGTAATATCAGCATTCAGTTAAAAAAAAATTGGTAAGTATATCGGTATTGACTGGAATAGATATAAAATTTGTGGTAAACAAATCATTTTTTATAGCATGTATTCGGCCTATTAGAGACATCGGGAGAGTTTTCCAAAATTTAATCAGTATGTTTAGTTTATTGAGTAAGGGCATATAGTGTGCATTAAATAAAGATTTATATTTTCTAGTAATTTCAATTCCCAAATATTTGAATTTTTCTGAAGCGATTTTAAAAGGGAATTTTAACAGGTGTGTTGGTCTTGAGGTTTTATCGTCATAATTTCACTTTTATTCCAATTTATTGTATATCCTGAAAAGGATCCAAATATCTCTATTAGATTTAATATATTTGGTATACTGATTTGTGATTTTGTAATATATAATAGTACATCATCTGCATATAATGATATTTTATTATTTGAGTATTTTGTATTATAACGATGGATTTTCGGATGTATTCTAATACTTTCCGCTAACGGTTCTATTACAAGAGCAAATAGCAGAGGTGATAATGAACATCCCTGTCTATTTCCCCTTGATAATTGAAATTTCGGGGACAACACATTATTAGTTAATATTCTGGCAGTAGGCCTGTCATATAGTAATTTTACCCAAGCGATAAAATTCTCTCCCATTTGAAAATTTTGCAATACTTTAACAAGGTAATCTCATTCCACTTGATCGAATGCTTTTTCTGCGTCCAATGAAATAATTGATAAGTCTTGTTCTTCTGTTTTATATGTGTGCATTATATTAAACAGACGTCTCAAATTATTGCATGAGTATCTCTTGGGTATAAACCCCGTTTGATCCGGATTTATTAATTTACTAACATATTTACTTAATCTTCTAGCTAATGTTTTCGCTAATATTTTTTGATCTGTATTTAACAGCGCAATAGCTCTATAAGAACCCGGGTCTTCTAAATCTTTATCTTTTTTAGGAATAAGTGTAATCGTTGATTCCGCTAGTGTTTCGGGAAGTGTATGTTCTTTAAAAGCATATGTATACATTTTATGTAACCGTGGTGTAATTATCTCGTAGAATCTTTTATAAAATTCATTCCTAAAACCATCTGGTCCTGGTGTTTTTCCATTCTTTAATGAATTTATTGTTTCTTCTATTTCCTCAGTTGAGATTTGTGCACCTAATTTCTCTTGTTCAATCAAATTAAGTTTTGGGAGATTACAATTATCCAAGAACTCTATAACTTTAGTACTATCTGCTAACGCTTTAGATGTATATAAATTTTGATAAAATTGAGCGAATCTTGTATTAATATCCTTAGGTATTGTTAACAGTTCCCCTTTATCTGATTTAATCTTTAAAATCGTATGATATTTTTCCCGTTTTTTCAGTTGTCGGGCCAAAAGTTTGTGTGGTTTATCCCCAAATTCAAAATTTTCCTGTATTGTAATTTGAAATAATCTTATAACATTTGCTGATTATATTTTATTAAATTTAAATTTGAATATTGTTATTTGATTATGTTTATCTATAGTTGGCTCTTTAGCGTTATCTAAATCCAGTTGTCTAATTCGTTCTTCTAACTCCCTTTGTTCATTCTTATTATTTTTGTTTTAAAAAGCCTGGTATGAGATTATAGATCCTCTAATGAATGCTTTGAAAGATTCCCATAGTAAGGTTGGTGAGATCTCAGGGATATCATTAGTCTTGGAAAAAAGTTCCATCTGTTGTTTTAGATATATTTCCCCTTGTGGATCATTTAGGATTTGAGGATTAAACCTCCAAAACGATTTATTAGTAGGCATTTCTTCTAATTTAAAAAAAAAGTTAACGTGGAGTGATCAGAAATTGTACTGAGGTATTTTGGGTTTAGTGTATAGGGAATTTGTATCTACTAGAAAATAGTCGATACTTGAATAAGTTTTGTGTACCATTGAATAAAACGAGTATTTCCTTCCAACAGGCTTAGCGATCCTCCAGACAGCTGTTATATTTGTATTTTTTATGTATGTATTTAAGATTTCCCTGGTTTAAGATTTTGTATTACCCCTGATCTGCTGTGAAGATTTATCCAAGTTTGGATCTAAAACACAGTTAAACTCTCCCCCAATTATCACATTTTGATAATTGAACTCTGAAATTATATTCCGGATTTTATTAAAGAATTGGGGATTTTCAAAATTAGGCACATAAATATTTACCAAGGTAATTGGAGTAGCATCAATCTCTCCGGGAACTATAAGGTATCTCCCTTATCTATTATGGTATTCTTTGATTTAAATGGTATAGCTTTGCGAATAATAATTGCTGTGCCTCTAGATTTGGAAATATATGAACATTGGTATGTTTGGCCTATTCAATTTGCCTTCAATCTAGTCTGAGCTTGCAGTTTCAAATGAGTTTCTTGTAGAAATATTATGTCGGAATTGAGCGACTTCAATTGTGGAAAAATCTTACCCCGTTTAATTGGTTCATTAGCTTCCCTTATATTCCAACTGCAGAATGTGATTCCTCCAAACTTCTTTTGTTTATCGTCTTGCATTTTAAATTATTTAATACCTTTGCGTCATACGGTGCAACCAATACCTCAGATCTCTGGCTATTGGGGGAGCATTTGCATTATTAAATTCAGTTGCTACATCCCTCTTAAAATTGTCCTTGAACAAAGAAACAAGAAAGTGTGAATTGTTGTGACACAAAAAAAAAAACAAAAAAGTGAGGTTACAGTGTCTATAAAATGACGACACTGTATCCGATTATCCACCTAATGGTGGTAGTTACACATTTATTGACTTCCGTAGTTGTTAATCTACATTTAGCTCCGCCCCTTTGAATAATCTTGCAAAAGGGGAGTTGGGGCCAATTCAAAGCCAAGTTTTATATATCACCATTACCGTATCTATACATCTAATTAAATCTTATCTATTCAAATCATCCGCTTATCTGCCATTTAATTATGTTAACAATTATTACATTTTCTTCCCCTTGATGGTTGGGTTAACCAGATTCAGGCTCCTGGCTATTTGCCAAGATTCTGAATCTCCTCACCTCCTCCCAAGAATAATTTGAACTGAACCCTATTATATTTTCTAAATTAGTTTTTTAGTCTTGAATGATATTCTAAGAGGAAACATTATAGCAATATCTTCATATAAGAAAAAAATAAGGAATACAACATTTGAGGATTTGCAAAATAAGCTGAAGGAACTAGAAAGGAAACACAAATTGATGCTGGCGCACAATACTTTGGAGGAAATTAGGAATACTAGGAATGAAATCAACAATCTGGCTGCACAAGAAATCAAGAGAAATTTAATGTTCCTTGAACAGGGGCACTATGAAAGTGGTTCTAAATCTATGAAAGTACTGGCGTGGAAACTGAAAAAAAAGATGGTTGAAAATCAGAATCAGAGACCCAAGAACAAAAATATTGCAAAGTAAATTGTGCAATTCAGGAAGCCTTTGAATTATTCTTTCGAACTCTGTATTCTGAAGTTCCAGGTAGCCAAACTCAAGTAGACATCTTTCTGAATTCCTTAGATTTGCCCACCTTAAATGAGGAACAAAACAATACAATGACTTGAGACATAACAGAAGATGAATTAAAAATTGCAATTAGTAGGCTTAAGCTGAACAAGTCAACAGGATCTGATGGTTATACGGCAGAATGGTATAAGGAATTTAAAGATGAGTTAACACCTATTATACTCCGTACATTAAACTAGGTTGAAAAAAAGGCACAAACACCACCGAGCTGGAGGGAGGCAATTATCTCCGCTATACCAAAAGAAGGTAAAGATAAAACATAGTTTGGGCCAATTAGATCGATATCAGTTCTTAATGTAGATGATAAATTATTCACTTCTATCATGTCCAAACGGTTAGAACAGTTCTTGCCTAAATTAATACGTAATGACCAGCCAGGTTTTATTCGGCAACGTCTAACACAGGACAATATAGGACGGACACTACATATTGTGGACTACATTCAAAAAAATAAAATTGAAGCAATAGTGATAAGTGTGGATGCTGAAAAGGCATTCGACTCTGTGAACTGGAATTTTCTCTATCGAGTTCTACATATATTTGGCCTATATGACACTGTTATTAAAGCCATACAGACACTATATAAACAGCCAACTGCTAGAATTAAAGTTAACTGATATTTATCAAAGAGTTTTTCTCGAGAAAGGGGTTGAAGACAGGGATGTGCGTGGTCACCATTACTCTTTGCGTTATATTTGGAACCACTAGCTCAATATATAAGACAAAATGAAGAAATTAAAGGTATTACTATTCAAGGGACTGAACATAAATTGGCCTGTTTTGCGGATGACATTTTGATTTATTTGGGGCAACCAACAAACTTTCTACCTAAATTGATGCAATCACTCGAACAATACCGACAACTATCAAGATACAAAATTGACATAGATAAAACACAACTGATTACATACAACTACAGCCCATCAGGATAAGTCAGAGGTAGGTACCCTCTGGCATGGCAAGCAGAACATCTCAAATATTTGGGCATCATTATACCAAGGGATCTAACAGAACTATCAGAATGCAACTATTCACCAAAACATTAAGGAGGATATAGCTAGATGGAACCTAATTCCTTTCTTAAGTCTCAGCTCGAGAATTAAATCTATTAAAATGAACATATTGCCAAGACTATTATATATATATTTCTCACGCTACCATTAGAGATTAATCAAAAATAATTTAATGATTGGGACAAAATATTGTCAAGATTTATATAGCAAGGTAAAAGGCCTAGGACCCGTCTCAAATCCTTACAGTTAACAAAAGAAAAGGGGGGATAGGGTCTACCCTCTCTCAAAGACTAATATCAGGCAGCACAGATAAGACTTATGATATGCTGGTGCAACCCATCATATGATGCTCAATGGAATAATATTGAAGAGAGAACACTCGCCATTCCTGTACAAGCGATCATAGCTGACAACAACGTACAAGACTTTATAAATGCTATTGAAAATCCTTGGGTAAAATTGACTCTTAAAATGTGTAACACAGTTATAACAGAGTATAATTTATAGGAAGACATTAAAATCCTTAAATGGTGCGCATATAACACAGACTTTACTTCTAATACATTAGATAGTAGGTTTAAAGAGTGGACATTTAAAGGCACAACTGCTCTTTGTAACACAATGAAAGAAGGAACACTGTTAATTTTTGAAATGCTTAAAGAAAATTCCTGTTAGAAAAACAAGACTTCTATCGATACTTACAGATGCGGAACTATGTTAATAATAAAAATGTTACAAATATAACGGCGTCGAGTATAGGTTTGGTGGGATTAATTAGGAAAGCGTATAACTCAAATACTGATAGTAAAATTATTTCATGTATGTATAAAGGATGACTGAATCTTTATCACACTCAACCTTATATAATAAAATGAAATGGGGGAAGGAAGGAGGGATAATCATATCCGAGGAAGAATGGAGAGCAATATGGAGGTATCAATGGAAGTGTACCAGCTCACAAAACTGGAGGGAGTTTAGTTGGAAAAGCCTGATACGGTATTTTATTACGCATTTTCAGAAATCCCATTATGGTGGGAACTCTGCAGTTTGTTGGAGTATATGTGGAAATTTAAAGGCAGATCATTACCATGTTCTCTGGGATTGCCCTGTTATTAAAGATTTTTGGAGAGAGTTAAATGATGCCTTACAAGACATGTCAAGTGCCCCTGGACAATAAGACCATGTTTTTTGGACTCATACACGAAGACTGGCGAAAAAAAGACAAATACGTACTGAATATATTGATGGTAGGTGGTAAAACAAGAAGCTCTCACAAAGAAATGGTCATCACAGGAGAGCCCAACTTTGAATGCATGGATGGACATTACAATGGACATTTATAAAATGGAGAAAATAACAGCATATGTTAAGTTAAAACTAGATTTATTTGTGTCACGCTGGGAAAACTGGGTTAACTTTGTAACGCCTCATAGGCCAGACTTTATTTTTTACAAATTTTTGATTATATGGTGAAGAAAGGATCACTCCCTATGTGTTTGTAGTTTTTACTGTGTTCCTGTTTCTATATTTGTTTTGTACAATTCTCAAAAAGAGGCAATTCAAGACAAACATAAGTGGATGATTTATACATATAGCATTATACCTGAAACCCGTTTTATGGAAATGTGTTTGCTGTGGAATGCCAATAAAAGAGTATGTAAAAAAAAAGAAAATAGCTCGCAACCGTGGTGAGCCACATGTTGCATTGGTCTTTCTAACGCGAGGCCTTGACTACTGGATACAGATGTTTTATTCCCTTTATTAATAGGTCTGATGAGAAGTCTAGAGGAGTGGTGTGCATTGTGCTAGTCGCCATGCGTTTTATTTTTAACCTAATGTCATACTGAGGATCGAATACAGACACAAAAAGCTTCCAGTAACTCAGCGGGTGAGATAGCATCTCTGGAAAAAAGGAATAGGTGACGTTTCGGGTCGAGGCCCTTCTTCAGACTTGAGAGTCAGGGAAATTGAAACGAGATATACAGACGGTGATGTAGGGAGATATAGAATAGATCAATGAAATAATGCAGTGACTAGTGGGGTGCCGCAAGGCTCGGTGCTGGGACCCCAATTATTTACAATGTATATTAAAGATTTGGACGAGAGAATTAAATGTGACATCTCCAAGTTTGCGATGCGATCAGGATGCTATGAGGTTGCAGGGTGACTTGGATAGGTTGGGTGAGTGGGCAAACGCGTGACAGATGCAGTATAATTTGGATATGTTTGAGAGTATACACTTTAGTGGCAAGAACATGAAGGCGGATTACCATCGTAATGGTGTCAGATTTGGAAAGGGAGGGGGTGGCTTGTCACATGTGACAATAAATCATTCCATTCCATTCCATCCCATCCCATTCCATTCCAATGCATTCCAAAGATGTACAGGTTGGTAGATTAATTGGATTCTGTAAATTTGACATTGTTCCTAGTGTGTAGGATAGTGGAAGTGTACGAAGTGATCGCTGGGTACGACCTCGTTGGGCCGAAGGGCCTGTTTCTACACTCTTTCTCTAACGTCTATGTGCAGAAGATCAGAGAGGAAACAATGGCACTGAACTTGATCAGGTTGGCAGTGTGCTTCTGACAGGAGAGCCAGGAGAAATGGAAACGAGATATCCAGACGGTGATGTTGGGATACATAGAATAGACGAATGAAAGAATGCAGTGACTAGTGGGGTACTGGTGCTGGGTCCCAGTTATTTACAATATATATTAAGGATTTGGACTAGGTTACTATCGTTATGGTGTCAGATTTGGTAAAGGGGATGTGAAACAAAACCTGGGTGTGCTTGTCCATCCGTCATTGAACGTGAGCGTGCATGTACAGCAGACAGTGATGTATCTAATGGCATGTTGGCCTTCATTGCGAGAGGATGAGTATAGGAGCAAGGAGGTCCTACTGCATTTGTACGGGTCTCTGGTGAGACCGCACCTGGAGTAATGTGTGCAATTTTGGTCTTCTAATTTGAGGAATGACATTATTGCTATTGAGTGACTGTAGCGTAGGTTAATTCCTGGTATGGCGGGACTGAGCTATGATAAAAGAATGGGTGAACTGGGCTTGTATTTCCTGGAATTTAGATGGATGGAAGGCAATCTTACAGAAACATATAATATTCATAAAGGATTGGATAGGCTGCATGCATGTAAAATGTTCCCGATGTTGATGAAGTCCAAAACTAGAGGTCACAATTTTAGAATAAGGGGAGCCCATTTAGGACCGAGATGAGGAAAAATATTTTCACCCAGTTAGTTGTGATCCTGTGGAATCTCTGCCACAGAAGGGAGTGTAGGCCAATTCACTCGATGTTTTAAAGAGAGTTAGATTTTACTCTTAGAGCAATAACAATCTAGGATATGGGTAAAAATCAGGAACGGGGTACTGATTTTAGATGATCAGCAGTCATCATATTGGCTGGCGGTGCTGGCTCGAAGGGCCGAATTGCCTACTCCTACACCAATTTTTCTATGTTTTTGTGTTTCTAAGATATGCAAAAACTTTTTTTAGGTTTGAACGACTTGTAGACCATGAGACTGAAGAAGATGATTTGGAATAAACTGCGACTTAGGTGAGGGAGTGATGGAGAGAGAGTGAGAATGCAGAGGTTACTTGAAGTGAGAGAAATCAATCTTCATACTACTGGGTTGTAAGCTCTCTAAGCGAAATATGAGATGCTGTTCCTCCAAAGTTTGTGTTTGGCCTCGCTCTGACAATGGAGGAGGCGTAGGAGCCACACGTTAGTGTGGGAATGGGAAGGAGAATTAAAGTGTTTGGCAAGCGGGAGATCGGGCAGTTCCAGGCGGTCTGAGATAAGGTGTTCAGCGAAACGATCGCAGAGCCTGCGCTTGGTGTCGCCGATATATAGGAGCCAACACCTGGAACAGCGGACACAGTAGATGAGGTTGGAGGAGATGCATGTGAATCTCTGCCTCACCCGAGAAACTGTCCGGGGCCTTGGACGGAGTCTAGGGAGGAGGTATAGGGACAGGCATCGTAGCTCCCGCGGTTGCAGAGGAAAGTACCAAGGAAGAGGGGGTGGTGGGGGTGGGGGGGGTTATTAACGGGAAGGACATGTTAACCAGTGAGTTTCGGAGGGACCGGTCTCTGCGGAAAATGGATAGGGTTGAAGATGGGAAGATATCGCTCGTGGTAGGATCCCGTTAGAGGTGGAGGAAATATGGGAGGTTCATATGCTTATACATGGCTGATGGGTTGAAATGTGCAGACTGGGCGATACTGTTCCTGTTGCGACTGGGGGAGGGGAGCAAGAGCAGAGCTGCGGAATATCGAGAAGAGCTCAGTGAGGGACTAATCTATAATGTAAGAGGTGAACCCTGGTGAATAAAGGATGAGTACATCTCAGATGTCATGGTATGGAACACTTAAGCGTGGTCGCAGATGCGGCGTAGACAGAGGAATTGGGAGTAGGGGATAGAGTCTTTACAGGAGGCAGAGTGGGAAGAAATGTAGTCAAGATAGCTGTGGGAGTCAGTAGGTTTATAGTAGATGCCCGCCGATAGTCTATCTCCTCTGATAGAGACGGCGAGATAAAGAAACGGTCGGGAGATATCGGATTTGGCCCAAGTGAATTTCAGTGCGGGTTGGAAATTAGTTGTGAAGTTAATGAAGTTCGGCAGTTCTGCGTGGGTGAAGGAGGTAGCACCGAAGCAGTCGTCAATGTTTCAGGTGGTAGCTCTTCTGCCCTCTCAGCTGTTATTTGGATTCAAAGCAGCAAATGAACGTGACGGGACGGGATCATTCTGATTTACACCTATAGTTCTTCGTCAATCAGCGCTTAAAATGTATTCAACCAATACAATCCTGAACACTGATAAACGTCCATCCATTGTAAGAAAATAGTGAAAGGAACACTCGGAGAACAAGTTTGGATATTTGGTTTCGAGCAGACTTCACTCTTTAATATCAAAGGGAACATAGAACAAGTCAATTTGAATCGATATTGAAATGAACATTTGTCAACGATTCGGAAAAAATTCCATAATTTCCAAGAAGAGCTGTAAATTCGTTTTCCTATGTCACAAGGAACTGTCTGCAACATGTTGAGATAAAGAGATTGATCACAATATAAACATTACCTTAAATATCACATATTTGTTTAGTTGATAACAAGAGAAAAAGTAATATGTCTGTCATGGGTATTTAATTCCGATGTAATATGAGTTCTGCGAGCTGTTTAACGGGACCTTGCAGAGCATGCCAAAACGAACGAACAACGAATCTGGAACATATTCTGCGATAGCGACCGATTCCTTCCCGATGTCACGGTTTGGTGTAAATCGGCATCTCGGGGAGCACATTTGAAAAATTAATCATAATGAAGCATTTACAATATAACTCCATGACAGGATTCCTAACATTACATGTCCCCTAATTTGAGGAAGGACATTCTTGCTATTGACGGAGTGCAGCGTAAGTTTACAAGGTTAATTCCCGGGATGGCGGAGCTGTCATATGCTAGGAGAATGGAGCAGCTGGGCTTGTATATTCTGGAATTTAGAAAGGTGATAGGGGATGTTATTGAAACATAAGATTAGTAAGGATTTGGAAACGCTAGAGGCAGGGAACACGTTCCCGATGTTGGGGAAGTCCAGAATCAGGGGGGCACGGTGTAAGAATAAGGGATAGGCCATTTTGAACGGAGATGAGGAAACACTTTTTCACGCAGAGAATAGCGAGTCTGTGGAATTCTCTGCCTCAGATTGTGGTGGAGGCCGGTTCTCTGGATACTTCAAGCGAGAGCGAGATCGGGCTCTTAAAGAGAGCGGAGTTAGTGGTTATGAGGAGAAGGCAGGAACGGGGTACTGATTGCGGATGATCAGCCATGATCACATTGAATGGCGGTGTTGGCTCGACAGGCCGAATGGCCTACTCCTGGACATATTGTCTATTGTCTATTGTCTATTACTGGTCGAAGTTTCATTAGATTTTGCATCAGTCAATTGAGTCAGCTGCAGATAAATATGCATTTGAGAAATCTATTGGAGAGATGTGGACTCAATAGAACAGTTTTGTTTGTGGTTGGTGGATGGCGTGTGGAGGGGCGGCATTGTTTTATATTCAGTTTTTTTTGCACAGTACGATGTTTAATTGTCTGCTGTGGTGCTGCGAGTACGCCCTTTATTGTTCGGCTTTAGGACAGAGGATAATAAAACAATCTTGACTCTTGGAAGATAACTCACCCTATGTCACTGGCAAAAGGCTGACAATACCTCACAGAACCACGCGTCATTTGTTTCCTGGTCTTATGTGAATGTCGTGAGGCTCTGTCAGGATTCGCCAATCTGGTCCACAATTTGAATGTTCAGATGGAACGTGTAATATTGCAAAGATATTTGAAGAATGGGCTATATAACCAGCCAATATCGTTTCAGCAGAAAAGAGACAGCGATAAAGCCAATCTCTACATGGGAGATGCGGCATTTAGGTATACAATCCGTCAGATCGTCTGCACATCAATCGTATCTATGCACATTACCGCGGTCGAAACCGTAGACTGTCAATATCTCCTTCCTCTAAAAATATAGATTATGTAGCTACGCTGGCTTGTATGAACACCAGCAATTCTCGTAACTTCCATCTGCTGCTTAGTTAATTAGTGTAATGTAATCCGAAAGCGCCTCTAAATGGGTATAACATGTTCTGTTGAAAGGGAGCACCAATAATATAATGAAACTCCCGGTTAGTTGAATGTTGCTGCTGGAATGTGGGAGACGCACTCTACTTTAATATCTCAAGTAAATTTGTGACTTGGGCACCCACATGAGTAATCCCGGGGTGCTTCGAAGAATTAAGGTGCGAAGAACGTGGAACACATAGGGAAAATTAGAGGTTTTGCATTTAGTGCCGAATGGGACGGCCGCTGGATTGAAAGGAAATCAGAGATGTCGCGGAATTCTTCAACTGGAAATTCCGGGCGTCCGCTCCAGGAGAAGTGGACATCGGGTCCTCGCCTACCGCCCTAGCCGTAAAGCAATAGGGAAACCAGCGGTGTTCAATTTAAAGGGCAGGGGATGGGTCTGCGTAGCGGTGGGGCCGCCGAAACGGCTATACGACGTCATGTCCGGGGATATTATTGTTTTAGCCGAATATGAGTGACGTTTTTTGAAATGTTTTGGAAATATAGGTGAGATTTTCGTTCAATGCTCCCTCTTCACCAGAGATCCATAAAGTCACACCCGGGTAGACTTGTTACCTGATGTCATTTAAAAAATGATTTGATATGTTGCACAAACTTTCCAGTTAGCGCGACGGGCCATTGAAGTGCGTGAAGGAGCTGCTCTCTGAACTTCCCCTGCGTGACGGTGTAAATCAGTGTGTTTGTACAGGTGTTCAGCAGCTGCAGCAGAACTCCAGTTTTTTCGAATGTTACAAATGGGTTTGTCAACCCTCTCGTCCAAAATCCGTTGACACATCGATAGTAAACAAAATGACATACAGTTGTGACCCAGAGCAGGATAAAGCTGCTGGAGATTGCAAAGAGTAAAATTATTGACCGTTTACGGCTTTCCGTCTCCGGGTCTCCACGACTGAGATCGCGGAGCCTCCTGCGGACCCGATTGGCCATTAAAATACGTCTAGCCGTGTGCGCATTAAAGAACAAAATCAAACAGAATGGAATCACTGGGGTCAACAACGGCTCAATCCAAGAAAATGCGATCCATGCGGGCAGGAAATAGAAGTCCGATCGGATTCGGCAGCCCCACAGTAAACCATTATTGGACAAAGGATCATAAGCGAAAGGCCAGGGAACGTTCTGTAAACAGAAGAAGGTACACAGAGTCATCATAACCACCGCCGCGTTTCTGTCGGTACAGTATCTGGATCTCAGATTCTGTTTGGAGATGGCCACAAACCTATCAAATGTGAATGCGACCGTGAACCAAACGGAACAGTCTACCGCCGCGGCGGACAGGAAGAGAATAAACCTGCACACAGGAGTGAAGTACAGGATTGTGTTCCGCCAATAAATAACGGCAATCCGATTAAAAATCACTTCAGAGACAATCACCGTGAGGTCCGCCGTCGCCCTAGCCACCAGATAACGAGTGATGCATTTAGAGAGACCGCACTTTCCTCGGGTCAGGACCACAATCGCCAGTAGATTCACTAGGGGAGTAAGAAAGAAGCAATGGTGATTCTATGGACAGAAGTACTTCGAGTTGAGTAATGGGTGTGTATATATTATTACTTTGCTTAATTTCCTAAAATTGTGAAAAGCATGGCATGGACGGAGATTTCCTTTGGTTTGAAGGCAATCCCTGATACTGCGCTCAAGAACAAACATTCCACCTAACAGTGAATTAGTCAACTGAGAAACTGTTTAAACGGAAGTGTAGTATGAACAACAAGACTAAAATCAGTGTTAATGTGGCGCACCTTTCGGATCGGCATTTGCTTACCGGGTTTGCAACGTTTGCAGGGGCGGTGTATAATAGAGATTACCTGCACGCGATGCGGTCATCTCACAGTTAAAATTAACGAACTTTAAAGCCATAAAATGGGAAACCAGATGGAGACAAAAATACATGCGGGAAATGCAATCGCCCGAGGGAAAACAAGATGCAGCCTTTGTCGCTCAACTTACTTGGCTGTTACTTCACTGCAGCCAAACTCATCAAGGCCCCACACCATCCTGGCCACACACTTATCTCACCACTGCCATCAAGGACAAGGTACACGAGCCTGGAGACTCTAACGCCCAGGTTCAGGAACAGCTACTTCCCCACAGCCATCAGGCTATTAAACACAACGAATCATCTATGAGCTCTGAACTGCAAAATACTATATTATTATGTGCTATTTGTACTATATTTGTTATTCATTGAACTTTTTCTTTTTTCACCATTATATAGAATTATTACATATTCACATATTCTGTTGAGCTGCAGCAAGTAAGAATTTCATTGTCCCTTCCGGGACATATGACAATTATACACTCTGGACTCTTGACTTGACTCTTAACAATAATGCAAGAACAATTATATACCAGTCCCAGTAAACGGCAATCGATGAAATATATTTAAAGCATACAATAACTTGTGGGTTATTCCCCAAACCCTGTTCCATGGCGCAACCTAGCATTTAGCACATTTTGTCACACTATTTACACTTTATTGTCATCATTGCCGTTTCCCAATCAAATGTCGTCAAGTCCATCCAACTTTCAACTGTCAAGTGACCTACCGGGCACACCAATTGTTGCCAGAATTGGGTAATAATAATATTCAACCGACAAGTGTTGCAGGCGACCCATTTCTCCTTAACAACGAACTCTGAAATCCAGTACAAAGCTTACAGATGCTATATTGGGAGGTTAAACCACTGAACATTTATAAGCCAAGGAAAAGATTAACGATTTATTGAGATTACGTCCCTGTGGACATTCATTATGGATTTTGCTCCACTGTGACGTTATACGACATCAATCACGAGGGTAGTCGTTCATTGCACATGCACCAAATCAGCACGTACGGAACAAACGAACTGTAAAGTAGGTTTGCTAATAATATTTCTAAATTTAAATATGTTCCACGAGGTTGCAGCTGTCGAAAGGACGGACAAAAATATCAGTCAACAACGCACGAGACGATGAAATCATTTATGTAGAGTGTGTATGAAGGAATTGCAGATGCTGTATTAAACCGAAGGTAGATACAAAAATCTGAAATAACTCAGCGGGACAGGCAGCATCTCCGGAGAGAACGAATGGGTGGCATTTCGGGTCGAGACCATTTTCAGCTTTTTGTGTCTATGTTTATTTTATTTGGAGACCTTGAACCACAGTTACCATACACTGGCCTAATCCCTTTACCCATTTTCAATTTCGTTCCAGGTGTTTCTACTCGGCACTGATGAAAAAGAAAGTAGAAAGTTATTTTTGAGAGGACTTATTTAAATTATTCAGGAGGAAAGATCAGGGGCAATCCTATGTGCTCCGGTCCCCGATGCAACTACTCTAGAAAGACTTTCAGGAGGCTTTCGACAATCCCCACATAAGAGATTAGTATACAAACTTAAAGCACACGTTATTGGGGGTTCAGTATTGATGAGGATAGAGTACTGGCTGGCAAACAGGAAACAAAGAGTAGGAGTAAACGGGTATTTTTCAGAATGGCAGGCAGTGACTAGTGGGGTAACGCAAGGCTTAGTGCTGGGACCCCAGCTATTTACAATATATATTAATGAATTGGACGAGGGAATTGAATGCAACAACTGCAAGTTTGCGGATGACACGAAGCTGGGGGGCAGTGTTAGCTGTGAGGAGGATGCTAGGAGGCTGCAAGGTGACTTGGATAGGCTGGGTGGGTGGGTAAATGCATGGAAGATGCAGTATAATGTGGATAAATGTGAGGTTATCCACTTTGGTGGCAAAAACAGGAAAGTAAACTATTATCTGAATGGTGGCCGATTAGGAAAAGGGGTGATGCAGCGAGACCTGGGTGTCATGGTACACCAGTCATTGAAAGTAGGCATGCAGGTGCAGCAGGCAGTGAAGAATGCGAATAGTATGTTAGCATTCATAGCAAAAGGACTTGAGTATAGGAGCAGGGAGGTTCTACTGCAGTTGTACAGGGTCTTGGTGAGACCACACCTGGAGTATTGCGTACAGTTTTGGTCTCCAAATCTGAGGAAAGACATTCTTGCCATAGAGGGAGTACAGAGAAGGTTCACCAGACTGATTCCTGGGATGTCAGGACTTTTATATAAAGAAAGACTGGATAGGCTCGGCTTGTACTCGCTAGAATTTAGAAGATTGAGGGGGGATATTATAGAAACTTACACAATTCTTAAGGGGTTGGACAGGCTGGATGCAGGAAGATTGTTCCCGATGTTGGGGAAGTCCAGGACAAGGCGTCACAGTTTAAGGATAAAGGGGAAATGTTTTAGGACCGAGATGAGAAAAACATTTTTCACACAGACTGTGGTGAATCTCTGGAATTCTCTGCCACAGAAGGTAGTTGAGGCCAGTTCATTGGCTATATTTAAGAGTTAGTTAGATGTGACCCTTGTGGCTAAAGGGATCAGGGGGTATGGAGAGAAGGCAGGTACAGGATACTGAGTTGGATGATCAGCCATGATCATATTGAATGGCGGTGCAGGCTCGAAGTGCCGAATGGCCTACTCCTGTACATATTTTCTATGTTTCTATGTTTCTATGAACGGGTCTCTGTGCAGCTTCCTCTAATGATTTTATGCACCTCTTTTTGATCACCATTCATCCTCCTTCTCTCCATGGAATAGAGACACAGCCTACTCAACCTCCCCCCTATAGTGCACACCCTCTAGTTCTGGCAACATCATCGTAAATCTTTTCTGATCCCTTTCAAATTTGACAAAACATTTCCTATAACATGATGCCGAGAACTTAACAACATATTCTAAATGCGGTCTCACCAACGTCTTATACAACTGCAACATGACCTCCCAACTTCTATATTCAATACTAAGATTGATGAAAGGCTAAATTGCCAAAAACCTTTTTGTCCACCTTGTAGTGACAGATTTTCATATCGTTCAAGGAATATTTCCACTAGTCACTATGATTGAAGACAGGGGATAATCGAAACGCATTTATGAGCTCTCCATGAGACATTTAATGCCGTCGAAATCTAAATCTCCCAAACACAGCCTCTTAATTAAAAGTATCTTTATTGCAGTAGTAAAACAGTAAGATATTCATCCAAACTTCTTCTTGTTTAAGTACATTTTGATCTTACTCTTAATCAAATTCGTGCATGGTGGAACTCGTGCATGGTCGAAAGCTCTGACCGCTCCCCCATGCTTCTTAAAACTAAACTAAACTAATTACTATAACGTCTGTGCGAGAATCCCAGCCGCAAACACGCCTCCAACCGCGTAAAAATCCCACCCACACAGGCAGATAAAGGTTAAAGGTAACTGTTTATAGTTATAAAATACCAAGTTAAGCTAAATGGTTACTACATACCGGCCCCTAATTGTTCTGAGTATATAACGAGGCAATTACTAAAATATATTTAAAAGGTAGCTATAAAACACAAATATATTTCAAAAAACAAAAAATATCATGCATTACATATCAGCATTCAGACTTCTTTAGCGATTTTTCCATCTTCACCTTCGCGTTCCAGAAGCAAGCATAACTTGGTTATTAGTCTTATTAAAACATTATTCTTAGTCTGAAGTCGTATTGTACGTTGCAAACCCTTAACATCAGGCATGATACCCAGTATATAGCCCAAAACACAAAGGTCCAACGTTTTGACAGCATGAAACGTCTTCCTCCATGTCCGATCAATTCATGAATATATCTTAACAATGATATTGAAATGTGAAAATCCTTCGAGAGAATAATGCGATTTTTAGCAATGAAGTTCACTGTGATGTTTTGTTTAATATCCGCATAATTAGCAGTGATTTTAAATCCCAGCTTAAGCTTTGGCCATATTCTGTCTGACTTACAGAGAAATTCCGGTCCATTGAGCCATCGCTTGTTGATTAAGAAGCGGTCTGCTGTTGCCCTCTCGAATCTTCATCCGCAGGATTTTCATTTGTGTTAACATATTTCCATCGTGGCACATTAGTAGCACCTAACACAAAAGAGATTATCTTTGCTACAAATGTCAAGAAACGTTTGTTCTTATTGTTGAAGTATTTAAGCATTGTACTCAACTCCTCTTGTTATGAAGGCCAACATGTCATTAGCTTTCTTCACTGCCTGCTGTACCTGCATGCTTACTTTCACTGACAAGAACAAGGTCCCCCAGATCCCGTTTTACTTCCCCTCTGGCCACTCGCTCGCTACGATACATATTTTCTCCTCCGAAAAACATTCCCGCATTCAGTTGTCAGTTGCTTTGAGTCTATGCTGTTTTTCGCGGGGGTTTCCGACTTACTCACAGCTCAGCCTCTACCCTATCAACTTTGCTCGGTGGATTGTAAACAATAAAGAGATTGCATCCAGTATTCTCACACTCATAGAGCACGTGGACCCATCCTAAAGCCGTTCCCCATTGGACACCCCTCACATCAGCTATCTCTTGGATTTGAGAACGTTCAGAATCGGTATGTCTTACCCGTTCCCCAAACAACCCCAGCTGGGGAACTCGTATAACCCCATCATTTTCTGCTAATTAACACTTGGGACGAACATCAGTGTGCAGCCCAACGCTCTGGTGCTCCGTTTATTTTTTTCCTTTTACTGGTGTGCGTGCATGGCTGACATGTCTGTCATTTATTATCCTGAAAATCCACAATCCTTCTGCTTCAGAAGTGCACCAGTCTGCTCTCTCGTGTCTCACACCAGACCTGTCGCCCTCCGCGAACATACCCATGGGCCATTTTGCAAGATGAATTTAGAAATTGGGGTTGCTTCACTTAGAAGGACATTGATGTCACACGATCCCAATTTTAGACTACACTGATTATTCATGGGCAAGGAATATAAAGAGCGCTTTTAGGATGCTTTCAGGCCGTGAAAGTCAAGCTTGTCCCGGCTCCGTTTTTATAGTAAGCACGGCAGTCATACACAGTGATCCAGCCCTCAGTCTTCCCGGTAAAATAAAAGTCCTCACCCCATTTTGCCTGGAAAGCAACAGGAAACGCCGCCCAATTATTCCAGTGCTTCAGAAGAACAAGTAATATTCCGTGTTTCCCAAACACCTAGTGGATGATTTTGTTCCCATTGACTAACGGAGCTCTCAGAATAAAATTGTTTAGATAAGGTTAACGTCGATGCCGACGTTATCAGGAACGTCGGAACCAAACGGCAAAGTTAAATAACTTAGAAAGTGAAAATTACAATGAAATTTAACTTGATTGCAAGGTTACTAAAACTAATACAAACGGGATTGGCCATCAGAATAATCTGATGGCCGATCCCGATCATATAGCGCTTAAAGCTACCACGTTATATGCGCCCTTCCATTCCATATAACCATTACCGTACGGAAACAGGCCATCTCGGCCCTTCAAGTCTGTGCCGAACCTTTTATTTTTTAATTTTTAATTTAAAAATATATATATAAATACTACCCCCTAGTCCCATCTACCTGCACTCACACCATAACCCTCCATTCCTTTCCCATCCATATACCCATCCAATCTATTTTTAAAGAATAAAATCGAACCAGCCTCCACCACTTCCACTGGAAGCTCATTCCACAAAGCTACCACTCTCTGAGTAAAGAAGTCCCCCCTAATGTTACCCCTAAACTTCTGTCCCTTAATTCTCAAGTCATGTCCCCTTGTTTGAATCTTCCCTACTCTCAATGGAAAATGCATATCCACGTCAACTCTGTCTAACCCGCTCATAATTTTAAAGACCTCTATCAAGTCCCCTCTTAACCTTCAGTGCTCCAAAGAATAAAGACCTAACTTGTTCAACCTTTCTCTGTAACTTAGTTGCTGAAACCCAGGCAACATTCTAGTAAATCTCCTCTGTACTCTCTCTATTTTGTTGACATCCTTCCTATAATTAGGCGACCAAAATTGTACTCCATACTCCAGAATTGGCCTCACCAATGCCTTGTATAATTTTAACATTATATCCCAACTTCTATATTCATGCTCTGATTTATAAAGGCCAGCACACCAAAAGATTTCTTTGCCACCCTATCTACATGAGATTCCACCTTCAGGGAACTATGCACAGTTATTCCTAGATCCCTCTGTTCAACTGCATTCCTCAATTGTCTACCATTTACCATGTACGTCCTATTTTGATTTGTCCTGCCGAGATGTAGTACCTCACATTTATCAGCATTAAACTCCATCTGCCATCTTTCAGCCCACTCTTCCAAATGGCCTAAATCTCTCTGTAGACTTTGAAAATCTACTTCATTATCCACCACACCACCTATCTTAGTATCATCTGCATACTTAGTAATCCAATTTTCCACACCATCATCCAGTTCATTGATGTACATGACAAACAACAGTGGACCCAACACAGACCCCTGAGGCACCCCACTAGTCACCGGCCTCCAACCTGACAAACAGCCATCCACCATTACTCTCTGGCATCTCCCATTCAACCACTGTTGAATCCATCTTCCTACTCCACCATTAATACCCAACAATTTAATCTTCTTAACCGACCTTCCATGAGGAAGCTTGTCAAAGGCCTTACTGAAGTCCATATAGACAACATCCACTGCTTTACACTCATCAATTTCCCTAGTAACCTCTTCGAAAAATTCTAGAAGATTAGTCAAACATGACCTTCCAGGCACAAATCCATGTTGACTGTTCCTAATCAGACCCTGCTTATCCAGATGCTTGTATATATTATCTTTAAGTATCCTTTCCATTAATTTGCCCACCACTGACATCAAACTAACAGATCTATAATTGCTAGGTTTACTCTTAGAACCCTTTTTAAATAACGGAACAACATGCGCAGTACGCCAATCCTCCGACACTATTCCCGTTTCTAATGACATTTGAAATATTTCTGTCATAGCCCCTGCTATTTCTACACTAGCTTCCCTCAATGTCCTCGGGAATATCCTGTCAGGACCTGGAGACTTATCCGTTTTCATATTTTTCAAAAGTGTCCGCACCTCATCTTCTTTGAATCTCATAGTTTCCATTGCTACTCTGCTTGTTTCCCTTACCTCACATAATTCCATATCCTTCTCCTTGGTGAATACAGAAGAAAATAAATTGTTCAGTATATCGCCCATCTCTTTTGGCTCTGCAGATAGCTGTCCACTCTGACTCTCTAATGGACCAATTTTACTTATTGGTATCCTTTTGCTATTAATATAGCTGTAGAAACCCTTTGGATTTACTTTCACCTTACTTGCCAAAGCAACCTCATATCTTCTTTAAGCTTTCCTAATTTCTTTCTTAATATTCTTTTTACATTCTTTATACTCCTCAAGCATCTCATTTACTCCATGCTGCCTATAATTATTGTAGATCTCTGTTTTTCCGAACCAAGTGTCCAATTTCCCTTAAAAACCATGGCTCTTTCCAATTTTTACTATTTCCTTTCAACCGAACAGGGACATAAAGATTCTGTACTCTTAAAATATCACCTTTAAATGTCCTCCATTTCTCTTCTACATCCTTCCCATAAAACAACATGTCCCAATTCACTCCTTTTAAATCCTTTCGCATCTCCTCAAAGTTAGCCTTTCTCCAATCAAAAATCTCAACCATAGGTCCAGTTCTGACCCTCTCCATAATTATATTGAAACTAATGGTATTGTGATCACTGGACCCGAAGAGCTCCCCAACGCTTACCTCCGCCACCTGCCCTGTCTCATTTCCTAACAGGAGGTCCAGCACTGCCCCATTCCAATGTGCATATTCAAACCCCATGCGATCCAGCTATCTGCAGCTTGACATTGATAGTTGGCGCTGTCACCAACTCTCATGTCCCGAATTTCCAGCGTAACGGTCATGTCCGCTTTACAGGTCGACACGACACATGGTCCCCCTACGATGACCCGCTGCAGCTCTTCCACGGGCTGGGTATGTTAGAACACGGGTCCAGAGTTAAAACGGTTTGAACTTAGCGAACAAATCCAAAAACGGCAGGAGATCGTAAAGGAGTGACACTCTTCCTAGTCACCCCAGTCGGACTCTGGGTCACCGAATGCCTGAAGGAGCCTGGCGATTATACACCAGGAGAGATGTATGGGCATCAGAGGCTAATAACTCAACTCGGATAGCGATACAATTTCATTTCAAAAATAGCCTCGGACAAATGTACACTAAACCGCAACAGTGTGGAAGTGTGTGAGCTGTACTCAGGGCATTAGCAGAGACACAGGGTATAAGCCAAAACGATCCCCATCGTTCTGCCACCGGAGTAGAGTGGGGGGTGATTTTGTGTCGCGGGGACACGATACCGGGACAGCTCCAACCGGCTGCTCCATGAATCAGATGGCGAACACCGCTATTTGCACAGGGCGGTGTCTTGGAGCTTATTGAAAGATTTCGGTACGGTGAACACATGTCGCGGCAGATGAGACAATGTGAGGCTTGCAGAATGTGGGAGCCCAGGGACACGGATGGAGCATCTGGCTGCCACAACTGTGGCAAGTGCGTCCAGCTTCAGCTCCTAAAGGACCGTGTTGGGGCACTGGAGAAGCAGCTGGATGACCTCAGGACAATCCTGGAAAACGAGAGTTTCCTGGACAGGACCTACAGTGAGGTGGTTACGTAGAGGATACGGGGAGAACGAAGGTGTGTGACCGAGAGAAAGGGTGGTAACCGTGGAGTGCATGAGACCCAGGTGGCTGTGCCTAATGAAAACAGGTACGCCCTCTTGGGAACTGTCGGGGGAGACGACACTTCCAGTCCGAGCAGTGGACACGTAGGTGGCTCCAATCCTAGAGATGGGACTCGATCGGCGAGACCGACGTCGGCTGAGCCATAGTGGTGGGTGACTCCATTGTCCGAGTTGCGGACAGGAGATTCTGTGGTTCCATGCGAGACTCGAGGATGATCTATTGCCTCCCTGGTGCCAGGGTTCAAGATATCACGAACCGAATTCAGAACATCCTCGAGGGCGGAGGTGAACAGCCGGCAGTAGCTGTGCACGTCGGCACAAACGACATCGGGAAGAAGTGGAAAGAGGTTCTGCATGGTGAGCAGAGAGTTAGGAAGAAGACTGAAAAGCAGGGCTTCTTGGGTGGTTATCTCTGGATTGCTTCCAGTACCTTGTGCTAGTGAGGACGGGACTAGGGTGATAGAGGGTCTAAATGTGTGGCTGAGGGGCTGGTGCAGGGAGCAAGGATTTAGATTTATAGACCACTGGGATCTATTCTGGGGTAGGGGTTACCTGTACAAAAGGGACGGATTACACCTTAACTGGAGGGGGACCGACATTCTGGCGGGCAGGTTTGCAAGGGCTACACGTGTGGGTTTAAACTAAATAGTGGGGGGGGGGGGGAGGGAATGACAAATTGGGAGTATAAAGGTGGAGTTGAAGGGGAAGTGGCTACAGTAAAAATTACAAAAGATTCTCGAATTAATGGGAAGGAAAGCTTGAGAATGGACAACAGAGTAAGGTAAGGGCCAATTGCGAGGGGGAAGTGAATACGGAGGTCAAAGTGCTGTATATGAATGCGCGAGGTATAAGCAATAAAGTGGACGGGCTTGAGGCTCAGTTAGAAACTGGCAAGTATGATGTTGTGGGAATTACTGAGACGTGGCTGCAAGAGGGCCAGGGCTGGGAACTGAATATTCAAGGGTATACCTCCTATCGAAAACACAGACAGGTGGGCAGAAGGGGTGTGGTTGTCCTGTGTGTGAGGAATGAAACTTAGTCGCTTGCAAGGGTGACATTGAAACAGGAGATGTGGAGTCAGTATGGATAGAACTACGGAATTGTAAGGGTAAAAATACCATAATGGGACTAATCTACAGTCTCCCAAACAGTAGCCTGGACGTAGGGTGCAAGTTGAATCAGGAGTTATAATAGGCATGTAGTTAAAGTAATGCTGTGCTTGTTATGGGAGATTGCAACATGCAGGTAGACTGGGAAAATGAGGTTGGTACTAGACCCCAAGAAAGGGACTTTGTAGAGTGCCTTCGTGATGGATTCGTTGAACAGCTGGTATTTGGAGCCTACCAGGGAGAAGGCAATTCTGGATTTAGTGTTATGTAATGAACCGGATTTGATAAAGGACCTCGAGGTTAATAAGATATTAGGAGGCAGTGACCATAACATGGTCAGGTTTAATCTACAATTGGAGAGGGAAATAGTAGACCGGAGGTGTCAGTGTTGCAGTTGAATAAAGGGGACTATGGGGCCATGAGGGTGGAGCTGGTCAAAGTTGACTGGAAAGATACACTAGCAGGGATGACAGTGGAACAAAAATGGCAGGTGTATCTAGGAATAATACAGAAGGTGCAGGATCAGTTCATTTCTAGGAGGAAGAAAGATTCCACGGGGAGAAAGGGACGACCATGGCTGACAAGGGACGTCAGGAACAGTATAAAAATTAAAGCGAAGAAGTACAACATAGCAAAGATGAGCGGGAAGCAAGAGGATAGGGGAATGTTTGAAGAACAACAGAAGATAACCAAAAAGACAATACGGGGAGAAAAGATGAGGTACGTAGGTAAGCTAGCCAAGAATATAAAGCAGGATAGTAAAAGGAAGAGGAAAAAAATAGTTAAGACCAAAGTTGGACACTTGAAGACCGAAAAAGGTGAATTTATTATGGGGAACAAGGAAATGGCAGATGAGTTGAACAGGTACTTTGGGTCTGTCTTCACTAAGGAGGACACAAACAATCTTCCTGATATAGTAGTGGCCAGAGGATCTGGGTCGACAGAGGAACTGAAGGAAATCCACATAAGGCAGGAAATGGTGTTGGATGGACTGATGGGACTGAAGGCTGATAAATCCCCAGGGACTGGTGGTCTGCATGCCAGGGTACTTAAGGAAGTGGCTCTACAAATCCTGGATGCATTGGTGATAATTTTCCAATGGTCTATAGACTCAGGATCAGTTCCTGTGGATTGGAGGGTAGCTAATGTTATCCCACATTTAAGAGAGAAAACTGGGAATTATAGACCAGTTAGCCTGACATCGGTGGTGGGGAAGATGCTGGAGTCAATTATAAAATATGAGATAGCCGCACATTTGGATAGCAGTAACAGGATCGGTCCGACTCAGCATGGATTTACAAAGGGGAAATCATGCTTTACTAATCTTCTGGAATATTTTGAAAATGGTCAAGGGAGAGCCAGTGGATGTAGTGTACCTGAACTTTCAGAAAACATTTGATAAGGTCCCACATAGGAGATTAGTGGGCAAAATTGGGGCACATGGTATTGGGAGTAGAGTGTTGACGTGTATAGAGAAGTGATTGGCAGACAGGAAACAAAGAGTAGGGATTGACGGGCCCCTTTCAGAATGGCAGGCAGTGACCAGTGGGGTACCACAAGGGTCGGTGCTGGGACCGCAGCTATTTATAATATACATTAATGATTCGGATGAAGAGATTCAAAGTAACATTAGCAAATTTGCAGATAACACAAAGCTGGGTGGCATTGTCAACTGTGAGGAGGATGCTATGAGAATGCAGGATGACTTGGACAGGTTGGGGGAGTGGGCAGATGCATGGCAGATGAAGTTTAATGCGGATAAATGTGAGGTTATCCACTTTGGTAGCATAAACAGGAAGGCAGATTACTATCTAAATGGCGTCAAGTTGGGAAATGGGGAAGTACAACGGGATCTGGAGGTCCTTGTACACCAGTCTATGAAAGTACGCATGCAGGTACAGCAGGCAGTGAAGAAAGCGAAAGGCATGTTGGCCTTTATAACAAGAGGAATCGAATATAGGAGAATATAGGTCCTTCTGCAGTTGTACAGAGCCCTAGTGAGACCACACCTGGAGTATTGTGTGCAGTTTTCGTCCCTTAATTTGAGGAACGACATTCTTAGTGTTGAGGTAGTGCAGCGTAGGTTTAGAAGGTTTATTCCCCGGATGGCGGGACTGTCATTATACTGAGAGAATGGAGCAGCTGGGCTTGTACACTCTGGAGTTTAGAAGGATGAGAGTGGATCTCATTGAAACATATAAGATTGTTAAGGGCTTGGACACGCTAGAGGCAGGAAACATGTTCCCGGTGTTGGGAGAGTCCAGAACCAGGGGCCACAGTTTAAGAATAAGGAGTAAGCCATTTAGAACGGAGACAAGGAAACACTTTTTCTCACAGAGAGTGGCGAGTCTGTGGAATTCTCCGCCTCAGAGGGCGGTGGAGGCAGGTTCTCTGGATGCTTTCAAGAGAGAGCTAGATAGGGCTCTTAAAAATAGCGGAGTCAGGGGATATGGGGAGAAGGCAGGAACGGGGTACTGATTGGGGATGATCAGCCATGATCACATTGAATGGCGGTGCTGCTCGAAGGGCCAAATGGCCTGCTCCTCCACCGATTGTCTATTGTCCCATATTTCACTTTTTCTACACTACCTACGCGTGTTTTCTTGTCTTGTCTTATGTGAAACATGAAGGCACGTGTCGCAGATTATGATTAGCTCACATAGAAAGCAGTGGGGAGGAATTCTGCATTTGTGCGATGACAGAAGGTTTCCCGGATGCTAATGCGTACATTTAAGGGAGAATGTTGAAAAATCGTCTCGCAGCTCCCCTCGGCATCATAACATGCCTGGGCAAAAAGTCCTTCCCTGGTAAATTTCCTCATCTTCGGAACATCAGTTAAGACCAGTGGAATAGGTTAAGCATCCACCCTGTTCGTTTTTTGTAAACATCTCCTCCAGGTTGCCGTTGATCGCTTGCATAAATACTGTCAACCATTCATGGTAAGGGAGATAACAACGATACTTACATACAACTGTTTGAATGAGGCGTCTGCCGGGTGTTTTTTCCTGGATGTAAAATGCCGATGAAACTGTCGCATTTTATACGCCGTTCCACGTGAACATCAAGGGCAGATTGCAAGACAATGTTAACCTTGAAGATATTACCTATATGTACTTTGGAAAGGCCATTGACAAGATGCCGTGTGGTAGACGGATAGGGAATGTTATTTCAGGTGGGATCTCTGGTAAGGTAGTTGTAATCAGTCGTCAAACACACCTCAAGATACAACACATATTTATTGAATCTACATACAGCACGGATCTGCACAAAAAATGTTCCACGGCCCACAGCCTATATGGACATTATTGCCTGTGCCAGCAGGGCCAAAAGCCATTCAAATCACCATGCTCGATCACCGTTCACATTGAATGTATTACCTTTAAGATAGTTCTACTTTGCAAGTATGTTCACGCGATTTTGATAGAATTAGCCATTTTCCATACATTTTGCAATGATGTATAATCCTTCTTTGGGATAAGGGATACTCTCTCGTTATCTTACCACAATCCCGTTGCTCTGTGTATTTCCGTGGGTCCTGTTCTGTCTCATGGAGTTCACCTCACAGGTGAAGATCTGATTTTGCCGTTGGTCCAACAGAACTGTTTATCGATGCCGGATCGATCTCTTCTTGTCGTTCAATATACCTTGCATCACTTTTGTCAGAGAGGATTCTCCATTGGAGTAACATATCTTTCGTTTTTACATTGCACCCGGCGCTAGTACACACTATATTAAATAGACCCTCTCCTTGATTACACTACATCACCTTGAGTCACCTTTCATTACACCAGTGTGTGGCTGTGTGTTCTTAGGACTTTACAGACGCTTGGTATTCGCTGACCAGCACGTGGTTATATTTCCCACAATGCCATTTCTACGTATGTACACTACACAGCGACGTTGTTTGCGTTGCCATTGGATGTGCCCCATGCTCTGCATTTTACCGAGTCTCGATACAAACTCTATCGGGTCTACCTGTGTTGCCTAAAACGTATGTTGTTACTAGTGTCGTGAATATGTTCGTTCATTATACCCAAACGGAAGTGTGCACGCAGGATGGTGAATCTGTTTAACATTTGTACTGACCGTTATTCAGGACACTATTTCACAACGTGCACACTTAGACACAGCGACAGCGCGCCACAGGAGTGAAATTGTGCCGTAACCCGTCGGCCATGATCGGCTGGACGCCGGTGGGCCTTTTTGACGTAGTTCCTGTCGGCATTTTCGAGTGAAGGCAGCGCATTTTGTAGGTTGACGCAGAGCAGCCCATTTGTGCTTTTGTCGGAGACACAAAATACTGGAGTAACTCAGCGAGACAGGCAGCATCTCATGAGAGAATCAGTGGGTGACGTTTCGGGTTGAAACCCTTCTTCAGTCTCCTGGCTTACGGGGGCGATGGGTCATAAAATGGATTGACTGGATTGTCAGCACAATGCAACACCCTTGATTGCGAGAAAAATGTATCGTGTTTTCGGAATTCTGAATAAGCACTTGTATTTAATAGTTATGAATGCAATAAAGCAAACGCTGGCATTTACAATTAATTATCCTGTCATTATCCTATTGTCTTAACAGTCGTTTAATTATGTTAACATTTATAATCTGTTAACTCGCGCGTACTCGACTCCACTGACCGGTTGCTGGCTATTTCGGCACGAAATGACCTCATGCAGTCGACCAAGGCCGAGCCACGGTTTGTCTTAAAGGAGTCCCGACAGCGTTTTAATTTTGCATCAATATTCGAGCACCAGCAGTCTATGTATCTCAGCGATTTACAAGATGTATTGTTTTATGTATTTTTGGTTTAGTTAATTCTCCTTGTGTGAATCATATTCGTTTTAATGTTTTAATGTTGTAATCTGTGCAACAGATGCGAAGCATGTTTTGAATGTGGCCCTAATCCAGCACGTGCACCCAAGTGGTCAAGCAGAACCTTCGAAAGGAAGAAGGACGGATGGAGGAAATTTAATTTAAAGTCAGATCATTGTGGAGATCGTCAGCAGGTCCCGGGGCATTTGCGGAATAAAATGTAATCATTCATCTTTGTTTTTATCTCAGGATTTCGTATTTCGGTAAAATACCTAAGTTCAGTACCGCGTCGATCTACTCTGCTCCATTGAAGCCTCACGTCTCCCCACTGTTTCATTCTGTACTTCCCTGCCTCATAGACAGTCCCAGTTTGCCTCTTCTACGCCTTCCATTGTATGACACATCTCCTTGTAATGTCGTGAGAGAATCAGGGCGCAATACGCAAATAGCCCCCTGCGAGTGTGTTAACAATTCGGGCATAACTTCCTTGCACTTCGGTTCTGTACTTTGGGAGCTTCAACAGAAGTGACATCAACAACCATTCGCAACTAGCCGTATTATGGCATACCATAGAGGAAGACAAAATACTTGCTGACGGTGTGAATTGTATTGGGGGTTCTCATCCGCCGTTTATTTACCTACCCGTGCCTTACGATGCCTGCGTTAGACATGCATGTTCACACACGTCTACCAAACTCCCATCTAATTTGTTGCTGGCGCACGTGGTCGAGCCCTACGAATTACCGACGAAAAACTACTCTGCAGTTCTAAGGACCATTTGGGACGACGAGTGCGCACACTCTGCCGTACGTTTTTGCTAACCGTCCGTTGTCAGCTCCCAATCCAATCTCGATTATAACGTTCTAGGCTGTTTCAGTCGCATTTTGGAGGCTTATAATTGTTATTCCACCTGATCAATATATCTGGCTACAGTGATTATGTTACCGTCGTTATGTTGTTAGGTTGGAATACGGAATTCGGAATGAAGTACAAATGGATGAGTAAATTATCCAGCATGATAATCATGAAATAAATGTATACTCTCTAATAAATCGATAAAATAAATACTTAGTACAGTAAAGAACCAACTGCCTCAACCTCTCCTTCGGTAAGGTCAAAGTCAAAGTCAATGCAAATTTTATTCGTCACATGCACCCGAAGGTGCAGTGAAATTAATTTGCCAGCAGCGATACACTGTAAAAGAACACACAATACACAATAACATTTAACACAAGCATCTACCTCAGCATTCTTCACTGTGGTGGAAGGCAACAAAGTTCAGTCAGTTTTAAGGCCATCGTTTTTTTTCATTGTCTGCTCTGCTCAGTCTGTGTTTCATGAAAACAGCCACCCGAGTGGATACAGGAATACATTCTGTTCGCAAGAAGTAGTAATGCGTTAATAAACGCAGAGTTTGACCGCAAGATCAAGGACATGGTTAACTTAGAAGCATCTGCATTATTATTTTGATCATCGGCCTCCTTTCTGTTTCTATAGCGGGAGATACTTTTCGAAGTATGTATTCCCTCATTGGACGAAAGCTTCTCTTTTGCGAAGTAGTGGGTGTCCTAAATGAACGAGTTTGGCGTCAATTTATTTTCAATGGAGAAGTGGTTTCTCCAGATATCTCGCCGAAAACAGGCAGTCACTACCAGAAATAGACAGATTCAAGACACTGTGTAAATCTGCTCTGACTGATTCTACTCCCCGCACATAACCTGTGAGATTCGCGGCAGCTGCACAAGCCGCAATGAACGACATCCATCCACGAAATTGCAGCTGTGCGCTTAAAATTCCCGCCATTCTCAACACTGTGTGAACCACTGCGCAGTATTAAACTGCCGTATCAGTCCGACGCAGTCCAGAGAGTGTCAATCGATAGTTCTTCACCGACTGCTGGACTGCGTCCGAAAAGCGATTTCGAGCGAATTGTGCCTTCTGGTCAGAGCCACCGTTAGTTATCGCCGGACCTGAAACTCGGCTGTCCGCCTAGATACTGGCTATGCCAGTAATAATTATCCTTAGAATAGGTACATGTGAAAGTGGCGCTTTGAACCTCTGTATGTGTGAGCGGACCCTCCTCCTGGGTGCTGGAGTCTGAATCAACTAGACCTGGAACACATTATAGTGAGTGAAGAATTGATTATACAAAGTAATCGCAACCGACTTTGGGAATACGGAGCGACTCTTAATTTCTTAAACGATTGGACAGGCTCGATGCAGGAATAAATTTCCCGATGTTGGGGGAGTAAAAAACCAGGGGTCACGGTTTATGAACAAGAGGAGCCCATTTAGGGCTGAGATAAGTTAAAACATTTTCACCCAAAGAGTTGTGAATCTGTGGAATTCTCTGCCATAGAAGGGAGATGTTTTCAAGAGCGAGTAAGATTTTGCTCTTAGAGTTAAAGGAATCAAGGGGTATGGGGAAAATGCAGGAACGAGGTACTGATATATATGATCAGCAGTCACCATATTGAATGGCGGTGCTGGCTCGAATGGCAGAATCGCCTCCTCCGGCACCTATTTTTCTATGTTTCTATGGTTCCAATATATGCAAAAAAGTAACAATGATAAAGACAAAAAGACATTGTTAGCTGTTTCTTAGTTTTGAACGAGGTATAGACAATGAAATAGATTCCAGGATAACTTGGAATCTCCTGCGACCTAGGTGAGGTGGGGGATGGGGAGAGAGTAGATGCAGAAGTTACTTGAAGTTAGAGAAATCAATGTTCATTCCTCTGGGTTGTAAGCTGTCCAAGCGAAATATGAGACGTTGTTCCTCTTATTTATGTTTGGCCACGCTCTGACAATGGACGAGGCCGAGGAGCCAAAGAGTAGTGTGGGAATGGGAAGGGGATTAACGTGTTTGGCAACCGGGAGATCAGGCACGTCCAGGCGGACTGAGCTAAGGTTTTCAGCGAAACGATCGAAGAGTCTGCGCTTGGTATCGCCTATATATAGGAGCCAAAACATGGAACAGCAGATACAGTAGATGAGGTTGGAGGAGATGAAAGTGAATCTCTCCCTCACCTGTAAAGACTGTCCGGGTCCTTGGACTGATTCAAGGGAGGAGGTGTAAGGACAGGTGGTATAGCTCCCGTGGTTGCAGGGGAAAATACCTATGATGGGTGGGGAGGGGGGTATTATCCGGAAGGACGTGTAAACCAATGAGTTGCGGAACGAGCGGTCTCTGCGGCAAGCTGCTGGGTTGAAGATGGGAAGATATGGCTCGTGATAGGATGCCGGTAAATGTGGCGGAAATGTCGGAGGGTTATGTGCTTTATGCGATGGCTGATGGGGTGAAAGGTAAGGTCTGCGGGACACTGTCCCTGTTGCGGCTGGGAAAGGGGAGCAAGAGCGGAGCTGTGGGATGTCGAGAAGACCCTAGTGAGGGACAGATGCGGCACAGACGGAAGAATTTGGTGTAGGGGGTAGAGTCTTTGCAGGAGGCCGGGTGGGAAGCAATGTCGTCTAGGTATATGTCGGAGTCAGTAGGTTTTATAGTAGATGTCCCTCGATAGTCTATCTCATGTGATGGAGACGGTCAGATTAAGAAACGGTAGGGAGATATCGGAGATGGTCCAAGTGAATTTGGGTGCGGGATGGAAATTAGTTGTGACGCTAATTAAATCCGGGAGTTCTACGTGGGTGCAGGAGGTAGCCCCGAAGCAGTCATCAATGTTTCAGGTTGTAGATCCTCTGTCCTCTCAGTTGCTATTAAGGATTCAAAGCAGCAAAGGAACGTGACGGGACGGGTTCCCTTCTGATTTTGACCAATAGTCAATCGTCAATCAGCACTTTAAATGTATTCAACCAATACAATCCTGAACACTGGTAAACGCCCATCGTTTGTAAGATATTGGTGAAAGGAACAGTCGGAGAGCAATTTCAGTTATTTGTTTCTGGGCAAACTTCAGTCTTGAATGTCAAAGGAGACATTGAACAAACCAATTTGAATCGACATTGAAATGAACAGTTGTAACGATTCATGGGAAATTCGTTACTTTCCATTAATAGCTGTAAATTCGCTTTTTCCCCCCACTGCATTTTTCCAAGGAACGGCCTGCAACTTCCTTAGAAAAAAGATGAATCACCATATCAACATTAGCTTATATATTACACATGTAATTAATTGATAACAAGAGAACAAGGCATATAAGTCTCTCATGGGTTTTTAATTCCTATGTTATATGAATTCTGCGACCTGTTTAACGGGACCTTGCAGAGCATGTCAAAACGAACGAACAACTAATCTGGATAATATTGTGCGAAAACGATCGCTTCCTTCGCGAAGTCACGGTTTCGTGTAAATCGGCATCTCGTGGAGCACATTTGAAAAACTATTGATAATGAAGCAGGAATTAACATTATAATATAACTCCATGACTTTACGAAGTCTCATTAGATTTTACGTAAGTCAATTGAGTTAGCTGCAGCTAAATATGCACTTGGGAAATCTGCTGGTTATGAAAACGTGAACGAGAAAGAGTGCAAAATATGGTGAACACTATCTAATCCATTACAGATAATTACATTCCCACCATCGATGTGATCTACAGCAGTCGGTGTCTGTAACATTCAGCTATCCTCACCGGAGACCGTCACCACACAGATTATCATTCCACACCTGCCATCTGGAACATTAAAACTGCACCTGCTAAAGGTTCGGGAGCTGTTTCTTACAAATAATAGCGTGGTTTCCAATACTCAAAATTAACTCAGGCAACGCGGAGAATTCTTCAAGAAGTTTAAACCTTTATTTGCAAATAAAAGCTGGATCACCCCACGTCATCCGCCCACGTGGAGCTCTCTGAGCCACAAACAAAGGATCATCTCTTTTTATAGCATGTTCAACTCTGCATGCCCCGCCCCTGTTACATTTCCAAATCCAATCATTTGCCGACATTCCCTCATCATCAGCCAATCACTTGCTCCCACTTATCTCCTCCTTCCCAGTACATTTCCATATTTGCAACTGATGTAGTCACATCACTCAGGGTAGATGGCCTCTGCCAGCCATGTGCTTTTGACTTCTTTTTTCAGGGTCCTTTCATTTTAAAAAGTGAAATCAAAGAAAAGTGGACTAAAATCCCAGAATCCACTTCTCAAAATATAAGAGATACAGTGGTCACTCAATTTACATAAACAAGACACATTGTTCCCATTAAACTCTGTACGTCTCGGGGAAGAATGTTATCTCTTAATCTATCAACCTAAATACAGGGTCCTAATGGTTATAATCCTTTCAAACACAACATACCTCATCCCCAGAGCACACATGGATTTATTATAGATCACATAGTTAGAATATAATTAACTGTATTATTGACCTTAAAAGTATGAATTTGCTTTATCCTTGCGAAGTCTACAAAGTTGATTCCATACACACACCTCCAAACACACAGGGGTCCTATAAATGTCACACTTGATAAATGATTATTGCTTCTTCGCTAGCTTACACGCAGCTTCATGTTATCACGCCATCCCCTTGTCTGTTACCGCGAGGGAAAAGTGAGCTTCAATCTCAACCGAGGGCCTCTTTTATGGCTCTGCTTTCACACTAACAGCATTACACAAGGAATGTTACAGCTGCAGCCCACAATCACCATCTCAGATCAAAACAAAGTTACTTTCTTAGATACATATATATACAAATAAAAGATACAACCTGCACAAATGTATCATCTCTTATCTCAACATATGTGTAATTAAACGTAGCAAATTTAATACAGAATTCATTATTATTCCAGCCTTGTTGTCTTGGACGTATAAACAGTCATAAATCCTGAGCTATGTCTTTACAACACTTCACAAGAATGTGACATCGAGAAAGAGCAAATGGCCTGTGGCCTCAAGAGGCCCACTGCCTAATCAGACTTTTTAAGATATAACTTATTTTCAATACAAGATTATACAAGATACATTTAATATAAAATATACTATAATAACCATGGGGCTAATAAACAATAAAACCGATTAATAAACTCCGAACTCTGTAGACTTGGCGGGGGTGGGGCGGGATTGTTTTATATACTGGTTTTTGCCGAGTACGATGTTTACTTATCGGTTGAGGTGCTGCGAGCACGTATTTCATCGTTCCGTTTTCAAACAGAGGATAATAAAACTTTCTTGACTCTTGGAAGTTAACTTGTCCTGTGTCACTGGCCAAAAGACTGACAATACCTCACAGAACCTCGCGTCACTTTTTTCCAGTCGTTTTCAGAATGTCGTGAGGCTATGTCAGAATTCGTCAATCTGGTCCACATTTGGTTCCTGAATTTGAATGCTTGGATTTGACGTGCAATATTCGAAATATTTGAAGAATGGGTTATATAACCAGACAGTGTCCATTCAGCAGAAAAGAAACAGCGGAGCCAATCTCTACATGGGAGATGGGCCTTTTAGGTAAACAAACCATCAGATCTTCTGCACATCAATCGTATATATGCACATTACCGCGGTAGAATCCGTAGACTGTCAATATCTCCTTCCTCTAAAAATATAGATTATGTTGTTACGCTAGCTTGCATGAACATCACCAATTCTCGTTACTTCCATCTGCTGCTTAGTTAATTAGTGTAATGTAATCCGAAAGCGTCTCGAAATGGGAATAACCGGTTATGTTGAAAGGGAGCTCCAAAAATACAATGAAACTCCCGTTTAGCTAAATGTTTCAGCTGGAATGTTGGAGACGCACTCTACTTTAATGTCATCAAGTAAGTTTGTGACTTGGGCACCCTCGTGAGTAAGCACGGATTGCTTCGAAGATTTATAGTGCGAAGGACGTGGAACGCATCAGAAACTTAGAGGTTTGGGCATTTAGAGCCGAATGGGGCGGCCGCTGGATTGAAAGGAAATCAGAGATGTCTCGGATTTTTTCAAATGGAAATAGTAGAAGTGATCATCGGGTCCCCGCCGACCGCCCTACCGGTAAAGCAGTAGCCAAATCGGCGGTGTTCAATTTAAAGTGCAGGAGATGGGTCAGAGGAGCGTTGGGGCCGCCGAAACGGCTATACGCCTTCATGTACGGGGGATATTATTGTTTTAGCCGAATGTTAGTGACATTTTTTGCAATGTTTTAGAAAGATAGGTGACATTTTCGTTCAATGCTCCCTCTTCACCAGAGATCCATAAAGTCACAACCGGGAAGATTTGTTACCTGATGTCATTTTAAACATCATTTGATAAGTTTCACTAACTTTCCAGTTAGCCCGACGGGCCATTGAAGTGCGTGAAGGAGCTGCTCTCTGAACTTCCCCTGGGTGACGGTGTAAATCAGTGTGTTTGTACAGGTGTTTAGCAGCTGCAGCAGAACTCCAGTTTTTTCAAATGTTGCAAATGGGTTTGTCAAACCTCTCAACCAAAATCCGTTGACACTTCGATAGTAAACAAAATGACATACAGTTGTGACCCAGAGCAGGATAAAACTGCTGGAGATTGCAAAGAGTAAAATTATGGACCGTTTACGGCTTTCCGTCTCCGGGTCTCCACGACTGAGATCGCGGAGCCTCCTGCGGACCCGATTGGCCATTAAAATACGTCTCGCCGTGTGGGCATTAAAGAACAAAATCAAACAGAATGGAATCACTGGGGTCAACAGCGGCTCAATCCAAGAAAATGCGATCCATGCGGGCAGGAAATAGAAGTCCGATCGGATTCGGCAGCCCCACAGTAAACCATTATGCTTGTAGAAAACATTACATGAGAAAGGCCAGGGAGCAATCTGTAAACAGAAGAAGGTACATAGGATCACCATAACCACCGCCGCGGTTCTGTCGGTACAATATCTGGATCTCAGATTCTGTTTGGAGATGGCCACAAACCTATCAAAAGTGAAAGCGACCGTGAACCAAACGGAACAGTCTATGGCCGCGGCGGACATGAAGAGAATACACCTGCACACAGGAGTGTAGTACAGGATTGTGTTCCGCCAATACAGTATGGCAATCCGATTTAAAATCACTTCGCAGACAATCACCGTGAGGTCTGCCGTCGCCATAGCCACCAGGTAACGAGTGATGCATTTGGAGAGACCGCACTTTCCTCGGGACAGGACCACAATCGCCAGTATATTCACTAGGGGAAGAAGCAATGGTGATTATGTGGAAAGAAGAACTTCGAGTTGAGGGGTGGGTGGGTATAAATTGTTATTTTGCTTACTTTCCCAAAATTGATGAAAACGATTTGATGGACGGAGATTCGTTTGGTTTGAATGCAATCCCTGATACTGCGCTCACGAACAAACATTCAACCTAACTGTGAATTAATGAACTGATAAACGGTTTGAACGAAAGTGTAGTATGAACAACAAGACTAAAATCAGTGTTAATGTGGCGCACCTTCCGGATCGGCATTTGCTTACCGGGTTTGCAACGTTTGAAGGGGCGGTGCATAACAGAGATTACCTGCACGCGATGCGGTAATCTCACAGTTAAAATTAACGAATTTAAAGCCATAAACTGGGAGACCAGACGGAGACAAAAATAAATGCGAGAAATGCAATCGCCCGAGGTATAAACAAGATGCAGCCTTTGTCGCTCAGCTTACTTGGCTGTTACTTCACTGCAGCCAAAATCATCAAGGACCCACACCATCCTGGCCACACACTTATCTCGCCACTGCCACCAGGAAGAAGGTACAGGAGCCTAAAGACTATAACATCCAGGTTCAGGAACAGCTACTTCCCCACAGCCATCAGGCTATTAAACACAACTTATATGCTATGAGCTCTGAACTGCTAAAGACTATATTATAATTTGTTATTTGCACTATATTTGTTATTTATTGAACTTTTTATTTTTTTCCCATGTATATAATGTTTACATATTCACATATTCTGTAGTGCTGCAGCAAGTAAGAATTTCAATGTCCCGTCCGGGACATATCACAGTAAAACACTCGTGACTCTTGTCTTGACTCTTACCAATAATGCAAAAACAATTGTACACCAGTCCCAGTAAACGGCAAACGTTGAAATATATTAAAAGCATACAATAACTACATTAACTTCAGGTTATACCCAAACTCCCGTTCCATTTTGTCACACTATTTTCACTTTATCTTCAACATTACCGCATCCCACGGTTATCCCACCTTCAACCGTCAAGTGACATACCGGGCACTCCAATTGATGCCAGGATTGGGTAATAATAATATTCAACCGACAAGTGCAGCGTCCGACCCATTTCTCCTTGAAAGCGACCTCGGAAACGCAGTACAAAACTTACAAATGTTACAGTGGGAGGTTAAACCGCTGAATATTTATAACCCAAGAAAAAGATTAACGGTTATTGAGATTACCTCCCTGTGGACATTCATTACGGATTTTGCTCCCGTGTGCATGTAATACGACAACAATCACGAGGGTGGTCGTTCATTGCACATGCACCAATTGAGCACGTACAGAATAAAGAAACTGCAAAGTAGGATTGCGAATGATATTTCTAAATTTAAATATGTTCCACGAGGTTGCAGCTGCAGAAAGGTCGGACAAAAATGTCAGTGAACAACACACGATACGATGAAATAGTTTATGTGGAGGGTGTAAGAAGGATCCGCAGATGCTGGTTTCAACCATAGGTAGTCACAAAATGCTGGAGTAACACAGCGGGACAGGCAGCATATCTGGAGAGAAGGAATGGGTGACATTTCGGATCGAGACCCCCTTCTTCAGACTGAAGAAGGACTCGAATAGAAACGCCACCCATTCCTTCTCTCCAGAGTTGCTGCCGGTCCCGCTTAGTTACTCCAGCTTTTTGTATCTATACTTAGTTTATTTTGAGACCTTGAACTACAGTTCCCAGACACTAACCCAAACCATTTACATCTACCCATTATCAATTTCATCCCAGGTGTTTCAACGTGGCACTGTTGAAAAATAAAGTAGAAAGGTTCTTGTGAGTTTTGTTATTTACATTCTTCAGGGGGAATCCTGTGTCCTCTGGTCCTCGATGCACCTATTCTTGAATGAGACTTTGCGCATCTAACCGATCTATCCTCCTCATGATTTTGTACACCTCTATCGGATCACCGCTGATCCACTTTCGTTCCATGGAATAGAGACACGGCCTACTCCACCTCTCCCTATACCTTGCATCCCCCTGGCAAAATCCTCGTAAACCTTTTCTGAATCCTTACAAGCTTGACAATATATTTGACAATATATGATGCCCAAACTTAACAAAATATTCTAAATGCAGTCTCACCAACTTCTTATACAACTGCAACATTCTACCCATAAACTCTGACGTGTGCAGTCTGGAAGGGCCAAATGGCCTCCTCCTGCACCTATTTTCTACGTTTTCTTTGTTAATCAAAAATCTATCTATCTATTTAGGCCTTTAAAATATCCACTGACGGCCTCCGCAGCCTTTTAAGGCAAAGAATTCCACAGATTCACCAACTCCTGACAACAAAATCTCCTCCTCATCTCCTTTCTAAAAGTACGTCCTTCAATTCTGTTGCTATGGCCTCTAGTCCCAGACTCCCCCACTGGTGGAAACATCCTCTCCACATCCACTGCATCCAAGCCTTTCACTATACAGTGTACTCCATCTCGTTGATGCCGAATATGTTTGCAATCAATGTGAGTCTATCTGAGTGGGGAAGATAGGATAACCCTCCCCTCATTCAGTTTCTGTTTTGTGATTATTTTGCAACAATGGTCGCACCCAGCCGATTTCAAATGGAGTTTAACTTTTTTTAAACGCCAAACATTCATCACGGAGTACCGACGGAGCTGCTTGACACCAAGGGAAATTGAGCGCTTAATATTCAAAACAGGACGTTGGTGAAACGGTGTGTGGAATATTGTCTAGGTCAGAATATCTTAGGAAGAATAAAATTAAGTGTAAAGCGGCAGAATATATTCAACAAGGATTTTATCAGGACTGAAGAATTTCAATTGTGACAGACTGGATAGGTTGGGATTTATTTATCTCTGGAGCGTGCAAGACTGACAGCTCACCTTTAGAAATGAATAATATTATTACGAGACATTAGAGTGATCATGGCAGGTGGAACTATCTTTGGGTGGAACAGCCGAGTTATTAACCAAACGGAAAGGAGGCGTTGGTTTGCAAAATTTGAGACTTGGATATTGAGACCGGAAGACTGAACTGTGCCCACCGGAAGGTGACGTATCGATCTTCGATCTTCTCTTGCACTTTGTTTTTAAAGGATAGGGGGAAGAGGGCAAAAGTGGATCGAGAAGATAATAAAAGTGGCACGTAACAGGAAGCTGAGGATTACTCCTACGCTCTAAAGGGATGTGTTCTGCAAACAAAATAATTCGGTTTACTTAATGTAGAGCAGACAACATTGTTTGCACCGAACACAGTAAATTAGACTGGAAGACATAGAGTTGCGTTGACATTTTATTTGGAATGTGTTTTTATTATGGATTGTCGAAATGGAGAAGGTGAAATATCATATATTTGCACCTCCTGTGTTTACAATGGCATCTTCTGCAGACCGTCGCAGGCGTTGCTCAACGTGGGACCTTTCCAGTTATATGAATGGCAAAAGAACGTTTCCCTGACCGGGAACCGAAACCGGGCCGCGGCGGTGAAAGCGCCGAATCCTAACCACCAGACCTCCGGGGAATATGTCGAAGCTGTCCCTGCACACAAGATATTGTCTCTCAAACGCTTTAGGTTCATGGCCCTTTTTTGTTAGCTACGTTGATCTCCTCAACGCCCGTGACTTCTGAAAAACAACGGCAGTGCAGAGCACTGGGAGAAAAGGCAACATTGTAAAATAACGTACAGCTTTCCTTTCTTTCCTGAAAGCGTGCCCTAATATTCAAGGTGTCAATGTGAATTTACAGTCACATGTCCCAATTCAGGTACAGTGAAATGTGAGTTACCACAAAGCCATACTAAGTGAAAAGGAAAAAGTCTGTGCCGAGCTTCCGCTGTGATTGATCTAACCTTCGACCTCAAGTTTCAGGCATCTAGAAGTAACAAGCCTCCACTACTGGTGAGCCTCGGTTGTCATTGTCAGAGTGGATGTTACGATTGGTGTTCAATTACGCTGGCCGACAACGTAATGCATTATGCATTCTAAACCGAGCATCATTTCGACGTTAATTTATATCGCGCAAGACCACATGCGGGAGAATTAGTAACACCATTATATTAGTGCAATTTTATAAACCCGTACCTTTCGTCAGTCAAATTACGGCCGAACTGACTGTTACATCAAATCCCAAATTCCTGTGTGATCAAACTTTCAGGAAGTGCCACAAAGTTTGATTAACGCTTTCCGTTGATAAGGAGACTTTCTCTATTTCCCTTACGTCCGCGACTCTTATTTTTTAGTTTGCATTGCCTGTATAATCCAACACAGTCCAAACACAATCCAACCCAGTTGTAATACTGCTGACGACCTCCATGTTGAATTAGCACGCCAAGGATTTTCGCCCATTGATACGAATATATGGTGCCCTGTTGAATTCTCAGACCACGAATCTCCAGTGCGACAATATTTCTGCTTTCTGAGCCTGATGTGAAAGCCCCTCCCACTTTCCTCTGAATTTCACTGGTTGGGATGAGTTCTCCCGTTAACTGATGCTGCCACTGTTGTTTGATTGCCAGCAGTGGCCCAGAAAGCATTTTTGCTCATGTAGAATCAATGGCATTGTTGATCGTCGATATTTCCCCGAGGGACTTGAGAGAATCGCTCTGCCCTTATTCCAGGTTCACTGTACATCATCTGTTCTCGTCCGCCCTCCATTTCGACAACCCATGATAAAAATACCTTCCAAGTAAAATGGCGTCGCAACTGTATTTCTTCCAGTCTAATTTGCCGTGTTCGGTGCCAACAATGTGGGCTGCTCTACATTAAAGAAATCTAATTAGTTTGTTCTCGTCCGCATACTGGCATTCGATTGGTGTTTTCTTAAGTCTCAACCTGCGTGCCAGGAAAATAATCGCAATATGATCATTGCCCATCAGTCTTTTGGCGGGGAAGCTCAATGGCGCAGCGGTAGAGCTGCTCCCTTATAGCGCCAGAGACCCTTGTTCGATCCTAACTACGGGTGTCGTCTATAAGGAGTTTGTGCGTTCCCTCTGTGGTCACATGGGTTTTCTCCGTGCGATCCACTTTCTTCCCACTCTCGATGAGGGAGAGGGGGAAAAATTAACAATGGAGGACCTGGAGTGGAGTGACCACTGGGAGTTGGTGGTGGGGGGGATGAACAATGGAGGACCCGGAGAGTGGTAGGGTAAGAGAAAAGGGAAGAAGAAATCAGGAGTCGGCGGGACTACATTGTAACTTTTTTGGCGCCGGATGTGGCGACTATTCGCATACCCTTGGTATGCAAGCAAGAATTTCACCATGCCTTCTCACATGTGACAATGAAGCATCCATTCCATTCCATTCCATTCCATCCCATTCCATTCCAATACATTCCAAAGATGTGCAGTTTGGTAGATTAAATGGTTTCTGTAAATTTGACGTTGTCCCTAATGTGTAGGATAGTGTAAGTGTACGAGGTGATCGCTGGGTACGACCTCGGTGGGCCGAAGGATCTGTTTCCACACTCTTACTCTAATATCAATGTGCAGAAGTTCAGAGAGGAAACAGCGGCACTGACTGAACTTGCTCTGGTTGCCAGGGTAAGATTGATGAGATGTCACAGAGCTCAGAGTTTGGGGCCAGCTATTACAACCATGCGGCCGATATCTAGCGTCCCTATGCAAAAACAACTGAGGTGTTGGGATGTTGGTGGGGCGAAGGATGTCGAGGTGCTTCAGCGGCGCACATAATGGGTGTGGATGGTTATTGGCGATGCAAGAGAAATTTGGTAGTGTTAGAGTTCAAAGGGGAATTGATGTACGTGTCATTGAAAATAGCTCGCAACCGTGGTGAGGCCGTGGTGGGGCCTTGACTCCTGTGTAAAGAAGTATTACTGCCTTTAGCAATGGGTCTGATGAGAAGTCTCGAGGAGAGGCATGCATTGTGCTGGTCGCCATGCGTTTTATTTTTAACCTAATGTCGTACTGAGGATCGAATATAGACACAAAAAGCTTCCAGTAACTCAGCGGGTGAGACAGCATCTCTGTGGAAAAGGAATAGGTGACGTTTCAGGTCGAGTCCCTTCTTCAGACTGGAGAGTCCGAGGAAATGGAAAAGAGATATACAGACGGTGATGTAGGGAGATATAGAATAGATGAATTAAAGAATGCAGTGACTAGTTGGGTGCCGCAAGGTTCTGTGCTGGGACCACAGTTATTTACAATATATATTAACGATTTGGACAAGGGAATTAAATGAGAGTTCTCCAAGTTTGCAGATGACACGGATGGGTGGTAATGTGAGATGCGATGAGGACGCTATGATCCTGCAGAATTACTTGGATAGGTTGGGTGAGTGGGCAGATGCTTGGCAGATGCAGTATAATGTGGATATATGTGAGGTTATCCACTTTAGTGACAAGAACAGTGAGGCATATTAATATGGTAATGGTATCAGAGTTGGAAAATGGAGGTGCAACGAGACCTGGGTGTGCTTGTCCAACAGTCACTGCAAGTGAGTGTGCAGGTACAGCAGGCATTGAAGAAAGCTAATGGCATGTTGGCCTTCATTGCGAGAGGATTTGTGCATAGGAGCAAAGAGGTCCTACAGCGGTTGTACGGGGCCCTGGTGTGACGGCACCTAGAGTATAGTGTGCAATTTTGTTCTCCTAATTTGAGGAATTACATTATTGCTATTGCGTGAGTGCAGCGTAGGTTAAATCCCGTGATGGCGGGACTGACGTATAATGAAATAAGTGGTCGACTGAGCTTGTATTCGCTGGAATTTAGAAGGATGGGGGGGGGGGGGCTTAAAGAAATATATAGCATTCTTAAAGGATTGGACTGGCTAGATGCAGGAAAAGTGTTACAGATGTTGGGGAAGTCCAAAACCAGGGCTCACAGGTTAAGAATTCTGTGGCCGGGAGACCGTTTCCAGAAGAGGAACCGAAGACAATAGATCTCGGCCAGATACTGGCCTAGAGGTTTATCGACAGCAACACGACTTATTTGAAGATTGAAGTTATTATAGTAGAACGACTATTATACTTTTGAATTTTAAAGCTGGGAATCTTAAACGAACGGTTTCTATGTGGACGAAGAAAGCTAGTTCTGCTAGCTTGGAAGATAGCCAACAGGCTTGTTTTTTCACTTTTTCTCGAGAAATCCAGATGTCTGACCTTGAGTTGTTTTGGACACGATAAGACACATTCCTTTCGAACTAACGTTATTATTAATTTCGTAGATGTTGAGGGATGTTGTATGAAAATCCAATTTGTTATTGTTCTTGAGAAAATGTTTTGAAAACAGCACCCGATGTTTATCAACAAGACTAAGGCAAATCGAAGAAGTCCTTGTTCGTCCAATTTAAAGATTTGGCAATTTGCCAAGACATGTTTTAAATCCATGGAGCAGGAAGAAATAGGTGCGTCAGAGGAACCACAAGGTGGCGAAGTCAAGCTCAGCCAAGGACAAGCTGGCTACCTGAAAGAAACCAAGAAGGAGGGAAAGTCGATATGGGAGCAAGTGAACGAGTCAATTGAAAGCTGCAGAAAACTCATTTATCGGGAAGATGCAGATAATACCCAGGCTGCCGACTGAAAGAAACCGAGAAGGAGAGAAACAAGTTATGGGAACAGGTTACCAAATAAATTGAGAAACAGAAGAAACTAATGGAATCAGTTAAGAACGCGATCAAAATAGAATCAAATCTGAGCAAACAATGGAACCTCTGCCAAGAGGTTGGAGAGAATCAGGATGTGCTGCTGTATTCACAGACACGTCGGGAAGAACGCCAAGGACACACCCAATGGTGGGAAGCAAGGGTGAAGATATTCAATGGTTTCATGGAGGCGGCGGAGGAGTGGTTATCTGAAATTATCTCAATTTACCTGCTTAATAGCTCGATGTGCGATGCAACAAGGTGTTGAAATGGAAGCGATTGCACCCCGTGATAGTATCTCGGCATCGAGGGCTTCTGCTCGATTGCGAGTTGAAGCTGATCTAGGCGCTCTCTCAATAGAAGCGATTGCCCTAAATAAGAAACATGAGATTGAGCAAAAGAAAGAAGAGATGACACAACAAGGAGCAGAGAGGAGCGACAAAAGAAAGAGATGATGCGACAAGGAGCAGAGATGAGGTGACAAGAAGAATAGATGAATGAAGAGATGAGGCGACGAAAAAAACAGCTGCAACTAGACACAAAGATGGCGATGGTCAAATTAAAGAAGGAGATATTGGAAAGTGAGGGTTCAAGATGCAGCTCTAGAGCATCGAAGACATTGAACTCTGGTTTGAGAGGAAAAACTGCTCCAAGTGAGTCAGTTGGATCAACTCCACAATCGAGGTCCACCGGAATTCACGACTTTGAACAGCCATTGGGGCAATATAGGTCCGGTAAAACTTCATCTCAGGAAATGGGTGCTCGACCAGAACAAAATACTTATGGGGCCACTGGAGAAACTCGCGACAAACCAATAGCGGACTATGGTTTTCCGAGACTTGAGAAACATGCTCGAGCAAGCCATTATGAGCTTTCCTGTACGCCTGTCTATCGTCCATTGGCGCCAAGCCAAGGTTATCAGGATGGATTATTGGCATTGGTGAATAGTCAAGCTGAGACCACAAAATCCCTCTCTCTTTCTCTCACCAGTAGAAATTCTTACATAGGATGGAGATGCTTTGCGGTATGAAACTTTCCTAAGTGCATTATAAGAAGTATTAGAAACGAAATTTATGGATGAAAAGGAGCGCTTATGATTTTTGGTGAAGTACACACGCGGAAGTGTTAAGGTACTTGTAGAAAGTTGCCAAAATGAGCCTCACAGCCAAGGGTACAGAGTGACAAGAAGGTTACTTAAATAACGTTTTGGTAATGAACAGAGGATTGCTAACGCATACATGGAGAAGGCCCCTGCTTGGAACGAAATCAAGCCAGAAGATGGGGAGGCATTGAGTGATTATGCAATATTTCTTAGAGGAGTTGCAGATCGATCAAAAATCTCGGCCACATGGAGGAAATTAACTTTGCAAGTAATACTAGAGTAATCATTAGTAAGCTGCCCAGAAGACAGAGAGAAAAGTGGAGAGATGAAGCAGGTCAAATATTGGATGAGAGGAAGCGAGTAGCCATGCTACCAGAAATGGTGGTTTTCTTGGAAAAGCAAGTACGGAACGTTAGAGCTACACCAGATGACTATTGAAGATCATAAACCAATTGCAACTGACAAAGGTTCTTCCTTTACCAAAACTGAAGAAAGATCAGGACCTAAGAGAAGCAGTTTTGCTACCACGATAATACCTGTGGAAACGACAGGTGGAATGAATGAAGATAATGAGAGCATGTCATTGCATTACGTATGGAAATATCCAGTCTGGATGAAGATAATTTTATACCAACATCTGAAGTGCTTACACATGAAACCATACCTGTTGGTAGTCAAAATATACCCAGATATGAAGACTTGAATGAAATGGCCTTACCTGAAGGATGTCAAAATATCTAAAATAAATTCTAGTGTTGACCTACTTATCGGAACGAATGTTTTGAAGGCATAGGGAACATACAGATTTTGAGCAGCCAAGGTATGGACCGTATGCTGAGAAAAACAGGCTTGGTTATCTATGGCTCCTTGAGAAGGAACAACGAAATTGGGAGCAAGAAGAACTACCCTGCCATTGCTATTAGTCAAATATCTACTGATAAATTAGAAAAGCTGGTGATGATGCAATACAATCATGACTTCAATGAAAGTACCATTAAGGAATCTGAGGAAATGACTAGAGAAGAGTTAAAGTTCGTGGATATTATGAACTACTCAGTAAAGATTGACGGGCACTATTGTCTGGACTTACCTTTCAAACAAGAAAGTGTTAGTCTACCGGATAATCGTCGTATGGCAGAGCAACGCACCCAGAATTTGAAAGGCATGTTCGGCAAGAATACTAAATGTCATGAAGTAATAATCACTTTGAAAAATAATCTCTACGTGGATGGTTGCTTAAAATCCATGTCTACTGAGCAGGAAGCGATTCAAATGGTAAAACATCTGATTTCCCTCTGCAATAATGGAGGATTCACGCGTTTCAAGTGGATCAGTAACAATTGTGATGTATTGGAAAGCATTCCACCAGATGATCGAGCCAAAGATACCAGAGAATTGGATTTGGACAAAGACAAATTGCCATTGGAAAGAGAATTGGTAGTTACTAATGTTGCACAATTGAAATATGTTAACACAAAAGAAAATCCTGTGGATGAAGTTTCTAGAGAACTGACAGCGAAATGCTTCTTAAGCGATAAGACATGGATCAATGAACTAGAGTCTCTCTGTAAGCCAGACAGAGAATGGCCAAAGCTTGAGCTGGGATTTGAAATCTCTGCTAATATTCTGGAAATGAAACTGAACCTAACAGTGAACATTATTGCTAAAAAGTCTGTTATTCCCACAACACATCCATGAGTTGCTCGGACATGGAGGAAGAAGTTTCATGCTATCAAAACGTTGGACTTTTGTGTTTTGGACTATACACTGGGTATAATGCCTGATGTTAATGATTTGGTGCAAACGGTACGACTTTAAACTACAAACAATGTTTTGTAAAGACCAATAATCAAGTTCTGCTTGCTTCTAGAAGGCGAATGTGAAGATGGAAGAGTCGCAGAAGAATTTTGAATGCGGATATATAATGCATGCTATTTTTTGCTTTTGATATTTGTTAAGCCTTCATGGCTACTTTTTGATGGTAATTAATAATTGCCTCGTTATATACTCGGAACAATTAGGTGCCGGTATGTAGTGGCCACTTGGCTTTATTTTGTGTGTCATTAATTATGGCATTTGCCTTTAAATTTTAGTCTGCCCGTGAATATGTGGGTGGGATTTATTATGTAGTCAGTGGCGTGTTTGCTGCTGGGTACTCTTGCGCAGAAGCTTAGTTTGTCGGTTTAGTTTTAGGGCTCGTCCTGGCTGGAAGAAAAACACTTTGACCATGTGGAGTTTTGACGAGACAAGAGGAGTTTTCCAAAGCTTATGCTGCAGTTGGACAAAGATTAAAGTGTACGAGTCAGATGAGAAGGTTGGATGAATATCTTACTTTTTTCTTCGACAATAAAGAAACTATTAATCAAAAGTATGTTATGAAGATTTATCTCCAGAGAAGCTCTGAAAGTCTCAGGGAAAGCTCACATGCGTAATAACAACATTCCCCGAAAGCCATGTTGTCTCTTAAGTGGCTAGAGGGAGTAATCTCTTGAACTATATAATAATCTGCCGCTACAATCACCATCAAAGACACACACCACAAGATTCTCATTTCACTCCTGCCATCGGGACATTGAAAACTTCAACTGCTAAAGGTTTAGGAGCTGTTTCTTTCAAACAACTATCGGGCTGTTAAACAAAATTACAGATAAATAAATTCCGAACACTATACAATTGGTGGGCAATGTTTAATATTGTGGTTTTTGCAGATTACGTTATTTACTTATCTTTTGTGCTGCTACGAGCAAGATTTTCATTGTTCCATTTTCGAACAGAGGATAATAAAACAACCTTGACTCTTGGAAGTTAACTTGTCCTGTGTCACTGGCAAAAGGCTGACAATACCTCACAGAACCTCGTGTAATTTTCTTCCAGCTGTTATGCGAATGACGTGAGGCTCTGTCAGGTTTCGTCAATCTGCTCCAGATTTGGATCCTGAATTTGAATGATCAGATTTGACGAGTGATATTGTAAAATATTTGATGAATGGGTTATATAACTAGACAATATCCATCAGCAGAAAGGGGATAGCGGAGCCTATCTCCGCCTGAGAGATGGGGCATTTAGGTGTACAAACCCTCAGCTCTACTGCACAAGGCATCGCAAGTTACATTGAAATTTAACCCGCACATTGCAGAAAGTTTATTGTTAAATGGAGTTATGAAAATAATTTTGAAGAAGGGGCGGAACAGTGACGCAGCGATAGAGTTGCTGCCTTGCAGTGCATGAGACCCGAGTTCGAACCTCAAAACGCGTGCCGTCTGCACGGAATTTGTACGCTCTCCCTTTGATCGCGTGGGTTATTTCCGGGCACTCCGGTTTGCTGGTTAGTTGTTGGCTTCAGTAAATTGTTCCTAGTCTGTAGGATAGACACCACACCCAAGCAAATATATGTACTTTACCGCGGTCTGTACCGTAGTCTGTTAATATATCCTTGCTCTAAAAATATATATAATGTCGTTACGCCATATTGTATGAACATCAGCAATTCTCATTATATCAATCTGCTGCTTAGTTTATTAATTTAATGCAATCCGAAAGCACCTCTAAATGAGAATAAAGCTTTCCGTTGAAAAGGAGAAACAAGAATACAACTAAACTCTGGTTAAGTTAAATGTTGTAGCTGGAATGATGGAGACGCACTCTATTTTAATGTCATAAATGTTTGACTTGGGAACGAACTTGAGTAATCGCGGAGTGCTTCAAAGAAGAGAAGTGAGAAAGACGTGGAATGGTTCGGGGTCTGAATTTTGAAAGGTTTGGCCATTGAGGGCCTAATGTAGCAATGTTACGAAATTTTGAGATTTAAAAAATCAAGTCTGCAATTTATCCCATCAGATAAAGCAGAAAAAGAAGGTTGATTTGACACCTTATTCACTTTAATATCTTCAGTATTAAAAAAATTATGGCCATTGTCATACTCTGAAATTAGCAGAGTATTAGCAGAGTTCCCTATTGCTTTTCCATTGACTTAACTCAAAAGCTGTGATCGAGGACAGTCAAAAGGCCATAAATTTCTTAAAAATTAAGAGAACTGAATGAAATTTTCAGTTACTATAGATTGAAGCATTCTGAAACAAATATGGAACAATCTTACTTCGATGACCTGAAATCAAAGAATATAATTAGTTAGTTACCTAATTGTAGCTAATTACAAAATTCAATTACTAGATCCAAATATCTATACATTTCTTAAGAAAATGTTAACATTTTTAAATAGCCTAAGTGTCCAAATAACATTCACACAATAATTCACAATATAACATGATTTTTAAATCTCTTTGTCATGAATTTATAGGCCAAATAGAAGGAATTTAGTGTTTAATTCCCGTAAATTAATGCATTTTAATCATATTGCGAGTGGGTTTTTGTGGAACGCAATCGATTGGAACGTTGCGGTTTGCGGTGAATTTAAACCCCATAACGGCAGGAAAAACACTGCCGGTTCGTATATTTACATAATGACATTTTCGCCGATGAAATTTTGATTAAAGTAATCCTAAGAAGCAAGTTTATGTGTAAAATAAACGACTTAGCTTATGTTTTGTCCCGTACGTGACATCCGTCCCGTTGTCGGCGTTGACGGCGTTAGAAGTCGCTTTTTTATTTTACTCCAGCCATTAAATTGTACCGCGGTTTAAAAAAAAATTCCGAGAACGGCAGTCGGAACGATTATTCAGCATCAGGTAGAAGCCCGAGAAAATATATCTCGGACAGGCAGGAGAAAACGGCATTTTAATCACGCCCCCACACCCCCCCCCCCTCAAAGGCGCCAAAGTCGCGCACACGGCCAGTGGCAGAACTGCAGCGCCGCTGAAGGTATGTTTTGTAACATACCTACCTAATGGTGTGGCCGCTGGATTGGAAGCAAATCAGAGATGTTGATGAATGTTGTAAATGCGGAGATACCGGAGGTCCGCTACAGTAGAAGTTAACATCGTGTTCCCCTTGACAGCCTTAAACGTTGAGCAATAGGGAAACGGGCGGTGTTCATTTCAAAGGGCAGATGGTGGGTCTTGGGAGGCGTGGGGAAAACCGCCTCCACGCAGACATGTGCAGTTTTGGAAACATAGGTGAGATTTTCGTTCATTGCTCCCTCTTCAGCGATCCATACAGTCACACTCGGGAAGACTTGTTTCGTGATGTCATTTTAAGCTGGATTTTTTAAGTTTCACAAACTTTCCTGATAGCGCGACGGGGCATTGAAGTGCCTAAAGGAGCTGCTCTCTGAACTTCCCCTGGGTGATGGGGTAAATCAGTGTGTTTGTACAGGTGTTCAGCAGCCGCAGCAGAACTCCAGTTTTTTTTAATGTTGCAAATGGGTTATTGAAACCTCTCATCCAATATCCGTTGACACATCGATAGGTAACAAAATAAGATACAGTTGTGACCCTGTAGGAGGTGGATAAAGCTGCTGGAAACTGCAAAGAGTAATATTATGGACCGTTTTCGGCTTTCCGTCTCCGGGTCTCCACGACTGAGGTCGCGGAGCCTCCTGCGGACCCGATTGGCCATTAAAATACGTCTCGCCGTGTGCGCATTAAAGAACAAAATCAAACGGAATGGAATCACTGGGGGGTCAACAGCGGCTCGGTCCAAGAAAATGCGATCGATGCGGGTAGGAAATAGAAGTCCGATCGGATTCCGCAGCCGCCCAGTAAACCATTATGCTTGTGGAAAGAATTATAAGCGAAATGCCGGGGGTCGTTCTTGTAGAGCCGTGCATGTTCCTTTAACATAATGACCTCACCATTACTAACCACTCCCCATTATCTTCAGTATAATTGTAACCTTCCCACCCCTAGCTCGCTCTCTAGCTCCGGTAACGGACCACGAACAGCTAGGGCAATATGTGTGTACACGACTACAATGTATGCAATAAACTAAGAGTGAAGACACTACGTGTTTGACAAGTCTTTACATGGTGTCATAAAGTTGAACCCTGCGTCTCCTGTCAATGGGGGTTTGTTTTGTTTTCTCCAAGTTTTTATTTTCCTTTCATACCCTTTATGTACTATGGCGAGCTCGTGTCGTAAGCCTGACGTTCTGGTGTTTGACTCCGATATCGTTCACCGGTGGACTGTTTTGCGGCGCGACTTCCAGCACTATGTCGCCATCGCTCATCCTAATGCTACCCCTGCAGTTACAGCACATCTGCTCCTCAACCTGGCTGGCCCGGAGGCCATGGAACGTTTTGAATCTTTCGAGTACGCCGATGGTGAGCATGCAGAGGACCCGGTATGTCTCACGAATAAATTTGCCGCGCTGTGTGACATTCCCACCAATTGCATTATAGAGCGGTTCAAGTTTTTCAGCAGGCGCCAGAAACCCGGGGAGCACATCGACACCTTCGTTGCATCGTTGCATCACCTGGCTCGGCGTTGCCGCCTGGACACGTTGAACCCTGACCAAATGGTCAGAGATGTCCTAGTTCACGGTCTACAGGACGTGAAGCTACGGGCAGAGCTTCTGAGGAAGCCGGACCTCACTTTAAATGAAGCTTTGCATGCCTCTCGCATGGCTGCTGCTGTCGACTCCGTATCTCCCCCTGAGGCTCAGGACATTCACTGCTGAACGCCCGCGGCGCGATGGCCCACCACGCCAGCATAGCACTCCCGCGCCCACGAGGGCTAACCCTCGTCGATGCCCAAACTGCAACTTTGTCAGTCATCAATTTAATGTTTGCCCTGCGCTGGGTAAGACTTGTAATTTCTGTAAGAAGCTTAATCACTTCTCTGCAGTATGCCGTTCCAGGGGCCAGCCTGTCCCTGCTCCGAGAAGGAGTCTACACAACCTGACTGCTACTGATAGTGTTTATGGCTCCGCATACCTTTCAGACGAACTCCCTGATTCTGATAACGGCTCCACCCATGATGAATCGCGTGTTTTTTCAGTCTTGGGTGCACATGCTTTGATAGCTGATCCATCAATTCGAGTTACTGTGAATGGAGAGACCTTTTCTGCCAAGGTCGACACGGGGGCGTTTGCAAATGTTATGTCGTTAAGCCTCTTTCAGCAGATAAGATCTGGTGAGAATATTATTGCTGACGACTCCCGCCTCCACGCATATGGGGGGAGCATGCTATTTCCGGTCGGCAAGGCAACCCTTATCTGCACAGTTCTGAATGCCTCTCGGCCCGTCTCTTTCCTCCTGCTGGAATCTGAGAATGTTACTCTGTTGGGCGCCAGTGCGTGCCAGGACCTCGGTTTGGTTTCCTTCCACCGCGATATCCACCTGCTGCAGACCCCCATGGATCCCATGTGCGAATACCCCCACCGTTTTGACGATGTATTGGGCAAACTACCCTGCAAGTACGGAATCGAGGTGGACCCGGAGGTCCATCCGGTAGTCCGCCCGGCTCACCGCGTCTCCTTTGCTATGAAGGACAGGGTGGAGTCGACTCTGCGCCAGATGGTGGCCGTGGGCATCATCAAGGAGGTGAGTGATCCCTCCATGGGTCTCCACCATGGTCGTTGCTTCCAAGAAGGACAAGAATGAGATCCGGATCTGCATAAACCCCAAGGACCTAAACCTTGCCATCAAATGCCCGCACTACCCCATGCGAACGGTGGAGGATGTCGCTGCAAAGGTTGGCCCAGCCACTGTATTCTCTGTCCTCGATGCCAAGAGCTCTTTCTGGCAGATTCCGCTGGATGAACGTTCATCCTTCCTGACCACGTTTGGTACACCTTTCGGCAGGTTCCGTTTCCTCCGCATGCCTTTCGGGATCAATTCTGCTAGCGAGGTTTTCCAGCGCACCATGGAGCAGCTATTTGCCCATCTGCCGTGTGCTATCATCGTCGATGACATCTTGGAGTACGGGAGAGACGTCGCTGAGCACGACCTCCACCTCCGCCAAGTCCTGGATAGGGTTCGTGAGATCAACCTCAAACTGAACCCCAAGAAGTGCCGCTTCCGCATCCCGGAGGTCACCTACGTGGGCCACGTTTTTATGGCTGAGGGTCTAAAACCAGACCCACAGAAGACAGCTGCGGTCTCTGGGATGCCAGCTCCGGTCAACGTGCCCAGCCTGCAGCGCTTCTTGGGCATGGTGAACTACCTGGGGAAATTCATTTCCGACCTCAGCGAGCTGAGTGCGCCCCTGAGGGAACTGACCAAGAAGGACACTGCCTGGGTTGGTACCCGCTGCATCAGGCAGCCTTCGATGACTTAAAATCCCGGCTGGTTCGCACCCCCACTCTGAAGTTCTTCGACTTAAAGCGCCCCATCGTCCTTACCTGCGATGCCTCAAGTTTCGGTCTCGGTGCCGCCTGCCTGCAAATCTACGACCGCCTGCACTACCTGTCTCCTACGCCTCCCGCACTATGACTCCTACCGAGCAACGCTACGCTCAGATCGAGAAGGAGCTCCTTGCCGTGGTGTTTGCCTGCTCGAAGTTCAAGGACTACATTCTGGGTAACACTTTCACTATTGAAAACGACAACCAGCCGCTGGTCACGATCTTGAACAAACCGATCCACGTGGCTTCTTCCAGTTTGCAGCATATGATGCTGCAGCTCCAACGCTTCACGTTTCAAATTGTGTACCGAAAGGGCAAGGACATGTTTGTGGCCGACACGCTGTCCCGCGCACCGCTGGCTTCTACTGCCCGCCACCCGTACGAGTCATCCGACCTGATGGTGCTAAACGTCAACTTTATGCCTTCCCAGCAGATGCAGTCCCTGATTCACCACACTGCCAATGATCCTGCCCTGCAACAGCTTGAAGACGTCATCCGTCGTGGCTGGCCTGACCGTCGCTCACCCTTGCCGGCTGGTGCTGCGCCCTACTTCTTAGTCCGGGATGAACTTGTGCTGCAGGACGGCGTGGTGGTGAAGGGCCACAAGGTTGTGGTGCCTGCTGCACTGCGGGACCGCTATTTCCAAACTGCCCACAGCGGCCATCCCGGAGCCGATGCCACCCTGTCCCAGGCCTAGAGCCAATTTTATTGGCCCGGCATGGCACAGGACATCCGGGAGAGGGTCTCTGCTTGCTCAACCTGCAATACCCTCTCTCCCCACCAGCAACGCCAGCCACTCCTGCAACAGCCTGCCCCCGCCCTGGCGTGGATGACGGTCGCTACGGACATATTTGAGTGGCGTGGCAAACATTTCCTGGTCCTTGTCGACTCCTACTCCAGCTGGTTCGAGGTTGAGCGTCTGCACTCCCTCACTTCTGCTGCGGTCATCGGGAAGCTGAAACGCCACTTTGGGACCTTTGGCATTCCTGCGACTGTGCAGTCTGACAACGGGGGCCAGTTCTCGAGTGCTGAGTTCCGCGCCTTCGCCGCCGCCTACAACTTTCGCCACATCACCAGCAGCCCTGAATACCCGCAGAGCAACGGCCTTGCAGAGCACGCCGTCCGCAGTGCCAAGGAGCTGCTGGAACATTGCAGACTATCGCATTCGGATTTTTATCTGGCTCTACTGAATCTCCGAAATATTTGTCGCGACCATGCCATGGGCTCGCCCGCTCAGCGGCTCATGTCCCGCACCACACGCCCTCCTATCCCTGTCTCCCAGCGATCCCTACAGCCCGCAGTCCGCAGCCCTGCTGCTGTCCAGGAGCGCATTACCCAGAAACAGGTCGTCCAGAAGCGCTCCCACGACAAATCATGCCGTCCCCTTCAGCCCCTCTTCAAGGGCCAGGTCGTCCGGATGCAGTCCACCTCCGGACACCACCGACTGGCTGTTGTCATCGGCTTTGCAGACTCTCCGCGCTCTTACCTAGTTGACTACGAGGGCACCATCTACCGCCGGTCCCGCCAGCATTTGCTGCCGGTCAACGAGCCCGCTCCGCCTCCCGCAGCCCCTTTTGCTCCCCCGGTTGCCACCTCTTTCCCTACCGCTCCTCCCATGCCCAGGGCTCTGCCCTCGCGACCCTTGGTGCCCCGTTCTCCCGCTGCTCCTCCTGCCCCCCCCCCCCATCAAACCTCTCCCGCTCGCGTTCCCGTTGCGGTGCCCGTTTCTCCTCCCCGGTCTCCTCGTCCTCCCTCTCCTGCTCATTGTCCTCTCGGATCCCCTATCGCCACTCCTGCTCCTGTACCTGCTCTTCCTTCGGAGGGGGGGGGGAAGGCGGGCTGCGTACCCGCTCCGGGCGTCTGGTCAAGCCGCCTGAACGTTACCGGGAGTTTGCTTGAATGTTTCAAGTTTTTTCCTGACGATGTACGCGCGGATTTGTGTCTAGCGTATGAGTCGTGGTCTCACTGTCATCATTGTAATGTTTCCCTTTTCAAGGGGAAGGATGTAGAGCCGTGCATGTTCCTCTAACATAATGACCTCATCACTACTAACCACTCCCCATTATCTTCAGTATAATTGTAACCTTCCCACCCCTAGCTCGCTCTCTAGCTCCGGTAACGGGCCACGAACAGCTAGGGCAATATGTGTGTATACGACTACAATGTATGCAATAAACTAAGAGTGAAGACACTACGTGTTTGACAAGTCTTTACAGTTCTGTAAACAGAAGAAGGTACATAGGGTCACCATAACCACAACAGTTGTGTCGGTGCAGTGGATATGGATCTCACATTCTGTTTGGAGATAGCAACAAACCTATCAAAGGTGAAAGCGACCGTGAACCAAACGGAACAGTCTACGGCCGAGGTGGACAGGACGTGAATAAACCTGCACAAAGAGTGTAGAACAGGATTGTGTTCCACCAATAAAGATCGGCAATCCGATTTAAAATCACTTCGCAGATAATCACCGTGAGGTTCGCCGTCGCCATAGCCACCAGGTAACGAGTGATGCATTTGGAGAGACCGCACTTTGCTCAGGACAGGATCACAATCGCCACTAGATTCACCAGGGGAGTAAAAAAGAAGCAATGGTGATTATGCGCAGAGAAGAACTTCGAGTTGAATGATGGGTGTATATATATTGTTATTTTGCTTACTTTCCTAAAATGGTGGAAAAGAATGGCATGGACGGAGATTCCTTTGGTTTGAAGGCAATCCCTGATACTGCGCTCAACGAACAAACATTCCACCTAACAGTGAATTAATCAACTGAGAAACTGTTTGAACGGAAGTGTTGTATGTATAACAAGACTGAAGTTAGTGTTAATCGGGTGCACCTTTCAGATCGGCATTTGCTTCCCGGGTTTGCAACGTTTGAAGTGGGCGGTGTACAATCGAGATTCTCTGCACGCGATGCGCCGGTCTTTCAAGATAGTCCACAGTTAAAATCAACGACATCTAGAGCAGTAAAAAGAGAGATGAAATGGAATCAAAAATAGATGGGGGAAATGCAATGGCCCAAGGTATAACCAGATGCAGCCTTTTTTCGCTCAGTTTACTTCGACTGTTAATTCACTTGGCAATATGCAGTAATAATTCTCGACGAGTCCCAGTAAATGGCCAACGATCAAATATATTATTAGCATAAAATAACTATCATTAACTGGTTGTTGCCCTAACCTCATGCCATGGGTAAAGCCTAGCATGCAGCACATGTCATCACACTATTGTCTTTTCATCTCCAACATTGCCGTTCCCCAATCAATTGTCGTCACGGTTATCTCACATTCAACCTTCAAGTGACATACCGGGCACTCCAATTGATGCCACGATTTGGTAATAATAATATTCATCGGAAACGTGCTTCATCAAAACAGACTTCATGTGTGTGACTGTATGTGTGTGTGAGTGGGTGTGTGAGTGTATATGTGTGATTGTATGTGTGTGTGAGAGCGAGTGTGTGTGTGAGTGTGTGTGACTGTGAGTGTGTGTGTGAGTGTCTGTGTTTGTCTGTGTTTGTGTGTGTGTGTGTGTGTGGAATGTGTGTGTGTGTGTGTGGAGGGTGTGTGTGTGTGGTGGAGGGTGTGTGTGTGTGGAGGATGTGTGGGTGTGTGTAGTGGAGGGTGTGTGTGGGTGTGTGTGGTGGAGGGTGTGGGTGTGTTTGGTGGATGGTGTGTGTGTGGTGGAGGATGTGTGTGAGTGTGTCTGGTGGAGGGTGGTGTGTGTGTGGTGGAGTGTGTGTGTGTGATGGAGGGTGTGTGTGCGTGTGTGTGTGTGTGTGGAGGGGTGTGTGGGTGTGTGTAATGGAGGGTGTGTGTGTGTTTAGTGGATGGTGTGTGTGTATGGTGGAGGATGTGTGCGTGAGTGTGTCTGGTGGAGGGTGTGTGTGTGTGTGTGGAGTGTGTGTGTGGTGGAGGGTGTGTGTTCGTGTATGTGTGATGGAGGGTGTGTGTGCGTGTGTGTTTGTGTGTAGTGGTGTGTGGGTGTGTGTAGTGGAGGGGGTGTGTGTAGGTGTGTGTGGTGGAGGGTCTGCGTGTGTTTGGTGGAGGGTGTGTGTGGTGGACAGTGTGTGTGTGTGTGTGTGGTGGAGGGTGTGTGTGTGATGGAGCGTGTGTGTATGTGTGTGTGTGGTGGAGGGTGTGTGTGTGGTGGAGGGTGTGTGTGTGGTGGAGGGTGTGTGTGTGTGTGGTGGATGGTGTGTGTGTATGTGGTGGAGGGTGTGTGCATATGGTGGAGGGTGTGCGTGTGTGTGGTGGAGGGTGTGTGTTGGAGGGTCGGTGCGTGTGTGGTGGAGGGTGTGTGTGTGGTGAAGGATTTGTGTGTGTGTGGTGGAGGGTGTGTGTGTGCTGGAGGGTGTGTGTGTGGTGGAGGGTGTGTGTGTATGTGTGTGGCGGAGGGTGTGTGTTTGGTGGAGGGTGTGTGTGTATGTGGTGGAGGGTAAGTGTGTGGTGGAGGGTATGCGTGTGTGTGTGCGGTGGAGGGTGTGTGTGTGTGGTGGAAGGTGTGTGTGGTGGAATGTGTGTGTGTGGTGGAGGGTGTGTGTGTGGAGTGTGTTTGGTGGAGGGTGTGTGTGTGTGTGGAGATGTGTGTGTGTGGGTGTGTGTGGTGGAGGGTGTGTGTGTGTGGTGGTGGGAGTGTGTGTGTGTGTGTGGTGGAGGGTGTGTGTGCGTGTGTGTGTGTGTGGCGGAGTGTGTATTAGGTGGAGGCTGTGTGTGTGAGTGTGTGTGGTGGAGGCCGTGTGTGTGGTAGAGTGTGTGTGTGTGTGTGGTGGAGTGTGTTTGTGTGTGTGCGTGTGTTTGTGTGTGTGCGTGTGTGTGTGCGTGTGCGTGTGCGTGTGCGTGTGCGTGTGCGTGTGTGTGTGTGTGTGTGTGTGTGTGTGTGTGTGTGTGTGTGTGTGTGTATGTGTGTGTGTGTGTGTGTGTGTGTGTGTGTGTGTGTGTGTGTGTGTGTGTGTGTGTGTGTGTGTGTGTGTGTGTGAGTGTGAGTGTGAGTGTGTGAATTTGCTGGCCTGCACTCTGCTAGAAGAGTTGTGACATTGGATTTGCTGCCTACACTCTGCTTGAAGTGCTGTGAAATTGGATTTGCTGCCTGCACTCTGCTTGAAGTGCCGTGACATTGGTTTTGCTGCCTGCAATCTGCTTGATGTGCTGTGACACTGCCTGCACTGTATGATGACTTTCGAGGTAAAATCTCAGATTTTCTTTGTTAAAATTTGACCGCTCAATCTCTCTGTATTAAAATTGTCTCTTTTTTTTAAATGAACAGCAAAGAGGCATCAAGCGGCAGTGAGCAGCAGAACACAACAAGAAAGAACTGAACTAAATCATCTTTAACATTTCAATTGTTGTTATATTTTAAGATTGATTCACATTTTAAACATTAATACACCCATTTTCCACTTGCCATGCCTGCGTGTTCTTAATCGCAATGTGTACCTAATAGGTAGGAATGGCTGCGCTGTCGGAGAGCAACTAAGTGTGCATGGGGGGAGGTTGAGGGGAGATGGACTGGATGCGAGGGGGGAGGGGAATGGCAACGAGCAGAGTGGAGGGTGAAGGGAGGAGGGGTGACTGAGTGAACTGCCACCACACCAGCCGTGAGTGACTGGACTGCCAGCCCACCCGCCACGAGTAAGTGAACTGCCAACCCAAAAGCTGTAAGTGACTGAAGTGCCAGCCCACCAGCCATGAACTGCCAGCCCACCAGCCGTGACTCACTGAACTGCAAGTCCAAGAATCCATTCAGTCCACAATGTCCATACTGCCCTCTAGAAACCTGTCCCTTCAGCCTACAACATCCGTAATAGCGTTCCAGAGATCCACGCAAGGATAGACTTTCCTCTTTCATTGCTGTGATCTAAAAAAAGATGAAAATGTCTAAAATTGGATGTTCACCCTCCCCCCCTTCTCTCTCATAGAGTATGTCACCTGTTTTCGGCAGAATTTCTGGCAGTTTCTGAGCTGCCAGCCCGCCAGGCCTGAGTTACTGAGCTGACAGCCTGCTAGGCCTGAGTGGCTCAGCTGCCAGGCCTCAGTGACGGAGCTGCCAGCCCAAGATCCCATTCGGCCCAAAATGTCCATACTAGCCCTCTGGAAACCAGTCCCTTCGGCACACAACACCCATTCTAACGTTCCAGATAGCCCCCCCCTCAACTGGCCAGCAATATTGGAATTGGTGGAGAGGTGGAATATTGCGCTGGGGGACCAGCCCTCCCGTGTGAAGCTGGGACCCAAAGGGTCTCACTTAGTCTAGTATCCAATGAAAACATTAACGACTTGTTGAGATCACCTCCCTGTGGAAATATATTACGGATTTTGCTCCCTTGTGATGTTATACCACAACACTCATTAGTGTGGCCGCTCATCCCCTGTGCACCAATTGAGCACGTACAGAACAAAGGAATTGTAAAGTAGGATAGCGTGTAATATTTCTAAATTTAAATATATTCCCCGAGGTTGCAGGTGTAGAAAGGTCATACAGAAATATCAGCCAACAACACAGGGTACTTTGAAATAGTTTATGTCGAGACCTTGAACTACAGTTCCCAGACACTGACCTAATCCATACACATCTACCCATTATCAATTTTATCCCAGGTTTTTTCAGGAGGCCCTGTTGAAAAATAAAGTTTAAATGTTTTTGTGAATGGTCTTATTTACATTCTGCAGGAGAGGGGGGATCTCATACAGTCGTATTGGCAGAGAGTCATACAGGGTGGAAACAGGCCATCGGGCCGAACTTGTCCACTTTGACCATCATGCTCAATTTACGCTCGTCCCACCAGCCCAGGCTCGATATATAGCCCTCTAAACCTATCTAACTCATGTAGACCCACATGTATCTCAAACGTTCTTGTTTTACTTGCCTCAAGTACCTCCTCCGTTCATTATGCACACCACCCTTCATAGGACGTTTGGTGAGGAAGCTTGGGCGACCCCATCTGCATGGAAAGTTAGTTTTAAATGTTATTCCGATGGTGCGTTGTACTTTACATCAGCGTTGATGAGGGGAGGACCTCATTATAATTATCGAATTGTGAAAGGTCCGGATAAAGTGGATGTGGAGCGGATGTGTCCACTAGTGGGAGAGTCTAGGACGAGAGACCATAGCCTCAAAATAATAGGACGTTCCTTTATAGAGGAGACGAGGATACATTTCTTTAGTCGGAGGATCGCGAATCTGCGGAATGCATTGACCTTGAAGGCTGTGGAGGCCGTAAATGGATATTTGTAAGATGGAGATTGAAAGATTATTGATTAGTTCGGGTGTCAGAAGTTATGGGGAGGCTCATTACAAGAACCTTGCAGTCAGCATTATTACAGATATATAAGGGATCATGGGACATGCTCGAGAGCAGATCTTTCAAGTGAGAGGTGCAAAGTTTACAGATGTGCTGGCAAGTTTTTTACGCATGGTGGTGAGCGCAGGGACGTCGCTGCCTGGGGTAATAGTAGGCAGATATCACAGTGGCTTTTAAGAGGGTTTTCGATAGACACGATGATATGCAGGGAAGAGAATTATATGCAATTTGAGCAGGCAGGTATGTATTAATCTCCGTGTCATGTTCGGCGTTGTGGCCTGAAGGCGTGTTCTTGTGTTTTATGTTCAATGACAGTGTAAAACAGTAAAATGTTATTCAGCGCATTATGACTGCGCGGACCATGGTGGTAACCAATTGAAATTAAATAATTTGTTTACATTTCATGACTTTCCTTTGACCTACAGTATGAACGGGAATGAACTAGACGTCGCGCCACAATAGCAACAAGGAGCCTGTGTCAAAATGGCGGTCAGGATCCTGTGTCAAAATGGCGGTCTGACAATGATACCGCGATGCCCGCCGGCTGGCGGACTGCTACAAATTTATACACCCCCCCCCCCCCACCGCGCTTGAATAGCCTCAAAACAAACATTGAGCCGGACAGTGTGACGACACCAAGCAAACGAGCTATTTCTAAATGGACTATACCTCCTGCAGCGACATTCCGGATAGAATATAAAATATTAGATTTTCGACACTTTTCTCAGTGTACACTTCACCCATAACCCGACACAATCCTACGCTCTCAATATCCTGCGAGCACCATCCAATATTATTCAATTTAAATATTATTCACGAGCCTTACTCAAATAGAAGCAAATTTACATCCAGATGTTCATACGTTCAACTGTGCCATTTGATCTCTTACCCCACTCTTTGATTCACCAAAATAGAGCAATTTGTATTTCATCAGTGCAAGCCTCTTCCTGCATGTTTCTCGTCCTTCATGCCAACAAAACAAAACTTTGTCAACGAGAGAGGATGTTGAAGTGTGAGGACTTTATGGAGAAATTGTTAAGCGCTTTAGTTCTCTCCATGTTTTTACCTAAGTACATGTGTTTTCGATGAGATTGGTAACAATAAGTTCCTGTCTTCCTATAACGCAGTTCCGAATCCAGTTGCGGGTACCATTTGGAGTATCAATTTAATGTTTTCGCATTTTCCTGTTGTTTTCCCTCAATGCTGGTCTTCCCTCGGATTCAGTAATCAGACAGGTGCTTCATGCGCCCCTATGAGCGGGAAGCGCGGAACATCTAACGGCATTGAATGCAGCCCTGTGCCAGCTCCGACTCTCGCCTGCCCACGTCCTTCAGTATTGCTGCTACACCTGCTGAGTTACTCCAGCGCAGTGTTTTTCATTTGTTCATGATTATTGAATCTGCAGTTCCTGTGTCTTGATGGGATTTGCTTTCCATTGGTTGAGTGGCTATCCCACTACCACTCTTCGTCTTAAATAGCCAACCCTCACCCGGCATCAATGGGGTTACAAGTAGGCAACGGGAGAGCATCGTGAAAGGTGGCAATGGATTTTGTCGGAAAGCATCGGAATAAGTTGCTTCAAATCCCTAACTCATCATTGACGGATGGAGAAACATAATGCGGCTCATCGGTATCTGGGTTGTGTGGGGAGTATTACTGACAGGTATTTCTGAAGCAGGCTATTTAGCTCCTCTCTCCGTCCTCGATCTGTGAGGTAATGTTGAAGCACAAGCGCGTGTTGTTTTCTCCATCTAATCCATCTAATCATGCTTACTTACAGATTGGTGTCAGGGAGATTCTCTCACTCAACCCCTGTCCTCTGGAGTAAAGGATAAAGTAGACCGCATGACTTTAAACTATAATACGATAGCGAGTATATGTTATTTATTCCGTACCGGTAACGCCTGGGAACAGAGGTCGAATTTTTGCTGTCCGGTGGCATCACCAACATGCAACGGGAATACATTTCACAGCCGAGGTCCGCCCGTGACCTAATTCAGCAGCTTGACCATCTCGGCGCTGAACCTGCGCGTCTCTGCAGTTTATTACTGCGCTCTGAGTATATACATTGGGAGGTCATGTTGCAGTTCAATAAAACTGTTGGTGAGGCCGCTTTTAGAGTATTGAGTGCAGTTCTGGATACCATATTACAGGAAAGATGTCTAAGCTGGAAATGGAACAGAGAAGATTTACGAGGATGTTCCCAGGACTACAGGGTCAGAAATATAGGGTGAGGTTGAGTTGGTTGGGACTCTATTCATTGGAGCGCCGGAGGATGAGGGATGATCTTATGGAGATGTATACAATCGTAAGAAGAATAGATGGGAGAGATGCACAGTTTCTTTCCCAGAGTAGGTGAATCGAGGACCGGAGAAGAATCTGGGGCTGCAAGTATACCGTTTCCTGAGAGTGGCGCGGAAGTTAGATAGGGCGAGGAGTACTTTGACATTTATCGTTCAGGTAATCGATTATGGCACGTTATCGTGCTCTTGCAGACGCTATTACTCTGGGAAGAATTCAGAGACGATTTACAACGATGTTTCCAGTATTTGAGGACATGGCATAAATGGAGATGTTGGGCAGCCAAGAACACTATTACCTGGAGCGTAAGATGGGTGATGTTACTGAGGTGCGTTTACAATCATGAGGGGGATAAATAGGGTGAATGGACCGAGTATGTTTTTCCAGGGGTGCGTATCAAGAACGAGGTAGCATGGGTTTCCGCTGCGACGGAACATATCCAATAGGGACCCGAGGGCAACCGTTTCACGTTATATGGAATGGGCTGCCAGATTAAGTAGTTGAGGCTAGTAGAATATAAATATTTAAAATACATTTGACCAGCTATATTGATTAAAAAAAATAGTTTATGGCCTAAATCTAGGCAAATGGGGCTAGCTTAAATGGGGCTGCATAGATAAGTTGTGCTGAAACGCCGGATTCCGTCGTTTCTGACTCCATGACTATGACTGAATATGTTTGCTCTTTGCTCTGTTTGTGGCTATTCGCCATGCTATTAACATGGCACTAATTACTTCCGATGTGGGTTGGATCATTCTGTGCAGGGAGGCCTTTGGTGTTGCTGTCAAAGGCTGCGAATCATATACTCCATCTCAATCTTCAGCCTATTGGCCACGCTCTGCAGAGGCTTTGGGAGTTCTTAAATAATTTGGCAGGAAGAGCTGGAAATCGGAACGGAAAATCTGGGCATAGATTTGAATGTTAATTCTACCCCTCAATCGGCCGGTACGGTCTGCCCTGCACAATATTTGAAATGTTTCATGTTTGCATTGTCAAACTGGGTGTCTGAAATGAGGACGAATATGGTGAAACCACGTACTTCAGAATGATTTCACTTCCTTGCCGGTTTCCGAAGTCTTGACTAATTTGACCTACACTATTTTAAGTATTTGTGGACATCACGTCACTATTTTCTTGGCAATAAGTTCAGGATAATGTCAGGGGTAGTGGGAGTCAATGAGGCAAATATTTTTGCAGGAATACGTGGGCTATGGATAATGTTAGATTTTAATAATTGTCCAACTTAGATAGCAATCGGGGCCTTGTGAATAACATAGATTTTTAACATTGGACATATTTCCCAGACGTACACAAAACTCTGAAATAACAAGGACTTGTAAAACTGGGTGTTGTAGTGTGCCCCATGAACACGGAAAGTCTCTCTATTTACTTCATGGGTACTTTAAAACAAGGTCCAATCCGTCGTCATCGCGTTATGCCCCAATAATCATATTTTAAATTATAATACGCTTACATGCATCAAGCCAGCAACGTTTGCCGTTTACGATATCATTTGGCCCTTTATGGATATTAGACAATAGACAATAGACAATAGGTGCAGGAGTAGGCCATTTGGCCCTTCGAGTCAGCATCGCCATTCAATGTGATCATGGCTGATCAACCCCAATCAGTACCCTGTTCCTGCCTTCTCCACATATCCCCTGACTCCGCTATTTTTAAGAGCCCAATCTAGCTCACTCTTGAAAGCATCCAGAGAACCTGCCTCCACCGCCCTCTGAGGCAGAGAATTCGACAGACTCACCACTTTATGTGAGAAAAAGTGTTTCATCGTCTCCGTTCAAAATGGCTTACTCCTTATTCTTAAACTGTGGCCCCTGGTTCTGGACTCCCCCAACATCGGGAACATGTTTCCTGCCTCTAGTGTGTCCAAGCCCTTAACAATCTTATATGTTTGAATGAGATATCCTCTCATCCTTCTAATCTCCAGAGTGTACAAGCCCAGCTACTCCATTCTCTCAGCATATGACAGTCCCGCCATCCCGGGAATTAACCTTGTAAACCTACGCTGCACTCCCTCAATAGCAATTAGTGCCTGTGACAGCAGGGCCAATCGCCATTTAAATTACCATCCTCAATCGCAGTTCACATTGAATGTATTACCTTTAAGATAGTTCTACTTTGCAAGTATGTTAACGCGTTTTAGATAGAATTTGCCATTTTCTATACATTTTGCAACGAACTAAAATCTTTCTTTGGGATAAAGGATACTATCTCGTTATCTTACCATAATCCCGTTGCTCTGTGTATTTCCGTGGGTCCTGTTCTGTCTCATGGAGTTCACCTCATAGGTGAAGATCTGATTTTGCCGTTGGTCCAGCAGAACTGTTTATCGATGCCGGATCAATCACTTCTTGTCGTGAATATATTCGTGTATTTTAGTCGAACGGAAGTGTGCACGCAGGATGGTGAATCTGTTTATCATTTGCACTGACCGTTATTCAGGACACTATTTCACAACGTGCACTCTTAGGTACAGCGATAGCCCGCCAGACGAGAGAAATTGTGCCGTCACCCGTCGGCCATGATCGGCTGGACGCCGGTGGGCCTTTTTGACGTAGGTTCCTGTCGGCATTTTCGAGTGACGGAAGTGCGTTTTGTAGCAGAGCGCCCATTTGTTCTTTTGTCGGAGACACAACATGGTGGAGTAACTCAGCGAGAAAGGCAGCATCTCCGGAGAGAAGGAATGGGTGACGTTTCGGGTTGAGACCCTTCTTCAGACTCCTACCTTGCGGGGGCGCTGGGTCATAGCAATCACTGGATTGTCAGCACAATGCAACTGACTTGATTGCGAGAAAAATGAATCGCGTTTTAGGAATTCTAAATAAGTACTTGTATTTAATGGTTATGAATGCAATAAAGCAAACGCTGGCATCTACAATTAATGATCCTGTCATTATCGTATTGTCTTAACAGTCGTTTAATTATGCCAACATTTATATTCTGTCAACTCGCGCGTACTCGTCTCCACTGACCGGTTGCTGGCTATTCGGAACGAAATGACCTCACGCAGTCGGCCAAGGCCGTGTCACGGTTTGTCTTAATGGAGTCCCTACAGCTTTTAAATTTTGCATCAATATTCGAGCACCAGTATTCTATTGTATCTCAGCGATTTGCAAGATATATTGTTTTATGTATTTTTGGTTTAGTTAATTCTCCTTGTGTGAATCATACTCGTTTTACCGTTTTAATGCTGTAATCTGTGCAACAGATGCGAAGCATGCTTTGAATGTGGTCCTAATCCAGCACGTGCACCCAAGTGGTCAAGCAGAACCTTTGAAAGGAAGAAGGACGGATGGAGTAAATTGAATTTAAAGTCAGATCATTCTGGAGATCGTCAGCAGGTCCTGGGACATTTGCGGAATAAAATGTAATCATTCATCTTTGTTTTTATCTCAGGATTTCGCATTTCGGTAAAATACCCCAGTTCAGTACCGCGTCGATCTACCATTCTCCATTGAAGCCTCACGACACCCCACAGTTTCATTCTGTACTTCCCTGCCGCATAGAAAGTCCCAGTTTGCCTCTTCTACGCCTTCCATTGTATGACACATCTCCTTGTAATGTCGTGAGAGGATCAGGGCGCAATACGCAAAGAGCCCCCTGCGAGTGTGTTAACAAATCGGGCATAACTTCCTTGTACTTCGGTTCTGTACTGTGGGACCTTCAGCAGAAGTGATATCAACAACCATTCGCAACAAGCCGCATTATGGCATTCAATAGCGGAAGACAAAAGACTTGCTGACGGTGTAAATTTGATTGGGGTTCTCATCCCCTGTCCGTTAATTTACCTGCCCGTGCCTTACGATGCCTGTGTTAGATATGCATGTTCACACACCTCTACCAAACTCCCATCTAATTTGTTGCTGTCAGACGTGGTCGTGCCCTCCGTGCTACCGACGAAAAACTATTCTGCCGTTCTGCGGACCATTTGGGACTACGAGTGAGCACACTATGCCGTACCTGCTTGCCAACCGTCCGTTGTCAGTTCCCAATCGAATCTCGATTATAACCCTCTAGGCTGTTTCGCCCGCATTGTGGAGGCTTATAATTATTATTCAACCTGATCAAAATATCCGGCTACAGTGATCATCTTACTGTCGTTATACTGTTAGGTTATAATACAGAATTCGGAATGAAGTACAAATGGATGAGTGTATTATCCAGCATGATAATCATGAAGTACATGTATACGCTCTAATAAAACGATAAAATAAATACTTAGTAGAGTAAAGAACCAACTGCCTCAACCTCTCCTTCGGTTAGGTCAAAGTCAAAAAGAAACTCAATTGTATTCGTCCTATGCACCCGAAGGTGCAGTGAAATGATTTTGCCAGCAGCGATACACTTAAAAAGAACACACAATGCACAATAACATTTAACACAAACATCCACCACAGCATTTTTCACTGTGGTGGAAGGCAACAAAGTTTAGTCAGTTTTAAGGCCATCGTTTTATTTTAATTGATTGCTCTGATCAGTCTGTGTTTCAAGAAAACAGCCACCCGGGTGGATACAGGAATACATTCTGTTCGCAAGAAGCAGTCATGAGTTAATAAACGCGGAGTTTGACCGCAAGATCAAGAACATGGTTAACTTAGAAGCATCTGCATTATTTTTTTGGTCATCGGCCTCCTTTCTGTTCCTCTAGCGATATATACTTTAAGAAGTATTTATTCCCTCATTGGACGAAAGTTTATCTTTTGCGAAGTAGTGGGTCTCCTAAATGAACGAGTTTGGCGTCAATTTATTTTCAATGGAAAAGTGGTTTCTCCCGATATCTCGCAGAAATAGGCAGACAAGACGCTGTGTCAATCCGGCTCTGACTGCTTCTGTTACCCGCACACAAGCTGTGAGCTTCGTGGCAGCTGCCCAAGCCGCAATGAACCAAATCATCCACGAGATAGCAGCTGTGCGCTTGAAATTCTCGCCAATCTCAACACTATGTGATGCACTGCGCAGAAATATACTGCCGTATCAGTCTGACGCGTCCGAAAAACTATTTCGAGCGAATTCTGCCTTCTGGTATGAGCCACCGTTAGTGTATCGCCGAACCCCAAACTCGGCTGTCCGGCTGAATACTGGCGATACCAGTGTAAGTAATAATTATCCTTAGAATAGGTACATGTGAAAGTGGCGCTTTGACCCTCTGTATGTGTGAGCGGACCCTCCTCTTGGGTGCTCAAATCTGAATCAACCAGACCTGGAACACTTTATAGTGAGTGAAGAATTGATGATACAATGTAAACGCAACCGACTTTTGGAATACTGAGCGACTCTTAAATTCTGAAACGATTGTATATGCTAGATGCAGGAAAAAGTTCCCGATGTTGAGGGAGTCCAAAACCAGGGGTCACGGTTTTAGAATAAAAGGAGCCCATTTATGGCTGAGATGAGTTAAAACATTTTCGCCCAGAGCTGTTAATCTGTGGATTAACGGGAAGGACGTGTAAACCAGTGAGTTGCGGAGGGAACGGTCTCTGCCGAAAACTGATAGGGGTGAAGATGGGAAGATATGGCTCGTGGTAGGATCCCGTTAAATGTGGCGGAAATGTCAGAGGGCTATGTGGTGTGTGCTGTGGGATATCGAGAAGACCCTAATGAGGGAAAGATGCGGCATTGACGGAGGAATTGGGTGTAGGGGATAGAGTCTTGGCTGGAGGGAGGGTGGGAAGAAATGTCGTCTAGGTAGATGTGGGAGTTAGTAGGTTTATAGTAGATGTCGGTTGATAGTGTATCTCCTGTGATGTAGACGGATAGATTAAGAAACGGTAGGGAGATATCGGAGATGTTCCAAGTGAATTTGGGTGCGGTATGGAAAATAGTTGTGACGCTAATTAAATCCGGGAGTTCTACGTGGGTGCAGGAGGTAGCCCCGAATCAGTTGTCAATGTTTCAGGTGGTAGCCCCTCTGCCCTCTCAGTTGTTATTATGGATTCAAAGCAGCAAAGGAACGTGACGGGACGGGTTCCCTTCTGATTTTCACCAATAGTTAATCGTCAATCAGCACATAAAATGTATTCAACAAATACAATCTTAAACACTGATAAACGTGCATCTATTGTAAGACAATTGTGAGAGGAACACTCGGAGAGCAATTTTAGATATTTGGTTCTGGGCAGACTTCAGTCTTGAATGTCAAAGGGGACATTGAACAAATCAATTTGAATCGACATTGAAATGAACAGTAGTCAACGATGCAGGTACATTTCGTTACTTTCCATTAAGAGCTGTAAATTCGCTTCCTTCTGTCACTGCATTTTTCCAAGGAACTGCCTGCAACTTCCTGAGATAAAGGGATTGATCACCATAAAAACAATAGCTTAAATATTACATATTTGCTTAATTGATAACAAGAGAAAACGTCATATAAGTCAGTCATGGGCTTTTAATTCCTATGTAATATGAGTTCTGTGAGCTGTTTAACGGGACCCTGCAGAGCATGTCAAAACGAACGAACAACTAATCTGGAAAATATTGTGCGAAAACGACCGCTTCCTTCCCGAAGTCACAGTTTCATGTAAATCGGCATCTCGTGGAGCACATTTGAAAAACTATTGATAATGAAGCAGGAATTAACATTTCAATATAACTCCATGGCTGTTCGAAATCTCATTAGATTTTACGTAAGTCAATTGAGTTAGCTGCAGGTAAATATGCACTTGGGAAATCTGCTGGAGGATTTTGAACTCAGTCGAACAATTCGTTTTGTCAATTGTTTGAAGCTGCAGCTTGGCATGAAAACGTGAACGAGGAAGAGTGCAATATATGGTGAACACTATCTAATCCATTACAGTTAATGACATTCCCACCATCGATGAGATCTACAGCAGTCAGTGTCCGTAAAATTCAGCCATCCCCACCAGGTACTGTCACCACCCAGATTCTCATTTCACACCTGCCATCTGGAACATTAAAACTTCACCTCCTAAAGGTTCGGGAGCAGTTCCTTCCAAATAACAATCGGGCTAATAAACAATACAAACGATAAATAAACTCCGAACTCTGTAGACTTGGCAGGGGTAGGGCGGGATTGTTTTATATACCGTTTTTTGCAGAGTACGATGTTTACATCTGTTGTCGTGCTGCGAGCACGTCTTTCATTGTTCCATTTTCGAACAGAGGATAATAAAACACTTTTGACTCTTGGAAGTTAACTTGTCCTGTGTCACTGGCCAAAAGGCTGACAATACCTCACAGAATCTCGCGTCACTTTCTTCCAGGTGTTATGTGAATGCCGTGAGGCTCTGTCAGGATTCGTCCATCTGGTCCACATTTGGTTCCTGAATTTGAATGCTCAGATTTGACGTGCAATATTGTAAAATATTTGAAGAATGGATAATATAACCAGACAGTATCCATTCAGCAGATAAGAGACAGCGACAGAGCCAATCTCTACTTGGGAGATGCGTCCTTTATGTATATAAACCGTCAGATCTTCTGCACATCAATCGTACATATGCATATTACCGCGGTCGAATCGGTAGTCTCTGAATATATAGATTATGTAGCTACGGTGGCTTGTTTGAACACCAGCAGTTCTCGTTACTTTCATCTGCTGCTTCGTTAATTGGTGTAATGTAATCCGAAAGCGCCTCGGAATGGGAATAACCGGTTCTGTTGAAAGGAAGCTCCAAGAATGCAATTAAACTCCCGTATAGCTAAATGTTGTAGCTGGAAAGTTGGAGACGCACTCTACTTTAATGTCATCAAGTAAATTTGTGACTTGGGCACCCACGTGAGTAATCACGGAATACTTCGAAGAATTAAAGTGCGAAGGACGTGGAACGCATCGGGAAACTTAGAGGTTTGGCATTTAGAGCCGAATGGGGCGGCCGCTGGATTGAGAGGATGTCGCGGAATTTTTCAACTGGAAATACTGGACATCCGCTCCAGTAGAAGTGAACATCGGGTCCCCGCCGACCGCCCTACCCGTAAAGCAATAGGGAAACAGGCGGTGTTCATTTTAAAGGGAAGGGAACGGGTCTGGGGAGCGGAGGGACCTCGGAAACGGTCATACGCCGTCATGTCCGGGAGATGTTATTGTTTTTAGCTGAATATGAGTGACATTTTTTTGAAATGTTTTGGAAAGATATGTGAGAATTTCGTTCATTGCTCCCTCTTCACCAGAGATCCATAAAGTCAGACTCGGGAACACGTGTAACCTGATGAAATTTTAAACATGATTTGATAAGTTTCAATAACTTTCCAGGTAGCGCGACGGCCATTGAAGTGCGTGTAGGAGCTGCTCTCTGAACTTCCCCTGGGTGACGGTGTAAATCAGTGTGTTTGTACAGGTGTTCAGCAGCTGCAGCAGAACTCCAGTTTTTTCGAATGTTGCAAATGGGTTTGTCAACCCTCTCATCCAAAATCCGTTGACACATCGATAGTAAACAAAATGACATACAGTTGTGACCCAGAGCAGGATAAAGCTGCTGGAGATTGCAAAGAGTAAAATTATTGACCGTTTACGGCTTTCCGTCTCCGGGTCTCCACGACTGAGATCGCGGAGCCTTCTGCGGACCCGATTGGCCATTAAAATACGTCTCGCCGTGTGCGCATTAAAGAACAAAATCAAACAGAATGGAATCACTGGGGTCACCAACGGCTGAGACCAAGAAAATGCGATCCATGCGGGCAGGTAATAGAAGTCCGATCGGATTCGGCAGCCCCACAGTAAACCATTATTGTTGAACAAAGAATTATAAGCGAAAGGCCAGGGAGCGTTCTGTAAACAGCAGAAGGTACATAGGGTCACCATAACCACCGCCGCAGTTCTGTCGGTACAGTATCTGGATCTTAGATTCTGTTTGGAGATGGCCACAAACCTATCAAATGTGAAAGCGACCGTGAGCCAAACGGAACAGTCTACGGCCGCGGCGGACAGGAAGAGAATAAACCTGCACACAGGAGTGAAGTACAGGATTGTGTTCCGCCAATAAATAACGGCAATCCGATTTAAAATCACTTCGCAGACAATCACCGCGAGGTCCGCCGTCGCCATAGCCACCAGATAACGAGTTATGCATTTAGAGAGACCGCACTTTCCTCGGGTCAGGACCACAATCGCCAGTAGATTCACTAGGGGAGTAAGAAAGAAGCAATGGTGATTCTATGGACAGAAGTACTTCGAGTTGAGTAATGGGTGTGTATATATTATTACTTTGCTTACTTTCCTAAAATTGTGAAAAGCTTGGCATGGACGGAAATTGAAGGCAATCCCTGATACTGCGCTCACGAACAAACATTCCACCTAACAGTGAATTAGTCAACTGATAAACGGTTTAAACGGAAGTGTAGTATGAACAACAAGACTAAAATCAGTGTTAATGTAGCGCACCTTTCGGATTAGCATTTGCTTACCGGGTTTGCAACGTTTGCAGGGGCGGTGTATAATAGAGATTACCTGCACGCGATGCGGTCATCTCACAGTTAAAAGTAACGAACTTTAAAGCCATAAAATGGGAAACCAGATGGAGACAAAAATACATGCGGGAAATGCAATCGCCCGAGGTATAACAAGATGCAGCCTTTGTCGCTCAGCTTACTTGGCTGTTACTTCACTGCAGCCAAAATCATCAATGACCCACACCATCCTGGCCACACACTTATCTCACCACTGTCATCAAGAAGAAGGTACACGAGCCTGAAGACTGTAACGTCCAGGTTCAGGAACAGCTACTTCGCCACAACCATCAGGCTATTAAACACACCGAATAAGCTATGAGCTCTGAACTGCAAAATACTATATTATTATGTGCTATTTGCACTATATTTGTTATTCATTGAACTTTTTCTTTTTTCACCATTATATAGAATTATTACATATTCACATATTCTGTTGAGCTGCAACAAGTAAGAATGTCATTGTCTCTTCCGGGACATATGACAATAATACACTCTGGACTCTTGACTTGACTCTTAACAATAATGCAAGAACAATTTTATACCAGTCCCAGTAAACGGCAAACGATGAAATATATTTAAAGCATACAATAACTTCAGGTTATTCCCCAAACCCTGTTCCAAGGCGCAACCTAGCATTTAGCAAATTTTATCACTATATTTTCACTTTATTTTCATCATTGCCGTTTCCCAATCAAATGTCGTCAAGACCATCCAACTTTCAACTGTCAAGTGACCTACCAGGCACACCAATTGTTGCCAGGATTGGGTAATAATAATATTCAACCGACAAGTGTTGCAGGCGACCCATTTCTCCTTCACAGCGACCTCGGAAATCCAGTACAAAGCTTACAGATGTTATATTGGGAGGTTAAACTACTGAACATTTATAAGACAAGGAAAAGATTAACGATTTATTGAGATTACCTCCCTGTGGACATTCGTTACGGATTTTGCTCCACAGTGATGTTATACGACATCAATCACGAGGGTAGTCGTTCATTGCACATGCACCAATTCAGCACGTACGGAACAAACGAACTGTAAAGTAGGTTTGCTAATAATATTTCTAAATTTAAATATATTCCACGAGGTTGCAGCTGTCGAAAGGTCGGACAAAAATATCAGTCAACAACGCACGATACGATGAAATCATTTATGTAGAGTGTATATGAAGGAATTGCAGATGCTGTTTTAAACCGAAGGTAGATACAAAAATCTGAAATAACTCAGCGGGACAGGCAGCATCTCCGAAGAGAACGAATGGGTGGCATTTCGGGTCGAGACCTTTTTCAGTTTTTGTGTCTAGCTTTATTTTATTTGGAGACCTTGAACCACAGTTACCATACACTGGCCTAATCCCTTTACCCATTTTCAATTTCATTCCAGGTGTTTCTTCTCGGTCCTGATGAAAAATAAAGTAGAAAGTTATTTTTGAGTGGACTTACTTAAATTATTCAGGGGAAAAGATCAGGGGCAATCCTATGTCCTCCGGTCCCCGATGCAACTATTCTAGAAAGACTTTCAGGAGACTTTCGACAATGTCCCACGTAAGAGATTAGTATACAAACTTGAAGCACGTGGTATTGGGGGTTCAGTATTGATGTGGATAGAGAACTGGCTGGCAAACAGGAAGCAAAGAGTAGGAGTAAACGAGTATTTTTCAGAATGGCAGGCAGTGACTAGTGGGGTACCGCAAGGCTCAGTGCTGGGACCCCAGCTATTTACAATATATATTAATGATTTGGACGAGGGAATTGAATGCAACATCTCCAAGTTTGCGGATGACACGAAGCTAGGGGGCAGTGTTAGCTGTGAGGAGGATGCTAGGAGGCTGCAAGGTGACTTGGATACGCTGGGTGAGAGGGCAAATGCATGGCAGATGCAGTATAATGTGGATAAATGTGAGGTTATCCACTTTGGTGGCAAAAACAGGAAGGTAGACTATTATCTGAATGGTGGCCGATTAGGAAAAGGGGAGATGCAGCGAGACCTGGGTGTCATGGTACACCAGTCATTGAAAGTAGGCATGCAGGTGCAGCAGGCAGTGAAGAAAGCGAATGGTCTGTTAGCATTCATAGCAAAAGGATTTGAGTATAGGAGCAGGGAGGTTCTACTGCAGTTGTACAGCGTCTTGGTGAGACCACACCTAGAGTATTGCGTACACTTTTGGTCTCCAAATCTAAGGAAAGGGTTCCTAAGATTTGGAGCCCAGAACATAACAACATATTCTAAATGCGCTCACCAACGTCTTATACAACTGCAACATGACCTCCCAACATCTATATTCAATACTATGATTGATGAAAGGCTAAATTACCAAAAAGCTTTTTGTCCACGTTTTAGTGACAGATTTTCATATCGTTCAAGGAATCTTTCCACTAGTCACTATGATTGAAGACAGGGGATAATCGAAACGCATTTATGAGCTCTCCACGAGACATTTAATGCCGTCGAAATATAAATGTCCCAAACACAGCCTCTTAATTAAAAGTCTCTTTCTTGCACTAGTAAAAACAGTAAGATATTCATCCAAACTTCTTCTTGTTTAAGTACATTTAGATTTTACTCTTAATCAATTCGTGCATGGTGGAACTCGTGCATGGTCGAAAGCTGTGACCTCTCCCCCATTCTTCTTAAAACTAAACTAAACTAATTACTATAACGTCTGTGCGAGAATCCCATCCGCAAACACGCCTCCAACCGCGTAAAAATCCCACCCACACAGGCAGATAAAGGTTAATGGTGTTAAAGAAGGAACTGCAGATGCTGGAAAATCGAAGGTACACAAAAATGCTGGAGAAACTCAGCGGGTGCAGTACCCGCTCAGTTTCTCCAGCATTTTTGTGTACCAAAGGTTAATGGTAACTATTTATAGTTATAACATACTGAGTTAAGCTAAATGGCTACTACATACCGGCCCCTAATTGTTCTGAGTATATAACGAGGCAATTACTAAAATATATTTAAAAGGTAGCTATAAAACATTAATATATTTCAAAAAACAAAAAATATCATGCATTACATATCAGCATTCAGACTTCTTTAGCGATTCTTCCATCTTCACCGCGTTCTAGAAGCAAGCATAACTTGGTTAGTAGTCTTATTAAAACATTATTCTTAGTCTGAAGTCGTACTGTACGTACCAAACCCGGTAACATCAGGCATGATACCCAGTATATAGCCCAAAACACAAAAGTCCAAAGTTTTGACAGCATGAAACGTCTTCCTCCATGTCCGATCAATTCATGAATATATCTTAAAAATGATATTGAAATGTGAAAATCCTTCGAGAGAATAATGCGATTTTTAGCAATGAAGTTCACTGTGATGTTTTGTTTAATATCCGCTTAATTAGCAGAGATTTCAAATCCCAGCTTAAGCTTTGGCCATATTCTGTCTGACTTACAGAGAAATTCCGGTCCATTGAGCCATCTCTTGTTGATTAAGAAGCGGTCTGCTGTTGCCCTCTCGAATCTTCATCCGCAGGATTTTCATTTGTGTTAACATATTTCCATTGTGGCACATTAGTAGCACCTAACACAAAAGAGATTATGTTTGCTACAAATGTCAAGAAACGTTTGTTCTTATTGTTGATGTATTTAAGCATTGTACTCAATTCCTCTTGTTACTAGAATTTAGGAGATTGAGAGGGGATCTTATAGAAACGTACACAATTTTTATGGGGTTGGACAGGCTAGATGCAGGAAGATTGTTCCCGATGTTGGGGAAGTCCAGGACAATGGGTCACAGCTTAAGGATAAGGGGGAAATCCTTTAAGACCGAGATGAGGAAAAACGTTTTCACACAGAGAGTGGTGAATCTCTGGAACTCTCTGCCACAAAGAGTAGTTGACGCCAGTTCATTGGCTATATTTAAGAGGGAGTTAGATGTGGCCCTTGTGGCTAAAGGGATCAGCGGGTATGGAGAGAAGGCAGGTACGGGATACTGAGTTGGATGATCAGCCATGATCATATTGAATGGCGTTGCAGGCTCGAAGGGCCGAATGGTCTACTCGTGCACCTATTTTCTATGTATCTATGTATCTATGTTATGAAGGCCAACATGTCATTAGCTTTCTTCACTGCCTGCTGTACCTGCATGCTTACTTTCATTGACAAGAACAAGGTCCCCAAGATCCCGTTGTACTTCCTCTCTGGCCTCTCGCTCCCTACGATTCATATTTTCTCCTCCTGAAAATCATTCCCGCATTCAGTTGTCAGTTGCTTGGAGTATGTGCTGTTTTCGCGGGGATTTCCGACATACTCACAGCTCAGCGTCTACCCTATCAACTTTGCTCTGTGGATTGTAAACAATAAAGGGATTGCATCCAGTATTCTCACACTCATAGAGCACGTGGACCCATCCTAAAACCGTTCCCCATTGGACACCCCCCACATCAGCAATCTCTTGGATTTGAGAACGTTCAGAATCGGTATGTCTTACCCGTTCCTTAAACAACCCCAGCTGGGGAACTCGTATAAGCCCATCATTTTCTGCTAATTAACACTTGGGACGAACATCAGTGTGCAGCCCAACGCTCTGGTGCTCCGTTTATTTTTTTCCTTTTACTGGTGTGCGTGCATGGCTGACATGGCTGTCATTTATTGTCCTCAAAATCCACAATCCTTCTGCTTCAGAAGTGCACCAGTCTGCTCTCTCGGGTCTCGCACCAGACCTGTCGCCCTCCGCCAACATACCCATGGGCCATTTTGCAAGATGAATTTAGAAATTGGGATTGCTTCACTTAGAAGGACATTGATGACACACGATCCCAATATTAGACTACACTGATTATTCCTGGGCAAGGGATATAAAGACCGCTTTTAGGATGCTTTCCGGCCGTGAAAGTCATGCTTGTCCCGGCTCCATTTTTATAGTAAGCACAGCAGTCATACACAGTGATCCAGCCCTCAGTCTTCCCGGTAGAATAAAAGTGCTCACCCCAATTTGCCCGGAAAGCAACAGGAAACGCTGCCCAATTATTCCAGTGCTTCAGAAGAACAAGTAATATTCCGTGTTTCCCAAACGCCTAGTGGATGATTTTGTTCCCATTGACTAACGGAGCTCTCAGAATAAAATGGTTTAGATAAGGTTAACGTCGATGCCGACGTTATCAGGAACGTCGGAACCAAACGGCAAAGTTAAATAACTTAGAAAGAGAAAATTACAATGAAATTGAACTTGATTGCAAGGTTACTACAACTAATACATACGGGATTGGCCATCAGAATAATCTGATGGCCGATCCCGATCATATAGCGCTTAAATCTGCCACGTTATATGCGCCCTTCCATTCCAATGTGCATATTCAAACCCCATGCGATCCAGCTATCTGCAGCTTGACATTGATAGTTGGCGCTGTCACCAACTCTCATGTCCCGAATTTCCAGCGGAAAGGTCATGTCCGCTTTACTGGTCGACACGACACATGGCCCCCCTACGATGACCCGCTGCAGCTCTTCCACGGGCTGGGTCTGTTAGAACACGGGTCCAGAGTTAAAACGGTTTGAACTTAGCGAACAAATCCGAAAACGGCAGGAGATTGTAAAGGAGTGACACTCTTCCCGGTCACCCCAGTCGGACTCTGCGTCACCGAATGCCTGAAGGAGTCTGGCGATTATACACTAGGAGAGATGTATGGGCATCAGAGGCTAATAACTGAACTCGGATAGCGATTCAAGATCATTTCATAAATAGACTCGGACAAATGTACACCAAACCGCAACAGTGTGGAAGTGTGTGAGCCGTATTCAGGGCATTAGCAGAGACACAGGGTATAAGCCAAAACGATCCCCATCGTTCCGCCACCGGAGTAGAGAGGGGGGTGATTTTGTGTCGCGGGGACACGATACCTGGACAGCCCCAGTCGGCTGCTCCTTGAATCAGATGGCGAACACCGCTAATTGCACACGGTGTCTTGGAACTTATTGAAACATTTATGTACGGTGAACACATGTCGGGGCAGATGAGACAGTGTGAGGCTTGCAGAATGTGGGAGCCCAGGGACACGGATGGTGCATCTGGCTGCCACAACCATGGCAATTACGTCCAGCTTCAGCTCCTAAAGGGCCGTGTTGGGGCACTGGAGAAGCAGCTGGATGACCTCAGGATCATCCGGGAAAACGAGAGTTTCCTGGACAGGACCTACAGTGAGGTGGTTTGGTAGAGGATACGGGAAGAACGAAGGTGTGTGACCGAGAGAAAGGGTGGTAGGAGAGTGCAGGAGACACAGGTGGCTGTGGTTAATGAAAACAGGTACGCCCTCTTGGGAACTGTCGGGGGAGACGACACTTCCAGTCCAAGCAGTGGACACGTAGGTGGCTCCAATCCTAGAGATGGGACTCGACCGGCGAGACCGACGTCGGGCAGAGCCATAGTGGTGGGTGACTCCATTGTCCGAGTTGCGGACAGGAGATTCTGTGGATGCAGGCGAGACTCGAGGATGATCTATTGCCTCCCTGGTGCCAGGGTTCAATATGTCACGAACCGAATTCAGAACATCCACGAGGGCAGAGGTGAACAGCCGGCAGCAGTTGTGCACGTCGGCACAAACGACATCGGGAAGAAGAGGAAGGAGGTTCTGCAACGTGAGTTCAGAGAGTTAGGAAGAAGACTGAAATGCAGGGCTTCTTGGGTGGTTATCTCTGGATTGTTTCCAGTACCTTGTGCTAGTGAGGACAGGAACAGGGAGATAGGGGGTCTGAATGTGTGGCTGAGGGGCTGGTGCAGGGAGCAAGGATTTAGATTTATAGACCATTGGGATCTATTCTGGGGTAGGGGTGACCTGTACAAAAGGGACGGGTTACACCTTAACTGGAGGGGGGCCGACATTCTGGCGGGCAGGTTTGCAAGGGCTACACGTGTGGGTTTAAACTAAATAGTGGGGGGGGGAGGGATTGACAAATTGGGAGTATAAAGATGGAGTTGAATGGGAAGTGGCTACAGGAAAAATTACAAAAGATTCTCGAATTAATGGGAAGGAAAGCTTGAGAATGGACAACAGAGTAAGGTCAAGGCCAATTGCGAGGGGGGGAGTGAATACGGAGGTCAAAGTGCTGTATATGAATGCGCGAAGTATAAGGAATAAAGTGGACGAGCTTGAGGCTCAGTTAGAAACTGGCAAGTATGGTGTTGTGGGAATTACTGAGACATGGCTGCAAGAGGGCCAGGGCTGGGAACTGAATATTCAAGGGTATACCTCCTATCGAAAAGACAGACAGGTGGGCAGAAGGGGTGGGGTTGCCGGGTGTGTGACGAATGAAATTCAGTCCCTTGCAAGAGGTGACATTGAAACAGGAGATGTGGAATCAGTATGGATAGAACTACGGCATTGTAAGTGTAAATATACCCTAATGGGACTAATCTACAGGCTCCCATACAGTAGCCTGGACATAGGGCGCAAGTTGAATCAGGAGTTAAAATAGGCATGTAGTAAAAGTAATGCTGTGGTTGTTATGGGAGATTTCAACATGCAGGTAGACTGGGAAAATGAGGTTGGTACTAGACCCCACGAAAGGGACTTTCTAGAGTGTCTTCGTGATGGATTCGTTGAACAGCTGGTATCGGAGCCTACCAGGGAGAAGGCAATAGTAAGATTAAACGAGAACTTACCAGTTTGAAGTTTGATCTGTATTTTATGAGGAGTTACGATGAGGGATTACGTGAAGAACCCGTCCAGCACGCATGCGCGACATACTTCAAAGCAGCGGTGTGGAATCACAGGAAACACAAGAATTGAAATAAACATAGTAAAGAAAAGGAGAACTAAGATACCAGTTGATTTCTATAATCGAGGGTGGGAGCGGAGGGCACGTAATCCCTCGTCGTAACTCCTCATAAAATACAGATCAAACTTCAAACTGGTAAGCTCGTTTAATCTTACTATTTTACTTCGGAGTCACGTGAGTGACTACGTGAAGATTTTAAAGCTCTGTGATTTCAAACCGTGTAACAGTTCATACTTCACTCGCTGCCGAAGTCCTTCAAGGGAGGAAGTATGTTATCGTAATCAACCATGAATCTGTTTGTAAACAATAATGGTTTCTATTAAACAATACCAAAAGACAAAATGCTCCCCTGGGCTTAAATTATATATTTGCAGATTCTAAATTCTTTCTGCAAATAACATAGGTTCTGCTAGCGGCTTGTTGTAGAACGTTTGGAACGTTTTCTCCATGGACCACCCCGCTGTAGCCAGGATGTGGTCCAGTGGTACGTACATCCTTTTAGCCGCCGATGTGGATGCTGCCCTGGTGGAGTGAGATGTATATACATCAGTATCTACTCCAGCAGCTCCCAGTAGCTGCTTGAGCCATCTTGAGATGGTTTGGCTTGACACCCGACCATGAGGTTTCTTGTGGCTGACCCATAAGGTTTTTTCTCTCCATCGGGAATCTCTTGTTGTGTTGATGTAAGTGAGTAGGTGAGTCATGACACAGAACCGTGGGTCAGTTGGGTATGCCCGGAAATCCATAACTAGGCCTGAAATTCCTGGCCTGCTCTGCTTTAATAGCTCCTGAATGGTGAATGAGACCCGGTCTGGTGTTATAACCATGTTGTCCAGTCGCAGTAAGTGGAGGGACTGGACACTTTGTGCTGAGACTAGTGCCATCAGCATGACCGTTTTCAGGGTTAGCTGTTCCAGGGTGAGAGACCTGGCTGGTGACCATCTCCTTAGGTATGTCAGGACCACACTGACATACCAGATTTGGGTGTACCTAGGTCTAGGGTGGGGGGGGGTTGGAGTTGAATATACCCCTCATGAGTTTGATCACCAGCGGGTGAGACCCTATGGCCTGTTATCCTGGTACTTGTTTTAAGTAGGCTGACAGAGCACTTCTGGCAGTATTGATGGCGCTGTAGCTCCGTCCTTCAATATGGTGAAGGCCCCCCAGGAACTCCAGTACATTGGTTATGGTTGCAGATGAGTATGTTGTCCCAGTAGTCGAGCAGTATCTTTCCCACTTCCTGATGCTCGATAGGTAGTGTTTCCTGGTGGACATACGGTGGTACGCTGTCATCGTGTTGATGGTCCTGTCAGACAATCCCAGGCCCAGCAGTTGTCTTTTGATAATCTGCAACCCAGTAGGTTAATTTTCTCATGGCATGGATGACTTATGCCTGATACCGGGTGCGTCAATAGGTCTGGGCTACTGGGAAAGTTCATAGGAGTTTCGATGACCATGTCGAGGACCACTGGGAACCATGGCTGTGTAGGCCAGTTGGTACTATCAAAATACCTGAAGCAGAGTCCATCTGTATTTTGCGTAGTACCGTACTGATGAGGCAGAAGGGGGAAAAGCATAAAATAAATAGTTTCCCCAGTTCAGCGCAAATGCATCTATCGCTGCTGCCTCATCTCTGGTTCCCAAACGACATACATTGGTAGCTGATGATTTAGTCTGGATGCAAAGAGATCGATATCTGGTGTGCCATATTGCTTTGTAATTTTAGCAAAAGCTCTAGGATTTAACATCCATTCGGTGTTTATTATTGAATTTGCGTGACCTGGTGTCTGCCACTGTATTTAGCTTACCTGGTAGGTAAGTTGCAGATAGCCAAATATGTCTATCGACACACAATTGCCAGATTTTGTTGACCAAATTGTCACATGATATCGATTTTATTTCGCCCATATGGTTTAACATAGGCCACCACCGTGGTATTATCAATTTGTAACGAACATTCAAATGGTGCATATTTGTAGAATATGCTTTTAAACCATAAAACGCACCCAACATTTCCAAATAATTTATGCCCAGTGTTTGTAGCAAAGATGATTCTAGGTTAGTCCATCTACCACCTGTGCTGGATATGGTATTAGTTGCTCCCCAGCCTTGAGCACTGGCATCTGTTTGTATAGTTAATGTTGGGTTATTGATGATGATAGGGCTGGAACAATGCCAAATGTGCTCTATCCACCACTGGAACTCTGATATAACTTCAATGGGTAATGTCATGATCCGGTCAAAGTGACCTGCATGTCGTTTTAATGCCTGTACTTTTGCCCTTTGTAGGTTTTGATAGTGCAGGGTCCATATTGTGTAACTGGAAATGCTGCTACCATTTTGCCAATTACTCTTGCCACTTGTCGGATGGTTGGTCGATTGCTAACCATTAAATTGTTACACGTCTGTGCCAATTCTGCTGCTTTATCTTTTGGCAACGATACGGACATGTGGATTGAGTTAATCGTGAATCCCAGATAGTCCATAGTTGTAGATGGCGTCAACTTAGATTTATCTGGATGTATGACAAATCCCAGGGTTTCAAACAATTGTTTGGTAGCTAATACAGCTGATTTAGCCAACTACATGGTTTTGCCTACTATTAGAATATCATCAAGATATGCCATGACAATATGTCTTTGTTTTCTCAATGTTGCCAAGGCCGGTTTAATATCTTGGTAATAGTCTTGGGCTGATGTTAACCCATTTAGGCAACGCTTTAAACTGCCATATTTGTCCCATCCAGGTAAATTTCATGTATCTGCGATAACCCTTTTGAATGGGTACTGTATATTAGGCATCTTTTAAATCAATACCTGCCATAAAGTATCCTTTGGAAATCAGTTGTTTGGCAGTTACAAATGTTTCCATTTTGAAATGTACATACTTAACAAAGGTATTTAGTGAAGTCAATGATGATGCGACATCCACCATCCTTTTTGTCTTTGGTAAATATATTTGAGACAAATTCCAAAGGTTCATGTTTGGATTTCTCAATGATACCCTTTGTAAGTAACCTCACCAGTTCTGCTTGACCCTCTAGTTTTTCTTTGACTGAGAGGGTGAAGACCCTTTGGGGTACATGCTGAACTGGTGGCATATTTTCTTGATTGAACACTATTTTGTATCCACGAATATTGTTAAGTATATAACTATCATTCGTGACAGACCTCCATGCTTCAATGAACAGGTGTAATCTCCCCTGTTAGTACAGTTCCCCCACTTTTTATATGCTGGTAGGAACCAGACCCACCTACCTCCATAATTATGGAAGTGTTCCTTTCTTCAGTTTCTTCATCCGTCGTTGTACTGCTGGATGTACTGCTGGTTGGGGGTGGCGCGTTTTCCATGGGGTCCGCTCTGGGCCCTGGTCTAAAAAAGGCTTTCGGGGATGGTATGCGGACCCCGAGCTTTCACCAATCCCATAAGTTTGACGTCGACTGGTGGACGTGGTGGGGTACTGCCGTCGGGGTTGTGTGGGTCTGCTCGTACCGGGGCCTGCCCTCATGAGGCCAAATGCTTTGGACTCTTCCTCCAGGTCTTTCACTTGTCAAGTCCTTTCCAAATAACAGGCTCTGCGGCTCTGAGGCGGGTGTTGTACACAGTCCTGTATATTTGGGGTTGAGGGCAGGTCTTATTCTCTCCTTGCGGAGGTTGTTTATCTCATGTTGAGTGTTGCACAGCAGAGCCAGAGTGTCTTGCTGGTTGGTGGTCATGCACCGCATCCACGGAACGAGCATAGGATGTTATCCTTGTCGTCAGGAGCTTGAGGATACGTGTAATTTTAGCTCCAGTTTCCCGATACTCTGTCCAACATACCCCCAGATTTCTCTTCTTATAGGGGTTTGAGGGACAGGTGGTTAATGCTGGCCGCCAGTTTTGGCTGCAACGGCCGCCCTGCTCGTGGTGTAACCACGTAGCGATTCACCACACCCAGCAGCTCTTCCTGATCCTGTACCCCAAGCGTACTCCCGACATCTTCAGCCAATGACCCCTGTTCCTGACCAGCCCAGCCCTGGTCGCCAACGCTGCCCTCGGCTGAGGGGGAAGCGATGGCCAGTGCATTGTAGAGCACTGATGTGGGGGTGCCTGAGTTCCCTTGGCGAGACTGCTCCAGCTCCCGAAGCAAGTCTCGCTGGAGCATTTGCTCCATGAGCCTTTCCATGCAGCTCAGGCGGCTAGCTCTGCCGCTCTAAGGCGGAGAGTCCTCCTCATTGGAGTCAGAAATAACCGGCCGGTCCGTTTTTTGTCTTGATTTGCCTCCAGTCCGCTGCTGTTGATCAGGCTGTGCTAGCGGTACTGGGCTCGGCTCGGTCTCAATGAGGGTGTGCCGGAGCATGTGCGGTCCAGGTGCCGCTTCTCGCCCCCCAGTGATGGGACAATCCCGTTCTGTTGCAGTCGAACGGGGGGCGGTCTTTTTCCCTTGCCGTGCTTTGCTCAGTTTCCCCAGCTTCTTGCCTGGAATTGACAATGCAGAGCAAATGTTCTTAAATACGACCTCAGAGTAAGTACTTACCTGATGGTCCGTTAAAACTTGTAGCGGGAGCGCCTGTACTCCCGTTCGTCGCTGTTGCACTGCGTGAACGCTAATGTCGGGCATGCGTGCTGGACGGGTATTTCACGTAGTCACTCACGTGACTCCGAAGTAAAATTCTGGGTTTAGTGTTATGTAATGAACCGGATTTGATAAAGGACCTCGATGTTAATGAGCCATTAGGAGGCAGTGACCATAACATGGTCAGGTTTAATCTACAATTGGAGAGGGAGAATAATAGATCGGAGGTGTCAGTGTTGCAGTTGAATAAAGGGGCCATGAGGGAGGAGCTGGCCAAAGTTGACTGGAAAGATACACCAGCAGGGATGACAGTGGAACAAAAATGGCAGGTGTTTCTAGGAATAATACAGAATGTGCAGGATCAGTTCATTTCTAGGAGGAAGAAAGATTCCACGGGGAGAAAGGGACGACCATGGCTGACAAGGGACGTCAGGAACAGTATGAAAAGTAAAGCGAATAAGTACAACATAGCAAAGATGAGCGGGAAGCAAGAGGATTGGGGAATGTTGGAAGAACAACAGAAGATAACCAAAAATACAATACGGGGAGAAAAGATGAGGTACGAAGGTAAGCTAGCCAAGAATATAAAGCAGGATAGTAAAAGCGTCTTTAGGTATGTGAAGAGGAAAACAATAGTTAAGACCAAAGTTGGACCCTTGAAGACCGAAAAAGGTGAATTTATTATGGGGAACAAGGAAATGGCAGATGAGCTGAACAGGCACTTTGGGTCTGTCTTCACTAAGGAACCACAAACAATCTTCCTGATATAGTAGTGGCCAGAGGATCTGGGTCGACAGAGCAACTGAAGGAAATCCACATAAGGCAACAAATGGTGTTGGATGGTCCGATGGGACTGAAGGCTGATAAATCCTCAGGGCCTGGTGGTCTGCATCCCAGTGTACTTAAGGAAGTGGCTCCAGAAATCCTGGATGCATTGGTGATAATTTTCGAATGTTCTATAGACTCAGGATCAGTTCCTGTGGATTGGAGGGTAGCTAATGTTATCCCACATTTAAGAGAGAAAACGGGGAATTATAGACCAGTTAGCCTGACATCGGTGGTGAGGAAGATGCTGGAGTCAATTAGCCGCACATTTGGATAGCAGTAACAGGATCGGTCCGAGTCAGCATGGATTTACAAAGGGGAAATCATGCTTGACTAATCTTCTGTAATATTTTGAAGATGTAACTCGGAAAATGGACAAGGGAGAGCCAGTGGATGCAGTGTACCTGAACTTTCAGTTTGGGGGAGTGGGGAGTGCATGGCAGATGCAGTTTAATGCGGATAAATGTGAGGTTATCCTCTTTGGCAGCAAAAACAAGAAAGCAGATCACTATCTAAATGGCGTCAAGTTGGGAAAAGGGAAAGTACAACGGGATCTGGAGGTCCTTGTACATCAGTCTATGAAAGTAAGCATGCAGGTACAGCAGGCAGTGAAGAAAGCGAAAGGCACGTTGGCCTTTATAACAAGAGGAATCGAATATAGGTGAAAATAGGTCCTTCTGTAGTTGTACAGAGCCCTAGTGAGACCACAGCTGGAGTATTGTGTGCAGTTTTCGTCCCCTAATTTGAGGAAGGACATTCTTAGTGTTGAGGTAGTGCAGCGTAGGTTTACAAGGTTAATTCCCGGGATGGCGGGACTGTCATATGCTGAGAGAATGGAGCAGCTGGGCTTGTACACTCTGGAGTTTAGAAGGATAAGAGGGGATCTCATTGAAAAATATAAGATTGTTAAGGGCTTGGACGCACTAGAGGCAGGAAACATGTTCCCGGTGTTGGGGGAGTCCAGAATCAGGGGCCACAGTTTAAGAATAAGGAGTAAGCCATTTAGAACGGAGACGAGGAAACACTTTTTCTCACAGAGAGTGGTGAGTGTGGAATTCTCCGCCTCAGAGGGCGGTGGAGGCAGGTTCTCTGGATGCTTTCAAGAGTGTGCTAGATAGGGCTCTTAAAAATAGCGGTCAGGTGATATGGGGAGAAGGCAGGAACGGGGTACTGATTGGGGATGATCAGCCATGATCACATTGAATGGCGGTGCTGGCTCGAAGGGCCAAATGGCCTGCTCCTGCACCTATTGTCTATTGGCCCATATTTCACCTTTTCTACACTACCTAAACGCGTTTTCTTGTATTGTCTTATGTGAAACATGAAGGCATGTGTCGCAGATTATGATTAGCTCACATAGAAAGTAGTGGGGAGGGATTCTGCATTTGTGCGATGACAGAAGGTTTCCCGGATGCTAATGCATACATTTAAGGGAGAATGTTGAAAAATCGTCTCGCAGCTCGCCTCGGCATCATAACATGCCTGGGCAAAAAGTCCTTCCCTGGTAAATTTCCTCATCTTCGGAACATCTGTTAAGACCAGTGGAATCGGTTAAGCATCCAGCCTGTTCGTTTTTTGTAAACATCTCCTCCAGGTTGCCGTTGATCGCTTGCATAAATATTGTCAACCATTCATGGTAAGGGAGATAACAACGATACTTACATACAACTGTTTGAATGAGGCGTCTGCCGGTATTTTTTCCTGGATGTAAAATGCCGATGAAGCTCTGGCATTTTATACGCCTTTCCATGTGAACATCAAGGGCAGATTGCAAGACAATGTTAACCTTGAAGACGTTACCTATATGTACTTTGGCAAGGCCAATGACAAGATGCCGTGTGGTAGACGGGTAGGGAATGTTATTTTAGGTGGGATCTCTGGCAAGGTAGTTGTAATGAGTCAAGTCAAACACACGTCAAGATACAACACCTATTTATTGAATCTACATACAGCAAGGATCTGCACAAAAAAAGCTCCTCGGCCCACAGCCTATATGGACATTATTGCCTGTGACAGCAGGGCCAATCGCCATTCAAATCACCATGTTCGATCACAGTTCACATTGAATGTATTACCTTTAAGGTAGTTCTACTTTGCAAGTATGTTAACGCGATTTTGATAGAATTAGCCATTTCCCGTAAATTTTGCAATGAACTATAATCCTTCTTTGGGATAATGGATACTCTCTCGTTATCTTACCACAATCCCGTTGCTCTGTGTATTTCCGTGGGTCCTGTTCTGTCTCATGGAGTTCACCTCACAGGTGAAGATCTGATTTTGCCGTTGGTCCAACAGAACTGTTTATCGATGCCGGATCGATCTCTTCTTGTCGTTCAATATACCTTGATTCACTTTTGTCAGAGAGGATTCTCCATTTGATTTACAGATCGCTCTTTCGTTTTTACATTGCACCCGGCGCTATCATTCTTTTAAGTACACAATATATTAAATATACACTCTCCTTGATTACACTACATCACCCGAGTCATCTTTCAATACACCAGTGTGTGGCTGTGTGTTCTTAGGACTTTCCAGACGCTTGGTATTCGTTGACCTGCACGTGGTTATATTTCCCACAATGCCATTTCTACTTATGTACACTACGCAGCGACGTTGTTTGCGTTGCCATTGAATGTTCCCCATGCTCTGCATTTTACAGAGTCTCGATAGAAACTCTATCGGATCTACCTGTGTTGCCTAAAACGTATGTTGTTACTCGTGTCGTGAATATGTTCGTTCATTATATTCTTACGGAAGTGTGCACGCAGGATGGTGAATCTATTTCACAACGTGCACTCTTACATACAGCGACAGCCCGCTAGAGGAGAGAAATTGTGCCGTAACCCGTCGGCCATGATCGGCTGGACGCCGGTGGGCCTTTTTGACGTAGTTCCTGTCGGCATTTTCGAGTGACAGCAGCGCATTTTGTAGGTTAAAGCAGAGCAGCCCATTTGTGCTTTTGTCGGAGACACAAAATACTGGAGTAACTCAGCGAGACAGGCAGCATCTCAGGAGAGAATGAATGGGTGACGTTTCGGGTTGAAACCCTTCTTCAGACTCCTGGTTTACGGGGGCGGTGCGTCATAAAATGGATTGACTGGATTGTCAGCACAATGCAACTCACCTGATTGCGAGAAAAATGTATCGTGTTTTCGGAATTCTGAATAAGCACTTGTATTTAATAGTTATGAATGCAAGAAAGCAAACGCTGGCATTTACAATTAATTATCCTGTCATTATCCTATTGTCTTAACAGTCGTTTAATTATGTTAACATTTATAATCTGTTAACTCGCGCGTACCCGTCTCTACTGACCGGTTGCTGGCTATTTCGGAACGAAATGACCTCATGCAGTCGACCAACGCCGAGCCACGGTTTGTCTTAATGGAGTCCCTACAGCGTTTTAATTTTGCATCAATATTCGAGTACCAGTAGTCTATTTATCTCAGCGATTTGCAAGATGTATTGTTTTATGTATTTTTGGTTTAGTTAACTCTCCTTGTGTGAATCATATTCGTTTTAATGTTCTAATGTTGTAATCTGTGCAACAGATGCGAAGCATGTTTTGAATGTGGTCCTACTCCAGCACGTGCACCCAAGTGGTCAAGCAGAACCTTCGAAAGGAAGAAGGATGGATGGAGGAAATTGAATTTAAAATCAGATCATTCTGGAGATCGTCAGCAGGTCCCGGGGCATTTGCGGAATAAAATGAAATCATGCATTTTTGTTTTTATCTCAGGATTTCGCATTTCGGTAAAATACCTCAGTTCACTACCGCGTCGATCTACTCTGCTCCTTGAAGCCTCGCGACTCCCCACTGTTTCATTCTGTACTTCCCCGCCTCATAGTTTGCCTCATAGAGTCCCAGTTTGCCTATTCTACGCCGTCCATTGTATGACACATCTCCTTGTAATGTCGTGAGAGGATCAGGGCGCAATACGGAAAGAGCCCCCTGCTAGTGTGTTAACAATTCGGGCATAACTTCCTTGTACTTCGGTTCTGTACTGTGGGACCTTCATCAGAAGTGATATCAACAACCATTCGCAACTAGCCCCATTATGGTATACCATAGAGGAAGACAAAATACATGCTGACGGTGTAAGTTTTATTGGGGGTTCTCATCCTCTGTCCGTTTATTTACCTACCCGTGCCTTACGATGCCCACGTTAGATATGCATGTTCACACACTTCTACCAAACTCCCATCTAATTAGTTGCTGTCAAACATGGTCGTGCACTCCGAGTTACAGACGAAAAACTATTCTGCAGTTCTAAGGACCATTTGGGACGACGAGTGAGCACACTCTGCCGTACCTGCTTGCTAATCGTCCGTTGTCAGTTCCCAATCCAATCTCCATTATAACGCTCTAGGCTGTTTCACTCGCATTTTTTGAAGTTTATAATTGTTATTCAACGTGATCAAAATATCAGGCTACAGTGATTATCTTACCGTCGTTATATTGTTAGGTTAGAATACGGAATTCGGAATGAAGTTCAAATGGATGAGTGAATTCTCCAGCATTATAATCATGAAATAAATGTATACTCTCTAATAAATCGAAAAAATAAATACTTAGTACCGTAAAGAACCAACTGCCTCAACCTCTCCTTCGGTAAGTTCAAAGTCAAAGTCAATGTCAATTTTATTCCTCACATGCACCCGAAGGTGCAGTGAAATGAATTTGCCAGCAGCGATACACATAAAAGAAACACACAATACACAGTAACATTTAACACAAACATCTACCACAGCATTCTTCACTGGTGGAAGACAACAAAGTTCAGTCAGTTTTAAGGCCATCGTTTTATTTTCATTGTCTGCTCTGCTCAGTCTGTGTTTCAAGAAAACAGCCACCCGAGTGGATACAGGAATACATTCTGTTCGCAAGAAGCAGTCAGGAGTTAATAAACGCGGAGTTTGACCGCAAGATCAAGAACATGGTTAACTTAGAAGCATCTGCATTCTTATTTTGATCATCGGCCTCCTTTCTGTTTCTCTAGCGAGGGATACTTTAAGAAGTATTTATTCCCTCGTTGGACGAAAGCTTCTCCTTTCCGAAGTAGTGGGTGTCGTAAATGAACCAGTTTGGCGCCAATTTATTTTCAATGGAGAAGTGGTTTCTCCAGATATCTCGCCGAAAGCAGGCAGTCACTACCAGAAATAGACAGATTCAAGACACTGTGTGAATCCTGCTCTGACTGCTTCTGCTCCCCGCACATTACCTGTGAGATTCGCGGCAGCTGCACAAGCCGCAATGAACGACATCCATCCACGAAATTGCAGCTGTGCGCTTAAAATTCCATCCATTCTCAACACTGTGTGAACCACTGCGCAGTATTAAACTGCCGTATCAATCAGACCCAGTCCCGAGATTGTCAATCGATACTTCTTCACCGACTGCTGGACTGCGTCCGAAAAACGATTTCGAGCGAATTCTGCCTTCTGGTCAGAGCCACCGTTAGTTGTCGCCGGACCGCAAACTCGGCTGTCCGCCTGGATACTGGCGATGCCAGTATAAGTAATAATTATTCTTAGAATAGGAACATGTTAAAGTGGCGCTTTGACCCTCTGTGTGTGTGTTAGCGGACCCTCCTCTTGGGTGCTGGAATCTGAATCAACCAGACCTGGAACGCATTATAGTTAGTGAAGAATTGATTATACAAGATAATCACAACCGACTTTGGGAATACGGAGCGACTCTTAATTTCTTAAACGATTGGACAGGCTAGATGCAGGAAAAAGTGTTCCCGATGTTCGGGGAGTCTAGAACCAGGGGTCACGGTTTAAGAATACGAGGAGCCCATTTAGGGCTGAGGTAAATTAAAACATTTTCACCCAGAGAGTTGTGAATCTTTGGAATTATCTGCAACAGAAGTGAGTGGAGGCCAATACACTGGATGTTTTCAGGAGAGAGTAAGATTTTGCTCTTAGAGTTAAATGAATCAATGGGTATGGGGAAAATGCAGGAACGAGGTACTGATATAGATGATCAGCAGTCACCATATTGAATGGCGGTGCTGGCCCGAATGCCCGAATCGCCTCCTGCTGCACCTATTTTTCAATGTTTCTATGCTTCCAATATAGGCAAAAAAGTAACAATGATAAAGACAAAAAGACATTGTTAGCTGTTTCTTAGTTTTGAACGAGGTATAGACAATGAAATAGATTCCAATATAACTTGGAATCTAATACGACCTAGGTGAGGTGGGGCTGGGGAGAGAGAAAATGCAGAAGTTACTTGAAGTTAGAGAAATCAATGTTCATTCCTTTGGGTTGTAAGCTGTCCAAGCGAAATATGAGATGTTGTTCCTCTTATTTATGTTTGGCCACGCTCTGTCAATGGACGAGGCCTAGGAGCCAAAGGATAGTGTGGGAATGGGATGGGCGTTAACGTGTTTGGCAACCGAGAGATCAGGCACGTCCAGGCGGACTGAGCTCAGGTTTTCAGCGAAACGATCGAAGAGCCTGCGCTTGGTATCGCCTATATATAGGAGTCAAAACCTGGAACAGCAGATACAGTAGATGAGGTTGGAGGAGATGAAAGTGAATCTCTGCCTCACCTGAAAAGACTGTCCGGGTCCTTGGACTGATTCAAGGGAGGAGGTGCAAGGACAGGTGGTATAGCTCCCGTGGTTGCAGGGGAAAATACCTAGGATGGGCAGGGGAGGGGGGTATTATCCGGAAGGACGTGTACACCAGTGAGTTGCGGAGGGAGAGGTCTCTGCGCAAAGCTGCTGGGTTGAAGATGGGAAGATATGGCTCGTGATAGGATGCCGGTAAATGTGGCGGAAATGTCGGAGGATTATGTGTTTTATGCGATGGCTGATGGGGTGAAAGGTAAGGTCTGCGGGACACTGCCTCTGTTGTGGCTGGGAAAGGAGAGCAAGAGCGGAGCTGTGGGATATCGAGAAGACCCTAGTGAGGGACAGATGCGGCACAGACGGCGGAATTGGGTGTAGTGGATAGAGTGTTAGCAGGAGGCAGGGTGGGAAGAAATGTCATCTAGGTAGATGTGGGAGTCAGTAGGTTTATAGTAGATGTCCGTCGATAGTCTATCTCATGTGATGGAGACGGTCAGATTAAGAAACCGTAGGGAGATATCGGAGATGGTCCAAGTGAATTTGGGTGCGGGTTGGCTGCAGCTAAATATGCACTTGGGAAATCTGCTGGGTATGAAAACGTGAACGAGAAAGAGTGCAAAATATGGTGAACACTAACTAATCCATCACAGATAATTACATTCCCACCATCGATGTGATCTACAGCAGTCGGTGTCTGTAACATTCAGCTATCCTCACTGGAGACCGTCACCACCCAGATTCTCATTCCACACCTGCCATCTGGAACATTAAAACTGCACCTGCTAAAGGTTCGGGAGCTGTTTCTTACAAATAATGGCGTGGTTTTCAATACTCAAAATTAACTCAGGCAACGCGGAGAATTCTTCAAGAAGTTTAAACCTTTATTTGCAAATAAAAGCTGGATCACCCCACGTCATCCGCCCACGTGGAGCTCTCTGAGCCACAAACAAAGGATCATCTATTTTTATAGCATGTTCAACTCTGCATGCCCCGCCACTGTTACATTTCCAAATCCAATCATTTGCCGACATTCCCTCATCATCAGCCAATCACTTGCTCCCACTTATCTACTCCTTCCCAGTACATTTCCATATTTGCAACTGATGTAGTCACATGACTCCCTTGTTATGGCCTCTGCCAGCCATGTGCGTTTGACTTCTTTTTTCACTCCTTTCGTTTTAAAAAGTGAAATCAAAGAAAAGTGGACTAAATTCCCAGAACCCACTTCTCAAAATATAAGAGATACAGTGGTCACTCAATTTATATAAACAAGACACATTGTTCCCATTAAACTCTGTACGTCTCGGGGAAGAATGTTATCTCTTAACCTATCAACCTAAATATAGCGTCCTAATGGTTATAATCCTTTCAAACACAACATACCTCATCCCCAGAGCACACATGGATTTATTATAGATCACATAGTTCGAATATAATTAACTGTATTATTAACCTTAAAAGTATGAATTTGCTTTATCCTTGCAAAGTCTACAAAGTTGATTCCATACACACACCTCCAAACACACAGGGGTCCTACAAATGTCACATTTGATAAATGATTATTGCTTCTTCGCTAGCTTACACGCAGCTTCATGTTATCACGCCCTCCCCTTGTCTGCTACCGCGAGGGAAAAGTGAGCTTCAATCTCAGCCGAGGGCCTCTTTTATGGCTCTGCTTTCACACTAACAGCATTACACAAGGAATGTTACAGCTGCAGCCCACAATCACTATCTCAGATCAAAACAAAGTTACTTTCTTAGATACATATATATACAAATAAAAGATACAACCTGCGCAAATGTATTATCTCTTATCTCAATATATGTGTAATTAAACGTAGCAAATTTAATACAGAATTCGTTATTATTCCAGCAAGACTGACAATACCTCACAGAACCTCGCGTCACTTTTTTCCAGTCGTTTTCAGAATGTCGCGAGGCTATGTCAGAATTCGTCAATCTGGTCCACATTTGGTTCCTGAATTTGAATGCTTGGATTTGACGTGCAATATTCGAAATATTTGAAGAATGGGTTATATTTAAGCAGACATATCCATTCAGCAGAAAAGGAACAGCGGGGCCAATCTCTACATGGGAGATGGGCCTTTTAGGTAAACAAACCATCAGATCTTCTGCACATCAATCGTATATATGCACATTACCGCGGTAGAATCCGTAGACTGTCAATATTTCCTTCCTCTAAAAATATAGATTATGGTGTTACGCTAGCTTGCTTGAACATCACCAATTCTCGTTACTTCCATCTGCTGCTTAGTTAATTAGTGTAATGTAATCCGAAAGCGTCTCGAAATGGGAATAACCGGTTATGTTGAAAGGGAGCTCCAAAAATACAATGAAACTCCCGTTTAGCTAAATGTTTCAGCTGGAATGTTGGAGACGCACTCTACTTTAATGTCATCAAGTAAGTTTGTGACTTGGGCACCCTCATGAGTAAGCACGGATTGCTTCGAAGATTTAAAGTGCGAAGGACGTGGAACGCATCGGAAACTTAGAAGTTTGGGCATTTAGAGCCGAATGGGGCGGCCGCTGGATTGAAAGGAAATCAGAGATGTCGCGGATTTTTTCAACTGGAAATATTGGACGTCCGCTCTAGTAGAAGTGATCATCGGGTCCCCGCCGACCGCCCTACCGGTAAAGCAGTAGCGAAATCGGCGGTGTTCAATTTAAAGGGCAGGGGACGGGTCAGGGGAGCGTTGGGGGCCGCCGAAACGGCTATACGCCTTCATGTACGGGGGATATTATTGTTTTAGCCGAATGTTAGTGACATTTTTTGAAATGTTTTAGAAAGATAGGTGAGATTTTCGTTCAATGCTCCCTCTTCACCAGAGATCCATAAAGTCACAACCGGGAAGATTTGTTACCTGTTGTCATTTTAAACATCATTTGATAAGTTTCAATAACTTTCCAGTTAACGCGACGGGCCATTGAAGTGCGTGAAGGAGCTGCTCTCTGAACGTCCCCTGGGTGACGGTGTAAATCATTGTGTTTGTACAGGTGTTTAGCAGCTGCAGCATAATTCCAGTTTTTTCGAATGTTGCAAACGGGTTTGTCAAACCTCTCATCCTAAATCCGTTGACACATCGATAGTAAACAAAATGACATACAGTTGTGACCCAGAGCAGGATAAAGCTGATGGAAATTGCAAAGAGTAATATTATTGACCGTTTACGGCTTTCCGTCTCCGGGTCTCCACGACTAGGATCGCGGAGCCTTCTCCGGACCAGATTGGCCACTAAAATACGTCTTGCCGTGTGCGCATTAAAGAACAAAATCAAACAGAATGGAATCACTGGGGTCAACAGCTGCTCAATCCAAGAAAATGCGATCCATGCGGGCAGGAAATAGAAGTCCGATCGGATTCAGCAGCCCCACAGTAAACCATTGTACCTGTAGAAAAAAGTACATATGAAAGGCCAGGGAGCATTCTGTAAACAGAAGAAGGTACATAGGGTCACCATAACCACCGGCGCGGTTCTGTCGGTACAATATCTGGATCTCAGATTCTGTTTGGAGATGGCCACAAACCTATCAAAAGTGAAAGCGACCGTGAACCAAACGGAACAGTCTACGGCCGCGGCGGACAGGAAGAGAATACAACTGCACACAGGAGTGTAGAACAGGACTGTATTCTGCCCATAAAGTACGACAATCCGATTTAAAATCACTTCGCAGACAATCACCGTGAGGTCCGCCGTCGCCATAGCCACCAGGTAACGAGTGATGCATTTGGAGAGACCGCACTTTCCTCGGGACAGGACCACAATCGCCAGTAGATTCACTAGGGGAAGAAGCAATGGTGATTATGTGGAAAGAGGAACTTCGAGTTGAGGGGTGGGTGGGTATATATTGTTATTTTGCTTACTTTCCCAAAATTGTGAAAACGATGTGATGGACGGAGATTCCTTTGGTTTGAATGCAATCCCTGATACTGCGCTCACGAACAAACATTCCACCTAACTGTGAATTAATCAACTGATAAACGGTTTGAACGAAAGTGTAGTATGAACTACAAGACTAAAATCAGTGTTAATGTGGCGCACCTTTCGGACCGGCATTTGCTTATCGGGTTTGCAACGTTTGCAGGGGCGGTGTATAATAGAGATTACCTGCACGCGGTGCAGTAATCTCACAGTTAAAATTAACGAACTTTAAAGCCATAAACTGGGAGACCAGATGTAGACAAAAATAAATGCGAGAAATGCAATCGCCCGAGGTATAACCAAATGCAGTCTTTGTCGCTCAGCTAACTTGGCTGCTACTTCACTGCAGCCAAAATCATCAAGGACCCACACCATCCTGGCCACACACTTATCTCACCACTGCCACCAGGAAGAAGGTACAGGAGCCTAAAGACTGTAACATCCAGGTTCAGGAACAGCTACTTCCCCACAGCCATCAGGCTATTAAACACAACGAATAAGCTATGAGCTCTGAACTGCTAAACACTATATTATAATTTGTTATTTGCACTATATTTGTTATTTATTGAACTTTTTATTTTTTCCCATATATATAATGTTTACATATTCACATATTCTGTAGTGCTGCAGCAAGTAAGAATGTCATTGTCCCGTCCGGGACATATCACAGTAAACACTCGTGACTCTTGTCTTGACTCTTACCGATAATGCAAGAACAATTGTACACCAGTCCCAGTAAACGGCAAACGTTGAAACATATTAAAAGCATAGAATAACTACATTAAGTTCAGGTTATACCCAAAATACCGTTCCATGGTGCAACCTAGTATTTAGCACATTTTGTCACACTATTTTCACTTTATCTTCAACATTACCGCATCCCACGGTTATCCCACCTTCAACCGTCAAGTGACATACCGGGCACTCCAATTGATGCCAGGATTGGGTAATAATAATATTCAACCGACAAGTGCAGCATCCGACCCATTTCTCCTTGAAAGCGACCTCGGAAATGCAGTACAAAACTTACAAATGTTATAGTGGGAGGTTAAACCGATGAATATTTATAACCCAAGAAAAAGATTAACGAGTTGTTGAGATTACCTGCCTGTGGACATTCATTACGGATTTTGCTCCCGTGTGCATGTAATACGACAACAATCACGAGGGTGGTCGTTCATTGCACATGCACCAATTGAGCACGTACAGAATAAAGCAACTGCAAAGTAGGATTGCGAATGATATTTCTAAATTTAAATATGTTCCACGAGGTTGCAGCTGCAGAGAGGTCGGACAAAAATATCAGTCAACAACACACGATACGATGAAATAGTTTATGTGGAGGGTGTAAGAAGGAACCGCAGATGCTGGTTTCAACCGTAGGTAGACACAAAATGCTGGAGTAACACAGCGGGACAGGCAGCATATCTGGAGAGAAGGAATGGGTGACGTTTCGGATCGAGACCCCCTTCTTCAGACTGATGAAGGACTCGACTAGAAACGCTACCTATTCCTTCTCTCCAGAGATGCTGCCGGTCCCGCTTAGTTACTCCAGCTTTTTTGTATCTAAACTTAGTTTATTTTGAGACCTTGAACTACAGTTCCCAGACACTAACCCAATCCATTTACATCTACCCATTCTCAATTTCATCCCAGGTGTTTCAACGTGGCACTGTTGAAAAATAAAGTAGAAAAGTTCTTGTGAGTTTTGTTATTTACATTCTTCAGGGGGAATCCTATGTCCTCTGGTCCTCGATGCACCTATTCTTGAATGAGACTTTGCGCATCTAACCGATCTTTCCTCCTCATGATTTTGTACACCTCTATAGGATCACCGCTGATCCACTTTCGTTCCATGGAATAGAGACCCAGCCTACTCAACATCTCCCTATACCTTACATCCCCCTGGCAAAATCATCGTAAACCTTTTCTGAACTCTTTCAAGCTTGACAATATATTTGACAATATATGATGCCCAAACTTAACAAAATATTCTAAATGTAGTCTCACCAACGTCTTATATAACTGCAACATTCTACCCATAAACTCTGACTCGCGTGCAGTCTGGAAGGGCCAAATGGCCTCCCCCTACACCTATTTTCAAAGTTTTCTATGTTAATCAAAAATCTATCTAGGCCTTTAAAATATCCACTGACTTGGCCTCCGCAGCCTTCTAAGGCAAAGAATTCCACAGATCCACAATTAAATCTCCTCCTCATCTCCTTCCTAAAAGTACGTCCTTCAATTCTGTTGCTATGGCCTCCAGTCCTGGACTCCCCCACTGGTGGAAACATCCTCTGCACATCCACTGCATCCAAGCCTTTCACTATACAGTGTACTCCATCTCGTTGATGCCGAATATGTTTGCAATCAATGTGAGTCTATCTGAGTGGGGAAGATAGGATAACCCTCCCCTCATTCAGTTTCTGTTTTGTGATTATTTTGCAACAGCGGTCGCACCCAGTCGATTTCAAGTGGAGTTTAATTTTTAAAAAACGCATAACATTCATCACGGAGTACCGACGGAGCTGCTTGACATCAAGGGAAATTGAGCGCTTAATATTCAAAACAGGACGTTGGTGAAACGGTGTGTGGAATATTGTCTAGGTCAGAATATCTTAGGAAGCATAAAATTAAGTGGAGAGCGGCAAAATATATTCAACAAGGATTTTATCAGGACTGAAGAATTTCAATTGTGACAGACTGGATAGGTTGGGATTTATTTATCTTGATTAGGCACTCAATGCCCAAACATTAAAAAATTCAGACCCCGAACCAGACCACGACTTTCTCACTTCTCTTCTTTGAAGCACTCCGTGATTACTCAAGTTCGTGCCCATGTCAAAAATTTCTGACATTAAAATAGATTGCGTCTCCATCATTCCAGCTACAATATTTAACTTAAACGGAGTTTAGTTGTATTCTTGTTTCTCCTTTTCAACGGAAAGCTTTATTCTCATTTAGAGGTGCTTTCCCGTTGCATTAAATTAATAAACTTTTTTTTTTTTTTTAAATTTTTATTTATTAGAAGTACATTACATCACAGCCACATACATTAATACTCGTCATTTATATCTTCTTACAATTAATGTACTCCCTTTATTTTTTTTTTACGCTAAAGAAAGAAAAGATTGAAAGAGAGAAGAAAGTGAAGGAAAAAGTGCAAGTGTAGAAAAGTGTAGAAAATGTAACAACAAACAAAAAAAAAAAAAAGGACGAGGACCCTATGAAAGCGAAATTAAAGACAAAAAAAAAAAAAGAAGTTAAGAAATAGGCCCTAAGAAAAGAAAAGAGAGAGAGAAAAAAAGAAAAACAAATGTTTTTTTTTTTGAGCATCACGTAAATAGGACATACCAACTCTTCAACTATCATCCCCCCTTACCCGACCTCAATTTTTTATTTTTTTAAAGTACTTTTGCACCCTATGTTTGTAATAATTCTATAAATGCAGACCACGTCAGGTGGAAGTGATCTGGTTTACCTGCTAGGAGGAGTCTTATCTCTTCAAGGTGTAGTGTTTCAAACATATTTGAAATCCACATATTTATAGTTGGTATTGGAGCCTTCTTCCAAAATTTTAGAATTAGCTTTTTTCCAGTTATTAACCCATAATCCATTAATTTCTTTTGAAACACATTTAGTTCTGGATCATCTTCCGTTATTCCGAAGATAATCCATTCTGCTTTGGGTATCAGTCTTATTTTAAATAACTTTGTAAAGATTTCAAAAATTTCATTCCAAAATTTTTGAATTTTTGTACAGAAGACAAATGAGTGCGCTATAGTTGCTTCTTGGGATTGACATTTATCACAAATAGATGATACGTTTGGGAAAATTTTATGAATTTTAGTTTTCGAATAATATAATCTATGTAAAATTTTAAATTGTATTAAAGTGTGTCTTACATTAATCGAGCATTTATGTACTTTTAATAAGTATTCATTCCAACTTTCCTTTGAAATTTTAATGGCTAACTCTTGTTCCCAGTCTCTTCTGATACCCTCCGTAGATGGTATTTGTACATTTAAGATAATATTGTACAAATATGATATTAAGTTTGCTGATTCCGCTTTTGTCTGCATTGCCTCGTCCAGTACATCTGCTGGGTTATTATGATGATCTTTTATATATTTTTTCAAATAGTCGCATATTTGAAAGTATTTAAAATATTGATTATTTCCGAGTTTATATTTTATTTGTAATTGTTGAAATGAAAGTAATTTTCCAGTTTCATACAAGTCACCAAGCGTTTTAATTCCTAGTCTATCCCATTGTGTATAAGCTTTATCTATAATAGAAGGACTAAACGAAGGGTTATTGACTATAGGTAATAAAAGTGATAAGTTTCTTAATTTTAAATTTTGTTTTATTTGTTTCCAAATACGGATTGTACTATGAATAATTGGGTTCTTATTATAGTTTATGTTATTCAATTTCATTGGAGAGAGGATGATCGCTCCAATGTTTCTAGAGGAGCAATCCTCTTTCTCCATTACAATCCAGTCTACTTGCTGGGCGGAGTTATCCATCAGTTGAATCATGTTTTTAATATTTACTGACCAATAATAATACATAAAATTGGGTAGTGCTAGACCCCCCAATACTTTAGATTTATTCAGATGGGTTTTTTGTATTCTATGTGATTTATAGTCCCATATAAAATTAGTGATATCTGAGTCGAGTTTTTTAAAAAACTTCTTAGGTAAGTATATAGGAATTGATTGAAATAGGTATAAAATTTGTGGTAAAAAGATCATTTTTATTGCGTTTATTCGGCCTATTAAAGACATCGGAAGCGTTTTCCAGAATTTAATTAATGTATTCAGTTTATTAAGTAGGGGGTCAAAATTTGCCCTGAGCATACCTTGATATGCTCTGGTAATTTCGATTCCCAAATATTTAAATTTTTCTGTAGCTATTTTAAAAGGGAATTTTAAAAGATGTGTTGAATCTTTCGGTTTTATTGACATAATTTCACTTTTATTCCAATTTATTCTATATCCAGAAAAAGATCCGAAGTCTTCAATTAAATTTAATATATTTGGTATAGTGATTTGAGGTTTTGTGATATACAATAATATATCATCCGCGTATAAAGATATTTTATTATATGAGTCTTTAGTATTATATCCATGAATATCAGGGTGTATTCTAATTTTTTCTGCTAACGGTTCAATAATGAGAGCAAACAGCTGTGGTGATAATGAGCATCCTTGTCTATTTCCCCTTGATAGTTGAAATTTCGAGGATAATATGTTATTAGTAAGTATTCTAGCTGTAGGTTTGTTATATAGTAACTTAATCCATAAAATAAAATTCTCTCCCAGTTGAAATTTTTGTAATACTTTATCCATATAATTCCATTCTACTTGATCAAATGCTTTTTCAGCATCCAGCGAAATAATTGATAATTCTTGATCTTCAGATTTGTGTGAGTGCATTATGTTGAGTAGACGTCTCATATTATTAGAAGAGTATCTCTTAGGGATAAACCCTGTCTGATCTGGGTTTATTAATTTACTAATGTATTTACTTAATCTTCTGGCTAATGTTTTCGCTAATATTTTTTGATCTGTGTTTAACAATGCTATAGCTCTATATGAGCCAGGATCTTCTAAATCCTTATTTTTCTTAGGTATTAATGTAATCGTTGATTCCGCTAATGTATCAGGTAGTATTCGTTTTTTAAAAGCGTATTGGTACATTTTTTGTAATCTTGGTATTATTTTTTCATAAAAGTTTTTATAAAATTCATTAGTAAATCCATCAGGGCCTGGTGTTTTTCCATTTTTTAGTGAGTTTATTGTATCTTCTAATTCCTTAATTGAGATTTGTGCACCCAGTTCCTCTTGTTCCTTCAGCTCTAACTTTGGAAGATTACAGGTATCCAAGAACTTTGTGATATTATTGGAATCAATTATCGTTTTAGATGTATACAAATTCTCGTAAAATTGCGCAAATCTTTTATTAATATCCTTCGGTGTTGTTAATAATTCCCCTTTATCTGATTTGATCTTTGGTATAGTATGTTCCTTTTCTCGTTTTTTTAGCTGGCGAGCCAAAAGTTTATGCGGTTTATCCCCAAATTCAAAGTGCTCTTGTTTTGTAATTTGAAAAAGTCTTATAAGTTTGGCAGATAATAATTTATTTAATTTAAATTTTAAAATTATTATTTTATTATGTTTATCTATTGTTGGATCTTTAGCATTATCTATATCCATTTGTCTAATAAGTTCTTCTAACTGTCTTTGTTCATTCTTATTCTTTTTATTTTGAAAAGCTTGATATGAAATTATAATACCCCTAATGTATGCTTTAAAAGATTCCCAAAGTAAAGTAGGCGATATATCTGAAGTATCATTTGTTTGAAAAAAGACCTCCATTTGTTCTTTTAAATATATACTCGCTTGTGGATCTTTTAAAATTTGAGAGTTAAATCTCCAGAATGAATTATTCTTAGACAATCCTTCCAGTTTTAAAAAGAAAGTTAGTGGAGAATGGTCTGAAATTGAATTTGTATGATATATTGCATTAGATGTTTGGGGGATTAATTTTGTATCCAGCAGAAAGTAGTCTATACGTGAGTATGTCTTATGTACCATTGAGTAAAACGAATATTCCCTGCCAGTTGGGTTCACAATTCTCCAAACATCTGCTATATTAGTGTTGTTTATGTAGGTATTGAGGAGTTCCCCAGTTTTCGATTTCATATTCCCTCTCTGTTTTTGACTTGATTTATCTAAGTACGGGTCTAAAACACAATTAAAGTCTCCGCCTATTATAACATTTTGATAGTTTGACTCTGCAATTATATTAAAGATTTTATTGAAAAAGTGGGGGTTATCAAAGTTAGGGGCATATATATTTACCAAAGTAAGTGGAGTGTCATGGATTTCTCCATTAACTATTAAGTATCTCCCTTCTATATCTGTTATAATATTCTTTGCTTTAAATGGTATACCTTTTCTTATGATAATTGACGTGCCTCTAGATTTTGAAGTGAATGAAGAGTGGTATGTTTGACCTATCCATTTCGCCCTCAGCCTAACTTGGTCCTGAGGTTTTAGGTGTGTTTCTTGTAGGAAGGTAATGTCAGAATTATACATTTTTAGCTGAGCTAATATCTTACCCCTTTTGATAGGTTCATTAATGCCTCTTATATTCCAACTACAAAATGAGACTCCTCCTAGGTTCTTTTGTGTGGTGTCATGCATTTTGAATAATTATAGTACCTTTGAATCTTGTGGTGCGTCCATATCCCAGGTCTTTAGGTATTGGGGGAGTTTTTGAATTATTAACTTTTGTTGGTATGTCCATATTATTCTTATCACTAAACACAAAACACAAACAAGTGATTTTATGTAATAAAAAAAAAACTAAAAGAGTGAGGCTACAGTGTCTATAGTCGGCACTGTAGCAAGTGACCCACCTGTAGGTGGGAAAAAACCTTATTTTGACTTCCATTGCGTTGTTGCTCAACTCGCTCCGCTCTCTTAGTTAATCATAACATATTAAAATATTAAAACGAGGCCTCACATTCATATATATAATACAATTTTACCCTGATATTTCCTTATAACATATATATATATCAGAGTTTAATTATTAAACCAATATTTTTGATTTCAATAAGAATCAGCTGTTGGTTGAAGGGGTTAACGAGACGTGCTCCTGGACATAAGCCAGGAGCTCGTTTCTCATCCCCTCCTCCTGCTTATAGACAAGGTTACAATTTATTAAAAATTCATATTAGTATGTTAGTTCATTATTTTTTTTGTTTTTTTTGTTAGTATTCTAATCTAACCTGCATAACTTTTAAAGTTGTTAATAGGATAAGTTCTTACAATTGGTTATAACATTTTAATCAATAAGCAATTATTTTCTAATTCATATCCCGTTATAAAGTTGTTTACACGTTTTGAACAGAAAATGTCCTTGCTTCAACATTCCGGAGATAACAGTGTAACTATCCCCAGACAAAACATAGCTGAAAATTATTCGGATCTGCCAAAGCTCCCTTTTATTTCTGTCTTTCAACAATCGTTTGGGCATATTTGAAAGCGTCTTCAGGCTTAACAAATGACTTTTCAAGACCATTAAAAGAAATACGCATTTTAGCGGGATAAAAAACCCCGAATCTGACCCCTTCTCTCCCTCTTAAAAGATCTTTAACCTTATCAAATTTGTTTCTTTTTTGCACAATTTCATGTGGGTAGTCCCTGAATATCTTAATAGTGTCTTTGTCCAGCCGTAATTGTACACCATATTTGATATGGGTCATAACATATTCCAGTTCTGCAGTATCTCGAAATTTCACTATAATATGTCGTGGATAAGCTTTTCCCGCATCAAATCTTTTTCCAAATCTTGGGACACGATGAGCCACTTCGATTTTCGGTTCCTTGGGAAGATTCAACAGTTGTTTCAACAAGCCCATGGCAAATTCACGTACCTGTTCCCCTTCTGCCCCCTCTGAAACACCAAGAATCCTCAGATTCTGGCGTCTAGAACGAGCTTCCAGGTCCAGGCATTTGAATGAGACTTTCTCTAATTGAGTCCCCATTTGTAGTGATGCTTGTTCGTTTTCTCGCCTCATTTGCTCATGTTCTTGCCTCAGTTTCGCCATGTCTTCAACAAGTCGTGCCGTATTTTTCTCCAATTCCGTGATTGTCTGCATACTTGCAGCTACTGTTTCAAGTACAGCCGTGAACTTATCCGTAGTAATTACATCCATCTTATCCATTTTCTCTGATAGTCCATGTTTCACCTCATCAATTCGTTTATTCATAGTGTCCAGTAAATCCGTCATATTCTTCTGGTTACCAGCATTTAAATCCTTCATCATCTTCTGCATTCCTTCCATCATTTTTGCCGAATTTTCCTTCATTTCCTTCTTATCTTCCACCCTATTATCCGAGATCTCATCTTTCAAATTTTTCATTGATTTTTTCAAGTCATCAAAGTCTTTCTTAGATCTTGTATCCATTTCTGCAGCCACTTCAGAGACTTCAGAGGTAACTTCAGTTTCGAACTGTTTCGACAGCTTATTCACAGCTCTCTGAGGGCTCACAGCTGGAGTCAATTTACTCATTTAAAGGGCTTCAAACCACCGTTTAAAACATCGCGTTTAACGATGACGTCATCAGCGCGGTAACCAGAAGCTCCGGTAAGGTTTTTAAAAACAATCCCGATTTTCGGACCCGTTTTACACGATAAATCGTGAAGTTTTTCGGGAGAGGAGCTGGGTGCACGTCTGTTAGTCGAACATGACGCCACCGGAAGTCTAAATTAATAAACTAAGCAGCAGATGGATGTAATGAGAATTGCTGATGTTCATACAATATTGCGTAACGACATTATTTATATTTTTAGAGCAAGGATATATTAACAGACTACGGTACAGACCGCGGTAAAGTACATATATTTGCTTGGGTGTGGTGTCTATCCTACAGACTAGAAACAATTTACTGAAGCCAACAACTAACCTGCAAGCCGGAGTACCCGGAAATATCCCACGCGATCAAAGGGAGAGCGTGCAAATTCCGTGCAGACGGCACGCGTTTTGAGGTTCGATCTCCGGTCTCTTGCACTGCAAGGCAGCAACTCTATCGCTGCGCCACTGTTCCGCCCCTTTTTCATAATTATTTTCATAACTCTATTTAACAATAAACTTACTGCAATGTGCGGGTTAAATTTCAATGTAACTTGCGATGCCTTGTGCAGTAGAGCTGAGGGTTTGTAACCTAAATGCCCCATCTCTCAGCCGGAGATAGGCTCCGCTATCCCCTTTCTGCTGATGGATATTGTCTAGTTATATAACCCATTCATCAAATATTTTACAATATCACTCGTCAAATCTGAGCATTCAAATTCAGGAACCAAATATGGAGCAGATTGACGAAACCTGACAGAGCCTCACGTCATTCGCATAACAGCTGGAAGAAAATTACACGAGGTTCTGTGAGGTATTGTCAGCCTTTTGCCAGTGACACAGGACAAGTTAACTTCCAAGAGTCAAGATTGTTTTATTATCCTCTGTTCGAAAATGGAATAATGAAAATCTTGCTCGTAGCAGCACAAAAGATAAGTAAATAACGTAATCTGCAAAAAACACAATATAAAACAATGCCCCCCCAATTGTATAGTGTTCGGAATTTATTTATCTGTAATTTTGTTTAACAGCCCGATGGTTGTTTGAAAGAAACAGCTCCTAAACCTTTAGCAGCTGAAGTTTTCAATGTTCCGATGGCAGGACTGAAATGAGAATCTTGTGGTGTTGGTCTTTGATGGGGATTGTAGCGTCAGATTATTATATAGTTCAAGAGATTACTCCCTCTAGCCACTTAAGAGACAACATGGCTTTCGGAGAATGTTGTTATTACGCATGTGAGCTTTCCCTGAGACTTTCAGAGCTTCTCTGGAGATAAATCTTCATAACATACTTTTGATTAATAGTTTCTTTATTGTCGAAGAAAAAAGTAAGATCTTCATCCAACCTTCTTATCTGACTCGTACACTTTAATCTTTGTCCAACTGCAGCTTATGCTTTGGAAAACTCCTCTTGTCTCGTCAAAACTCCACATGGTCAAACTGTTTTTCTTCCAGCCAGGACGAGCCCTAAACCTAAACTGACAAACTAAGCTTCTGCGCAAAAGTACCCAGCAGCAAACACGCCACTGACTACATAATAAATCACACCCACATATTCACGGCCAGACTAAAATTTAAAGGCAAATGCCATATTTAATGACACACAAAATAAAGCCAAATGGCCACTACATATCGGCACCTAATTGTTCCGAGTATATAACGAGGCAATTATTAATTACCATCAAAAAGTAGCCATGAAGGCTTAAAATATATCAAAAGCAAAAAATAGCATGCATTATATATCCGCATTCAAAATTCTTCAGCGACTCTTCCATCTTCCTCTTCACCTTCTAAAAGCAACCATACCTTGATTATTGGTCTTTACAAAACATTGTTTGTAGTTTAAAGTCGTACCGTGTGCACCAAATCATTAACATCAGGCATGATACCCAGTGTATAGTCCAAAACACAAAGTCCAAAGTTTTGATAGCATGAAACTTCTTCCTCCATGTCCGAGCAACTCATGGATGTGTTGTAACAATAATGTTGAAGTGTAACAATCCTTCGAGGGAATAACAGACTTTTTAGCAATAATGTTCACTGTTAGGTTCGGTTTCATTTCCAGAATATTAGCAGAGATTTCAAATCCCAGCTCAAGCTTTGGCCATTCTCTGTCTGGCTTACAGAGAGACTCTAGTTCATTGATCCATGTCTTATCGCTTAAGAAGCAGTTCGCTGTCAGTTCTCTAGAAACTTCATCCACAGGATTTTCTTTTGTGTTAACATATTTCAATTGTGCAACATTAGTAACTATCAATTCTCTTTCCAATGGCAATTTGTCTTTGTCCAAATCCAATTCTCTGGTATCTTTGGCTCGATCATCTGGTGGAATGCTTTCCAATACATCACAATTGTTGCTGATCCACTTGAAAAGCGTGAATCCTCCATTATTGCAAAGGGAAATTAGATGTTTTACCATTTGAATCGCTTCCTGCTCAGTAGACATGGATTTTTTTAAATTTTTTTTAAAAATATTTTTATTAGAAGTACGGTAAATTACAGTAATACACAACACTTATACCTTAATACATTTTTTATACCGCTTCATTTTTTTGAGCTTTAAGAGAAAGATAGAAGTAAGAAAAGTAAAGAAAGTGCGCAAGAGTCGTGAGGTGCAAGAGAGTGTTGTGAAAAGAAAGCCCCTTAGAAAAGAAGTTAGAGAAGGAAGTAAAGTAAGAAAGTAGATCCTAGAAAAGAAAGAAAAAGAAAGTAGGAACAATCGCAGAAAGGGAACCACCAACCAAGTCTGTTTTTATTGTTTTACCTCCCATTACCAGGTCCTGATACCATTTCTTTCTTTATTTATTTTTTAAATTACTATTGCACCTCATGCTTGTAATAGGTCCAAAAACGTAGACCACGTCTTTTGGAATTGGTCTGCTTTCCCTGCTAAGAGGAATCTCATCTCTTCCAGATGTAATGTTTCCAACATATTTGATGTCCACATTTTTATTGTTGGTGTGGGCGCATTTTTCCAGAATTTAAGTATGAGCCTTTTCCCCATTATTAGCCCGTAATTGAATAAGTTCTTCTGATACACGTTTAATTCAGGGATACCTTCCGATATTACAAAAATGATCCATTCTGGTTTTGTTACCAGTTTTATTTTAATTAATTTTGAGAAAATATCAAATATTTCATACCAGAATTTTTGGATTTTTGTACAAAAAACAAAAGAATGCGCTATGGTAGCTTCTTGACATAGACATTTATCACAGATTGGTGAAACATTAGGAAAGATTTTATTTAATTTAGTTTTTGAATAATATGGTCTATGTAATGTTTTGAATTGGATGAATTTGATATTCTGCCCAGCAGGTGGACTGGATTATAATGGAAAAAGGGGACTGTTCCCCGAGTAATATAGGAGCGATTATTCTCTCTCCAATAAATTTGAATAATAAAAATTATAATAAAAACCCAATTATAAATAGCACAATTAGAACATGGAAACAAATAAAACAGAATCTAAAATTAAGAAACCTATCTCTCTCAATACCAATAGTTAATAACCCATCGTTTAAAACTTCAACCATAGACAAATCATTTATACAATGGGAAAGAATGGGAATCAAAACGCTCGAAGATCTGTATGAATTGGGAAAATTACTATCATTTCAACTACAACTGAAATATAATCTGAAAAATAATCAATATTTTAAATATCTACAAATTCGTGATTACCTGAAAAAATACACAAAAGACTATCATAATATGCCTTCCGACTTACTAGATGAAGCAATGAAGACAAAGGCGGAATCAGCTAATCTAATATCGTACTTATATAATATCATTTTAAACATAAAAATACCCACAACAGAAGGAATTAGAAGAGACTAGGAACAAGAATTAGCTATAAAAAATTCAAAAGAGAGCTGGGATAACCACTTACTACAGGTGCATAAATGCTCGATCAACGTACGACATACGCTCATCCAAGTAGACATGGATTTTAAGCAACCATCCACGTAGAAATTATTTTTCAAAGTGATTATTACTTCATGACATTTAGTATTCTTGCCAAACATGCGTTTCAAATTCTGGGTGCGTAGCTCTGCCATACGACGATTATCCGGTAGACTAACACTTTCTTGTTTGAAAGGTAAGTCCAGACAATAGTGTCCGTCAATCTTTACTGAGTAGTTCATAATATCCACGAACTTTAACTCTTCCCTAGTCATTTCCTCAGATTCCTTATTGGTACTTTCATTGAAGTCATGATTGTATTGCATCATCACCAGCTTTTCTAATTTATCAGTAGATACTTGACTAATAGCAATGGCAGGGCAGTTCTTCTTGCTCCCAATTTCGTTGTTCCTTCTCAAGGAGCCATAGATAACCAATCCAAGCCGGGTTTTCTCAGCATACGGTCCACACCTTGGCTGCTCACAATCTGTATAGGTCCCTATGCCTTCAAAACATTCGTTCCGATAAGTAGGTCAACACTAGAATGTATTTTAGATATTTTGACATCCTTCAGGTAAGGCCATTTCATTCAAGTCTTCATATCTGGGTATATTTTGACTACCAACAGGCATGGTTTCATGTGTAAACACTTCAGATGTTGGTATAAAATTATCTTCATCCAGACTGGATATCTCCATACGTAATGCAATGACATGCTCTCTTTATCTTCATTCATTCCACCTGTCGTTCCCACAGGTATTATCGTGGTAGCGAAACTGCTTCTCTTAGGTCCTGATCTTTATTCCGTTTTGGTAAAGGTACAACCTTTGTCAGTTGCAATTGGTTTATGATCTTCAATAGTCATGTGGTGTGGCTCTAACGTTCCGTACTTGCTTTTCCAAGAAAACCACCATTTCTGGTAGCATGGCTACTCGCTTCCTCTCATCCAATATTTGACCTGTTCATCTCTCCACTTTTCTATCTGTCTTCTGGGCAGCTTAGTAATGATTACAAATATTAATATTACTTGCAAGGTTCATTTCGTCCATGTGGCCGAGATTTTTCATCGAGCTGCAACACCTCCAAGAAATATTGCATAATCACTCAATGCCTCCCCATCTTCTGGCTTGATTTCTTTCCAAGCAGGGGCCTTCACCATGTATGCGTTAGCAATCCTCTGTTCATTACCAAAACGTTACTGGAGGATGCTGGCGGACATCGGCCGACAACTAATTTTTCCACCTGAAATTGCTTCCACCACCCTCAGGCCAGACTTGGTGTTCTGGTCCCCTTCACAGAAGACTGCTTACATCATAGAGCTCACAGTTCCATGGGAGAACTCTGTTGAGGAGGCCTATGAGCGTAAGAAGCTGCACTACGCAGAGCTTGCAGCAGAGGCAACGCAGCGTGGCTGGAACACCAAAGACTATCCAGTTGAAGTGGGATGCAGAGGATTTGTTGCGTCATCTACCATCAGACTGCTGAAGGAGCTTGGAATCCACGGTCAGGCTCTGCGGAAAACCATAAGATCACTCTCAGAGGCGGCTGAAAGAAGCAGCCGGTGGATTTGGCTCAAGCGGAAAGACCCATGCTGGGCCCCAAGTATGTCGGGGTGAATCTTTGGGACGGTTTGACACGGGACATGCGCTGAGGGTTGATCATCCTGCAGCGGGCCGCCCTTGTGGAGGGTGTATAGTGTTAAAAGGCCGAAACACCCAGTGATGCAAGGGTACACTACTGATGATGTGTCCTGTGCCCAACTTTCCTGAAGGTTACCCCCCCCCCACCCCCCCACCCCGATGTTGAGCGTCTACCACTCTCAACAATCAACGAATGTCGTGAAATGGCTCACCGATTGATAACACGGTTACAGACCCAGGAACGGAAACGACTACTGACAAGGAGAGCATGGCACATGAGACATCCACAACAGCTGCGGGACACAAACTTCAGGTGTGCATCTGTGGTTGGGAGAAATTAACATCAGTGAAGGGCTTGGAGATCCACCAAGGGAAGAAAAGGTGCTTGAGAGAGCAGAAACATGGGCCTCGCATTGACCAGTACTTCTTACGAAGCAACCAGTCAAATCAGTCGAGTGAAGCACAGCGACGGGACACAAACCAAAGTTCGCAGAGCATCAGCACCCATGTCACTGAAGAGGGTGATACAAGCACAGAAATGCCGGTGGAGGAGCCCACGCAACAACTACAAAGACCTCCATTGGAGGGAAAGATCAAAGGGCACAAACCTGGAGTGAAATGGCCCAAGGCTGTTGAAAAGAAAGAGTGGGAGACGGTCAACAGTGACCTTATACATATCTTGGAGCAACAAGCGGGCACAGCAGTGGAAAAGCTTGAAAGGATGGGCAACACAATCTACAGCTATGGAGAAGAACGGTTTGGGGTGAGTAAAGGGAGAGGTGGAAAGAAATTACCAACACCAATCAAGTCCAGGAGGCAGCAGGAGATCGAGAGGCTAATCAGAGAGAGGAGACAGTTGAAAAAGCAATGGAAAAAAGCAACTGACGCAGAGAGAGAAGGTCTCATGCTACTCCAAGAGGACATCAAGAACCGATTGGCAACCTTGCGAAAAGCAGAGAACTTGAGGAAACTTCGCAAGAAGAAAGAACACACAAGAACACGGTTCTATAAAAACCCTTTCAAGTTCATCAAAGACATCTTCGCAATGGAAAAAAGTGGAACTTTGAAAACATCAAAACAGGAATTGGAGGAACACCTGGAAAAGGCCCACAAAGACACGAAAAGGCATGAGCAGTTGGTCATCCCACATGACATCCCGCCTATTCAACCACCGGTATTCAACATGGACACCAGCCCTCCGAGATGGAAAGAGGTGGAGAACACGGTCCGGCGAGCAAGAGCAGCATCAGCACCGGGGCCAAACGGAGTACCATACAAGCTCTATAATAACGCACCGGATGTGTTACGCTTTCTATGGAAGCTCATGAGGGTGGTGTGGAAGAAGCAAACAATACCTAAGGCGTGGCGAAGGGCCGGCGGCATGCTAATACCTAAAGAAAAGGATTCGTCAGACATCAGCCAATTCCGGCCAATATGTCTCCTCAACGTCGAGGGAAAAATCTTTTTTAGCATTGTATCACAAAGACTGTCCACCTATCTGGTAACAAACAAGTACATTGATACATCTGTACAGAAAGCAGGAATTCCAGGATTTTCGGGCTGCTTGGAGCATACAAGCATGACCTGGCACCAGATCCAAGCAGCTAAGAAGGACAAGAGAGACCTACATGTGATCTTCCTCGATCTGGCCAATGCATTTGGTTCAGTTCCCCATGAACTCCTTTGGGAATCTTTTGCCTTTTTCCAGGTACCAGAGCTCATCACCACATTGGTCAAGAAATATTACCAAGACCTGCAGCTGTGCTTCACAACAGCTGACTTCAGTACAACATGGCAGCGCTTGGAAGTAGGCATCATGGCAGGCTGCACAGTCTCACCCTTGGCCTTTACAATGGCCATGGAAGTCATCATCAGGGCCTCAAAATGGGTGGTGGGCGGTGAACGAACCAAGGCTGGGCTCCGTCTGCCACCCATCAGGGTATACATGGACGACATGACAACACTAACCACTACTGCAGCATGCACCAAGCGGCTACTTTGAAAGCTGCAGGAGAACATCAAGTGGGCCCGAATGAAAATCAAACCAAGTAAATCTCGAAGCATCTCCATAGTCAAGGGGGTGCTTAGAGACACAAGGTTCTGTATCGGTGACGACCCAATACCAACAGTGTCTGAGCAGCCAGTTGAAAGCCTGGGAAGATGGTATAACGCAAGTCTCAAGGACAAAGAGCAGGTGCAACAACTAAGGCAAGAAATTGTCAATGGACTGGAGAACATCAATCAGACCCTACTGCCTGGGAAACTGAAGCTCTGGTGCCTACAGTTTGGACTCCTTCCTCGGACAATGTGGCCACTGACCGTTTATGAAGCCCCAATAAAAACTGTGGAGAAGATGGAGCGAACCATAACTTCATACGTGAAGAAATGGCTCGGTGTCCCACGATGTCTAACTAACATCGGCCTCTATGGCAAAGGGGTCCTGGAACTACCTCTCACTAGTCTAACAGAGGAATATAAGTGTTCTAAAGTAAGACTCCAGATGACACTGAGGGACTCTAGAGACAAGATCATCAGTGCTGTTGCGCCGCCCCTAGCAACTGGCCGGAAGTGGACACCATCTGATGCAGTACAGCAAGCTTCATCAGTCCTGAGGCACAAAGACATAGCGGGGCAAGTCCAGCAGGGAAGAGGAGGCTTTGGCCTTACGACAAGTAAACCAACTTGGCGAAAGGCCACAACATCAGAGCGGAGGACGTTGGTGGTTGAGGAGGTGCGGCGACAGGAGGAGGCCGCAAGGTGCAAAGGCGGTCTCTCTTGCCAAGCAGGGGCAACGGATGCAGTGGGAAGGTGTGGAGCGGAGGAAGATCAGCTGGAAAGAACTATGGGAAATGGAAGCAAGCAAGATCAGATTCATCATCAGAGCGACATATGACGTGCTTCCATCACCAAAGAACCTCCATCAGTGGTACGGCGAGGATCCAACCTGTGCCATCTGCCCAACTCCAGCGACCCTCAAACACATCATGGTAGGCTGCAAGACCAGCCTCACGCAAGGGAGATACACGTGGCGGCATAATCAGGTACAAAAAAGCCTGGCATCAGCCCTTGAGAACAGGCGGTGTGCGACCAACTCCTTGCCTCCGAGAGCAAGCAACCCCCCTCCCCTAAGGGTAATAACCTTTGTCCGAGAAGGACAGAAAACTTCTAAACTTCCTTCCACCAGATCAGAAGGAAGCCAATGCAGGGCCCGTGACTGGAGGATGCTGGCGGACATCGGCCGACAACTAATTTTTCCACCTGAAATTGCTTCCACCACCCTCAGGCCAGACTTGGTGTTCTGGTCCCCGTCACAGAAGACTGCTTACATCATAGAGCTCACAGTTCCATGGGAGAACTCTGTTGAGGAGGCCTATGAGCGTAAGAAGCTGCGCTACGCAGAGCTTGCAGCAGAGGCAACGCAGCGTGGCTGGAACACCAAAGTCTATCCAGTTGAAGTGGGATGCAGAGGGTTTGTTGCGTCATCTACCATCAGACTGCTGAAGGAGCTTGGAATCCACGGTCAGGCTCTGCGGAAGACCATAAGATCACTCTCAGAGGCGGCTGAAAGAAGCAGCCGGTGGATTTGGCTCAAGCGGAAAGACCCATGCTGGGCCCCAAGTATGTCGGGGTGAATCTTTGGGACGGTTTGACACGGGACATGCGCTGAGGGTTGATCATCCTGCAGCGGGCCGCCCTTGTGGAGGGTGTATAGTGTTAAAAGGCCGAAACACCCAGTGATGCAAGGGTACACTACTGATGATGTGTCCTGTGCCCAACTGTCCTGAAGGTTACCCCCCCTCACCCCCCCCCCGATGTTGAGCGTCTACCGCTCTCAACAATCAACGAATGTCGTGAAATGCTCCCCACCTATTGGCACAAGGGACTTCTTAACATCTTGTCCTGTGTATTTGATTCTCAGCACAATTAGAACATGGAAACAAATAAAAAAGAATCTAAAATTAAGAAACCTATCTCTCTCAATACCAATAGTTAATAACCCATCGTTTAAACCTTCAACCATAGACAAATCATTTATACAATGGGAAAGAATGGGAATCAAAACGCTCGAAGATCTGTATGAATTGGGAAAATTACTATCATTTCAACAACTACAACTGAAATATAATCTGAAAAATAATCAATATTTTAAATATCTACAAATTCGTGATTACCTGAAAAAATACACAAAAGACTATCATAATATGCCTTCCGACTTACTAGATGAAGCAATGAAGACAAAGGCGGAATCAGCTAATCTAATATCGTACTTATATAATATCATTTTAAACATAGAAATACCCACAGAAGGAATTAGAAGAGACTGGGAACAAGAATTAGCTATAAAAAATTCAAAAGAGAGCTGGGATAACCACTTACTACAGGTGCATAAATGTTCGATCAACGTACGACATACGCTCATCCAAGTAGACATGGATTTTAAGCAACCATCCACGTAGAAATTATTTTTCAAAGTGATTATTACTTCATGACATTTAGTATTCTTGCCAAACATGCGTTTCAAATTCTGGGTGCGTTGCTCTGCCATACGACGATTATCCGGTAGACTAACACTTTCTTGTTTGAAAGGTAAGTCCAGACAATAGTGTCCGTCAATCTTTACTGAGTAGTTCATAATATCCACGAACTTTAACTCTTCCCTAGTCATTTCCTCAGATTCCTTATTGGTACTTTCATTGAAGTCATGATTGATTTGCATCATCACCAGCTTTTCTAATTTATCAGTAGATATTTGACTAATAGCAATGGCAGGGCAGTTCTTCTTGCTCCCAATTTCGTTGTTCCTTCTCAAGGAGCCATAGATAACCAATCCAAGCCGGCTTTTCTCAGCATACGGTCCACACCTTGGCTGCTCACAATCTGTATAGGTCCCTATGCCTTCAAAACATTCGTTCCGATAAGTAGGTCAACACTAGAATGTACTTTAGATATTTTGACATCCTTCAGGTAAGGCCATTTCATTCAAGTCTTCATATCTGGGTATATTTTGACTACCAACAGGCATGGTTTCATGTGTAAATACTTCAGATGTTGGTATAAAATTATCTTCATCCAGACTGGATATCTCCATACGTAATGCAATGACATGCTCTCTTTATCTTCATTCATTCCACCTGTCGTTCCCACAGGTATTATCGTGGTAGCAAAACTGCTTCTCTTAGGTCATGATCTTTCTTCCGTTTTGGTAAAGGTACAACCTTTGTCAGTTGCAATTGGTTTATGATCTTCAATAGTCATGTGGTGTGGCTCTAACGTTCCGTACTTGCTTTTCCAAGAAAACCACCATTTCTGGTAGCATGGCTACTCGCTTCCTCTCATCCAATATTTGACCTGTTCATCTCTCCACTTTTCTATCTGTCTTCTGGGCAGCTTAGTAATGATTACAAATATTAATATTACTTGCAAGGTTCATTTCGTCCATGTGGCCGAGATTTTTCATCGAGCTGCAACACCTCTAAGAAATATTGCATAATCACTCAATGCCTCCCCATCTTCTGGCTTGATTTCTTTCCAAGCAGGGGCCTTCACCATGTATGCGTTAGCAATCCTCTGTTCATTACCAAAACGTTATTTAAGAAACCTTCTTGTCACTCTGTAGCTTTGGCTGTCAGGCTCATTTTGGCACCTTTCTACAAGTACCTTAACACTTCCGCTTGTGTATTTCACCAGAAATCATAAGCGCTCCTTTTCATCCATAAATTTCGTTTCTAATACTTCTTATAATGCACTTAGGAAAGTTTCATACCGCAAAGCATCTCCATCATATGTAAGAATTTCTACTGGTGAGAGAAAGAGTGAGGGATTTTGTGGTCTCAGCTTGACTATTCACCAATGCCAATAATCCATCCTGATAACCTTGGCTTGGCGCCAATGGACGATAGACAGGCATACAGGAAAGCTCATACTGGCTTGCTCGAGCACGTTTCTTAAGTCTCTGAAAACCATAGTCCGCTATTGGTTTGTCCCGAGCGTCGCCAGTGGCCCCATATGTATTTTGTTTCGGTCGAGCACCCATTTCCTGAGATGAAGTTTTACCGGCCCAATATTGCCCCAATGGGTGTTCAAAGTCGTGAATTCCGGTGGACCTCGATTGTGGAGTTGATCCAACTGACTCACTTGGAGCAGTTTTTCCTCTCAAACCAGAGTTCATTGTCTTCGATGCTATAGAGCTGCATCTTGAACCCTCACTTTCCAATATCACCTTCTTTAATTTGACCATCGCCATCTTTGTGTCTAGTTCCAGCTGTTTTTTATCGTCGCCTCATCTCTTCATTCATCTATTACTCTTGTCACCTCATCTCTGCTCCTTCTCGCATCATCTCATTCTTTCGTCGCTCATCTCTGCTCCTTCTTGTGTCATATCTTCTTTCTTTTGCTCAATCTCATGTTTCTTATTTAAGGCAATCGCTTCTATTGAGAGAGCTGATAGATCAGCTTCAACTCCCAATCGAGCAGAAGCCCTCGATGCCGAACTGGCTATAGAACCAAATTTATGTCTTGATCTTCGTGTAGATAAGTTCGAGATACTATCACGGGGTGCAATCTCTTCCAATTCAACACCTTGTTGCATCGCACATCGAGCTATTAAGCACGTAAATTGTGATATAATTTCAGATAACCACTCCTCCGCCGCCTCCATGAAACCATTGAATATTTTCACCCTTGCCTCCCACCACTGGGTGTGTCCTTCGCGTTCTTCCCGATGTGTCTGTGAATACAGCAGCACATCTTGATTCTCTCCAACCTCTTGGCAGAGGTTCCATTGTTGGCTCAGATTTGATTTTATTTTGATCGCGTTCTTAACTGATTCCATTAGTTTCTTCTATTTCTCAATTTATTTGGTAACCTGTTCCCATAACTTGTTTCTCTCCTTCTCGGTTTCTTTCAGTCGGCAGCCTGGGTATTATCTGCATCTTCCCGATACATGAGTTTTCTGCAGCTTTCAATTGACTCGTTCACTTGCTCCCATATCGAGTTTCCCTCCTTCTTGGTTTCATTCAGGTAGGCAGCTTGTCCTTGGCTGAGCTTGACTTCGCCACCTTGTGGTTCCTCTGACGCATATATTTCTTCTTCCTCCATGGATTTAAAACATGTCTTGGAAAATTGCCAAATCTTTAAATTGGACGAACAAGGACTTCTTCGATTTGCCTTAGTCTTGTTGATAAACATCGGGTGCTGTTTTGAAAACATTTTCTCAAGAACAATAACAAATTGGATTTTCATACAACATCCCTCAACATCTACGAAATTAATAATAACGTTAGTTCGAAAGGAATGTGTCTTATCGTGTCTTCAAAACAACTCAAGGTCAGACATCTGGATTTCTCCAGAAAAAGTGACAAAACAAGCCTGTTGGCTATCTTCCAAGCTAGCAGAACTAGCTTTCTTCGTCCACATAGAAACCGTTCAAGTTAAAGATTCCCAGCTTTAAAATTCAAAAGTAGAATAGTCGTTCTACTATAATAACTTCAATCTTCATATAAGTCGTGTTGCTGTCGATAAACCTCTAGGCCAGTATCTGGCCGAGATCTATTGTCTTCGGTTCCTCTTCTGGAAACGGTATTCTGGCCACAGTATTTTTAAACTGTGAGCCCTGGTTTTGGACTTCCCCAACATCTGTAACACTTTTCCTGCATCTAGCCAGTCCAATCCAGTCCCCCCACCCCCATCCTTCTAAATTCCAGCGAATACAAGCTCAGTCGACCACTTATTTCATCATACGTCAGACCCGCCATCCCGGGAATTAACCTACGCTGCACTCACGCAATAGCAATAATGTTATTCCTCAAATTAGGAGAACAAAATTGCACACTATACTCTAGGTGCGGTCACACCAGCGGTACAACCGCTGTAGGACCTCTATGCTCCTATGCACAAATCCTCTCGCAATGAAGGCCAACATGCCATTAGCTTTCTTCAATGCCTGCTGTACCTGCACACCCACTTGCAGTGACTGATGGACAAGCACACCAGGTCTCATTGCACATTCCTTTTCCAAATCTGATACCATTACGATATTAATATGCCTCCCTGTTCTTGTCACTAAAGTGGATAACCTCACATATATCCACATTATAATGCATCTACCAAGCATTTGCCCACTCACCCAACCTATCCAAGTAATTCTGCAGCATCATAGCGTCCTCATCGCATCTCACATTACCACCCAGCCGTGTCATCTGCAAACTTGGGGAACTCTCATTTAATTCCCTTGTCCAAATCGTTAATATGAATTGTAAATAACTGTGGTCCCAGCACAGAACCTTGCGACACCCAACTAGTCCCTGCAATCTTTCATTCATCTATTCTATATCTCCCTACATCACCGTCTGTATATCTCTTTTCCATTTCCTCGGATTCTCCAGTCTGAAGAAGGGACTCGACCTGAAACGTCACCTATTCCTTTTCTCCAGAGATGCTGTCTCGCCCGCTGAGTTACTGGAAGTGTTTGTGTCTATATTCGATTCTCAGTATGACATTAGGTTAAAAATAAAACGCATGGCGACCAGCACAATGCATGCCTCTCCTCGAGACTTCTCAGACCCATTGCTAAAGGCATTAATACATCTTTACATAGGAGTCAAGGCCCCACCACGGCCTCACCACGGTTGCGAGCTATTTTCAATGACACGAACACCAATTCCCCTTTGAACTCTAACACTACCACATTTCTCTTGCATCGCCAATAACCATCCACACCCATTCAGCTTATGTGCGCCGCTGCAGCATCTCGACATCCTTCTCCCCACCAACATACCAACACCTCAGTTGTTTTTGCATAGGGACGCTAGATATCGGCCGCATGGTTGTAATAGCTGGCCCCAAACTCTGATCTCTGTGACATCGCATCAATCTTACCCTGGCAACCAGAACAAGTTCAGTCAGTGCCACTGTTTCCTCTCTGAACTTCTGCACATGGACATTAGAGTAAGAGTGTGGAAACAGATCCTTCGGCCCACCGAGGTCGTACCCAGCGATCACCTCGTACACTTACACCATCCTACACATTAGGGACAATGTCAAATTTACAGAAACCATTTAATGTACCAAACTGTACTTCTTTGGAATGTATTGGAATGGAATGGGATGGAATGGAATGGATGCTTCATTGTCACATGTTAGAAGGCATGGTGAAATTCTTGCTTGCATACCAAGGGTATGCGAATAGTCGCCACATCCGGCGCCAAAAAGTTACAATGTATTCCCGCCGACTCCTGATTTCTTCTTCCCCTTTCTCTTACCCTACCACTCTCCGGGTCCTCCATTGTTCATCCCCCCCCCACCCCCAACTCCCAGTGGTCACCCCACTCCAGGTCCTCCATTGTTCTTTTTCCCCCTCTCCCTCATCGAGAGTGGGAAGAAACTGGATCGCACGGAGTAAACCCATGTGACCACAGAGGGAACGCACAAACTCCTTATAGAGTTAGGATCGAACAAGGGTCTCTGGCGCTATAAAGGAGATCATTGCGCCATTGTGCTTCCCTGCCAAAAGACTAATGGGCAATGATCATATTGCGATTATTTTCCTGGCACGCAGGTTGAGACCTAAGAAAACACCATTCGAATGCCAGTATGCGAGGGCGGACGAGAACAAACTAAATAGATTTCTTTAAAGTAGAGCAGCCCACATTGTTGGCACCGAACACGGTAAATTAGACTGAAAGAAATACGACGCCATTTTACTTGGAAGGTGTTTTTATCATGGGTTGTCGAAATGGAGGGCGGACGAGAACAGATGATGTACAGTGAAACTGGAATAAGGGCAGAGCGAATCTCTCAAGTCCCTCGGGGAAATATCGACGATCAACAATGCCATTGAATCTACATCAGCAAAAATGCTTTCTGGGCCAGTGCTGGCATTCAAACAACAGTGGCAGCATCAGTTAACGGGAGAACTCATCCCAACCAGTGAAGTTCAGAGGAAAGTGGGAGGGGCTTTCACATCAGGCTCAGAAAGCAGAAATATTGTCGCACTGGAGATTCGTGTTCTGAGAATTCAACAGGGCACCATATATTCGTATCAATGGGCGAAAATCCTTGGCGTGCTAATTCAACATGGAGGTCGTCAGCAGTATTACAATTGGGTTGGATTTTATTTGGACTGTGATGGATTATACAGGCAATGCAAATTAAAAAATGAGCGTCGCTGACGTAAGGAAAATAGAGAAAGTCTCCTTATCAACGGAAAGCGCTAATCAAACTTTGTGGCACTTCCTGAAAGTTTGATCACACAGGAATTTGGGATTTGAGGTAACAGTCAGTTCGGCCGTAATCTGACTGACGAAAGGTAGGGGTTTATAAAATTACACTAATATCATGGTGTTACTAATTCTCCCGGATGTGGTCTTGCGCGTTATAAATTAACGTTGAAATGATGCTCGGTTTATATTGCATTATGCATTACGTTGTCGGCCAGCGTAATTGAACACCAATCGTGACATCCACACTGATAATGACAACCGAGGCGCACCAGTAGTGGAGGCTTGTCACTTCTAGATGCCTGAAACTTGAGGTCGAAGGTTAGATCAACCAAAAATTAAGAGAACTGAATGAAATTTTAAGTTATTATAGATTGAAGCATTCTGAAACAAATATGAAACAATCTTACTTCGATGACCTGAAATTAAAGCATCTAATTAGTTAGTTACCTAATTGTAGCTAATTACAAATTCAATTACTTGATCTAAATATCTATCCATTGCTTAAGAAAATTGTAACATTTTTAAATAGCCTAAGTGTCCAAATAACATTCACACAATAATTCACAACATAACATGATTTTTAAATCTCATTGTCATGAATTTATAGGCCAAATAGAAGGAAATTAGTGTTTAATTCCCGTAAATTAATGGCCATTTTAATCATATTGCGAGTGGGTTTTTGTGGGACGCGATCGATTGCAACGTTGCGGTTTGCGGTGAATTTAAACCCCATATCGGCAGGAAAAACACTGCCGGTTCGTATATTTACATAATGACATTTTCGCCGATGAAATTTTGATTAAAGTAATCCTAAGAAGCAAGTTTATGTGTAAAATAAACGACTTACCTTATGTTTTGTCCCGTACGTGAGATCCGTCCCGTTGTCGGCGTTGACGGCGTTAGAAGTCGCTTTTTTATTTTACTCCGCGTTTTTTTTAAATTCCGAGAACGGCAGTCGGAACGATTATTCAGCATCAGGTAGAAGCCCGAGAAAATATATCTCGGACATGCAGGAGAAAACGGCATTTTAATCACGCCCCCCCCCCCCTCAAAGGCGCCAAAGTCGCGCACACGGCCAGTGGCAGAACTGCAGCGCCGCTGAAGGTATGTTTAGTAACATACCTACCTAATGGTGTGGCCGCTGGATTGGAAGCAAATCAGAGATGTTGATGAATGTTCTAACTGCGGAGATACTGGAGGTCCGCTACAGTAGAAGTTAACATCGTGTTCCCCATGACATCCTTAAACGTTGAGCAATAGGGAAACGGGGGGTGTTCATTTCAAAGGGCAGATGGTGGGTCTTGGGAGGCATGGGGAAAACCGCGTCCACGCCGACATGTGCAGGGGATATTAGTGTTTTGGCCGAATATGAGTGACATTTTCTGAAAAGTTTTGGAAACATAGGTGAGATTTTCGTTCACTGCTCCCTCTTCAGCGACCTATACAGTCACACTCCGGAAGACTTGTTTCGTGATGTCATTTTAAGCAGGATTTTTAAAGTTTCACAAACTTTCCAGATAGCGCGACGGGGCATTGAAGTGCCTAAACGAGCTGCTCTCTGAACTTCCCCTGTGTGACGGTGTAAATCAGTGTGTTTGTACAGGTGTTCAGCAGCCGCAGCAGAACTCCAGTTTTTTTAAATATTGCAAATGGGTTATTGAAACCTCTCATCCAATATCCGTTGGCACATCGATAGGTAACAAAATAAGATACAGTTGTGACCCTGTAGGAGGAGGATAAAGCTGCTGGAAACTGCAAAGTGTAATATTATGGACCGTTTACGGCTTTCCGTCTCCGGGTCTCCACGACTGAGATCGCGGAGCCTCCTGCGGACCCGATTGGCCATTAAAATACGTCTCGCCGTGTGCGCATTAAAGAACAAAATCAAACAGAATGGAATCACTGGGGGGTCAACAGCGGCTCGGTCCAAGAAAATGCGATCCATGCGGGCAGGAAATAGAAGTCCGATCGGATTCCGCAGCCGCCCAGTAAACCATTATGCTTGTGGAAAGAATTATAAGCGAAAGGCCAGGGGTCGTTCTGTAAACAGAAGAAGGTACATAGGGTCACCATAACCACAACAGTTCTGTCGGTGCAGTGGATATGGATCTCACATTCTGTTTGGAGAGAGCAACAAACCTATCAAAGGTGAAAGCGACCGTGAACCAAACGGAACAGTCTACGGCCGCGGTGGACAGGACGAGAATAAACCTGCACAAAGTGTGTAGAACAGGATTGTGTTCCACCAATAAAGAACGGCAATCCGATTTAAAATCACTTCGCAGGCAATCACCGTGAGGTCCGCCGTCGCCATAGCCACCAGGTAACGAGTGATGCATTTGGAGAGACCGCACTTTCCTCAGGACAGGTCACAATCGCCACTGGATTCAACAGGGGAGTAAAAAAGAAGCAATGGTGATTATGTGCGGCGCTGCCTTGCACGGCTCCGGAAGTGGCGGCGCTGCCTTGCAGCTGCGGCTCGCCTGCAGTCCATTTGTCTTTTCTTTTTTTGGTTTCTTTTGTCCCGTTGTTGCGGTTTGTTTTGGTTTATTTTAGTTGTGTATGTTTGGGGGGGTGGGAGAAGCATGTTTGTTGGCTCTTCCTTCGGGAGGGATGCGACCTTTCTTGCCGTATCCCCCGTCTCCGTCTCCGTATGTGCTGAGGCCTATGGCGGAGCTGGCAGCCTCCAACTAGGACCGACCTCGGGGCTCGGGAGGCAGAGCCAGCCGGGACTTGCCAGCGCGGGGCTGGCCGGCTTCGGGGCTGTGGTGGCGTTGCGACCCGACTTCCGACCCGACTTCGGAGCCTCTGAGGCTCGGCGAGGGCCAGTGGACGACATCGTCGGGAGCTCGCAGGTCACAGGTTGGTGAGCTGTTTTTCCGTAGCTCCCGCAACAACAGCTGCGTCCGCTGGACTGGAGGGCGGCAGCTTCGGCTGGCATCGACCGCCCTGGGCCGCGGAGTTTGAACCGGCCCGTTCGGATTCAGCCGCGGGACTTACTTACCATCACCCGGCGGGGTCACAACATCGGAGGCCTGGATCGCCTCAGCGCAGAGGGAGAGCAAGGAGGGAAGAGACATGGACTTTGGGACTTTTTGCCTTCCATCACAGTGAGGAGATGCCTGGTGGACTCACTGTGGTGGATGTTAAACTGTGTTGAGTGTGTGTTTTTGTTATTTATTCTATGTTATGACTGCAGGCTAAACCATTTCGTTGCACTGAAAAGTGCAATGACAATAAATTGAATCAAAATCAAATCAAAATCAAATCAAATGTGCAGAGAAGAACTTCGAGTTGAGTGATGAGTGTATATATATTGTTATTTTGCTTACTTTCCCAAAATGGTGAAAATAATGGCATGGACGGAGATTCCTTTGGTTTGAATGCAATCCCTGATACTGCGCTCACGAACAAACATTCCACCTAACAGTGAATTAATCAACTGAGAAACTGTTTGAACGGAAGTGTTGTATGTATAACGAGACTGAAGTTAGTGTTAATCGGGTGCACCTTTCAGATCGGCATTTGCTTCCCGGTTTGCAAAGTTTGAAGTGGGCGGTGCACAATCGAGATTACCAGCACGCGATGCGCCGGTCTTTCAAGATAGTCAACAGTTAAGATCAACGACATCTAGAGCCGTAAAAAGAGAGATCAAATGGAAACAAAAATAGATGGGGGAAATACAATGGCCCAAGGTATAACTAGATACAGCCTTTTTTTCGCTCAGTTTTCTTCGACTTGGCAATATGCAGTAATAATTCTCGACGAGTC
>CM075977.1:111375443-111527943 GCA_038087875.1 Malacoraja senta | reverse complement strand
GCCCTGTTGAAATATATAGTTTAAATGTTTTTGTGAGTGGTCCTATTTACATTCTGCAGGGAGGTGGGGGCGGGGGTTGAATCTTATACAGTCGTAGTGGCAGAGAGTCATACAGGCCATCGGGCCGAACTTGTCCACGCTGACCATCGTGCTCAATTTACGCTCGTCCCACCACCCAGGCTCGATATATAGCCCTCTAAACCTATCCAGCTCATGTAGACCCACATGTATCTCAAACGTTATTGTTTTACTTGCCTCAAGTACCTCCTCCGTTCCGTATGCACACCATCCTTCATAGGACGTTTGATGAGGAAGCTTGGGCGACCCCATGTGCATGAAAAGTTAGTTTTAAATGTTATTCCGATGGTGCATTGTCCTTTACATCAGCGTTGATGAGGGGAGGACCTCATTATAATTATCGAATTGTGAAAGGTCCGGATAAAGTGGATGTGGAGCGGATGTATCCACTAGTGGGAGAGTCTAGGGCGAGAGACCATAGCCTCAAAATAATAGGACGTTCCTTTATAGAGTATTCAGTATTCAGTATTCAGTATTTCTTTAATATCATTTCACTGAGTACTCGCAAACACAGAGGAAACGAAAAAACGTTGCTCAATCGGTTTCCATTCACTGTAAAAAACAAAAGGATAATACATAGAGCTTTAAAAACAAATTAAAATGACCATTCTTAAAAAGAAAGTAGGCCTAAAAATTAACAATATAATAAAAACAGTCATTCTGATCGACAGTGGCTTCACAGTGGCTTTACTTGACAGGTGCCTAACTGTCAAAGTAGGGGCGCGGTTGGATGTGTGGATGAGCGATGTTTTGGGAGGGGACAAAGTCCGTTAATCAGTCTTATTGCCTGTAGAGGAGTCTTATTGCCTATAGAGGAGACGAGGATACATTTCTTTAGTCGGAGGATCGCGAATCTGCGGAATGCATTGACCTTGAAGGCTGTAAGATACTGATTGATAGATTATTGATTAGTTCAGGTGTCTGGAGTTATGGGAAGGCTATTTACAAGAACCTTGAAGTCACCATTATTGCAGATAAATAAAGGACATGGAACATGCTCGAGAGCAGATCTTTCAAGTGAGAGGTGCAAAGTTTACAAATGTGCTGGCAAGTGCTTTACGCATGATGGTGAGCGCCGGGACGTCGCTGCCTGGAGTAATAGTAGAGGCAGATATCACAGTAGCTTTTAAGAGTGTTTTCGATAGACACGATGATATGCAGGGAATAGAATGATATGCAATTTGTGCAGGCAGGTATGTATTAATCTCCGTGTCATGTTCGGCATTGTGGCCTGAAAGAGTGTTCTTGTGTTTTATGTTCAATGACAGTGTAAAACAGTAAAATGTTATTTAGCGCATTATGACTGTGCGGACCTGGGTGGTAACCAATTGAATTGAATAATTTGTATAAATGTCATGACTTTCCTTTGACCTACAGAATGAACGGGAATGAACTAGACGTCACGCCACGATAGCAGCCAGGAGCCTGTGTCAAAATGGCGGCCAGGACCCTGTGTCAAAATGGCGGTCTGACAATGATACCATGATGCCCGCTGGCTGGTGGGCCGCTACAGATTTATACGCACCCCCCCCCCCCCCCCCCCGCGTTTGAATAGCCTCAAAACAAACATTGAGCAGGACAATGTGACGACACCAAGCAAACGAGCTATTTCTAAATGGACTAAACCTCCTGCAGTGACATTTCGGATAAAATATAAAATATTGGATATTCGACACTTTTCTCAGTGTACACTTCACCCATAATCCGATACAATCCTTCGCTCTCAATATCCTGCGAGCACCATCCAATATTTTCAATTTAAATATTATTCACGAGCCATTCCCAAATAGAAGCAAATTAACATCCAGGTTCATACGTTCAACTGTGCCATTTGATCTCTTACCCCTCCCTTTGATTCACCAAAATAGAGCAATTTGTATTTCATCAGTGCAAGCCTCTTCCTGCATGTTACACGTCCTTCATGCCAACAAAACAAAACGTCTCAGTCAACGAGAGAGGATGTTGAAGTGTAAGGACTTTATGGAGAAAGTGTTAAGCGCTTTAGCTCTCTCCATGTATATACCTAAGTACATGTGTTTTCGATGAGATTGGTAACAATAATTTCCTGGCTTCCTATAACGCAGTTCCGAATCCAGTTGCGGGTACCATTTGGAGTATCAAATTAATGTTATCGCATTTTCCTCTTCTTTTCCTCAATTCTGGTCATCCCTCGGATTTAGTAATCAGACAGGTGTTTCATGCGCCCCTGTGAGCGGGGAGCGCGGAACATCTAACGGCAGAGAATGCAGCACTGTACCAGCTCCGAATCTAGCCCGCCCACGTCCTTCAATGTTGCTGCTACACCTGCTGAGTTATCTAGCGCATTGTTTTTCATTTGTTTATGATTATTGAATCTGCAGTCCTCTGTGTCTCGACGGGATTTTCTTTGCATTGGTTGCGTGGCTATCCCACCACCACTCTCCGTCTTACATAGCCAACCCTCACCCGGCAACAATGGGGTTACAAGTAGGCAACGTGAGAGCCTCGTGAAAAGTGGCAGTGGATTTTGACGGAGGGCATCGGACTAAGTTGCTTCAAATCCCTAACTCATCATTTACGGATGGAGAAACATAATGCGGCTCCTCGGCATCTGGGTTGTTAGTAAGCATGATTGGATGGATTAGATGTGGGGAGTATTGCTGACTGGTAACTTCAGTAAAGTTGAAGTACAAAGGCGTGTTGCTTTCTTCATCTAACCCATCTAATCCATCTAAGATAAATAGACTGCATCAGAAATAACTGTCAGCAATACTCCGCACATCCAATCATGCTTACTTTCAGATTGGTGTCAGGGAGATTCTCTCAATCAACCCCTGTCCTCTGGATTAAAGGCTGAAGGAGACCTCATGACTTTAAACCATAATAAAATAGCGAGTATGTATCATTTATTCCCGTACTGGTAATGCCTGGAAAAAGAGGTCGATTTGTTGTGGTCCGGTGGCATCACCAACAAGCAACGAGAATTCGTTTCTCAGAAGAGGTCCGCCCGTGACTAAATTCAGCAGCTTGACCATCTCGGCGCTGCACCTGCGGGTCTCTGCAGTTTATTACTGCGCTCTGAGTATATGAATTGGGAGGTCATGTTGCAGTTGAATAAAACCGTCGGTGACGCCCCATTGAGAGTATTGTGTGCAGTTCTGGACACCATATTATAGAAAAGATGTCTAAGCTGGAAATGGTACAGAGAAGATTTACGAGGATGTACCCAGGACTGCAGGGTCTGAAATATAGGGAGAGGTTGGGTTGGTTGGGACTCTATTCCTTGGAGCGCCGGAGGATGAGGGATTATCTTATGGAGATCTCTAAAATCGTAAGAGGAATATATAGGGGAGATGCACAGAGTTTCTTGCCCAGATTAGGTGAATCAAGGGCCGGAGAAGAATCCGGGGCTGCAAATATACCGTTTTGTGAGAGTGGCGCGGAAGTTAGATCGCGCGAGGAGTACTTTAACATTTATCGTTCAGGTAATCGATTATGGCACGTTGTGGTGCTCTTGCAGATGCTAATACTCTGGGAAGAGTTCAGCGACGATTTACAAGGATGTTGCCAGTATTCGAGGACTTGGCATCAAGGGAAGATGTTGGGCAGACAAGAACACTATTACCTGGAGCCTAAGAGGGGTGATGTTACTGAAATGCGTTAACAATCATGAGGGCGATAGATAGGGTGAATGCACCGAGTATTTTTTTTTCCAGAGGTGCGAATCAAGAACAAGGTGGTATGGGTTTCAGGTGCGACGGAACATATCCAATAGGAACCTGAGGGCAACCGTTTCACGTTCTATCGAATGGGCTGCCAGATTAAGTGATTGAGGCACGTAAAATATAGATAGTTAAAATACATTTGACCAGCTACATTAATAGGAAGAAATAGAGGATAATGGCCTAAATCTGGGCAAATGCGGCTAACTTCGATGGGGCATCTCGGCCTGCATAAACAAGTTGTGCTGAAACGCCGGATACCGTCGTTTATGACTCCATGACTCTACGACAGAATATGTTTGCTCTTTGCTCTGTTTGTGGCTATTCGCCATGCTAATAACATGCCACTAATTACTTCCGATGTGGGTTGGATCATTCTGTGCAGGGAGGCCTTTGGTGTTGCTGTCAAAGGCTGCGAATCATATAATGAATCTCAATCAGCGTATTGGCCACGCTCTGTGGAGGTTTTGGGAGTTCTTAAATAATTTGGCAGGAAGAGCTGGAAATCGGAACGGGAAATCTGGGCATAGATTTGAATGTTAACTCTACCCCTTAATCTTTTTTTTTTGTTGAAAATATATTTTATTGGAGATAAGTACATAACCTATTAACATCATTACAGTCTTACATTTTTAAATTGATAATATTATCAATTATTATTACATTGTCTCCAATACCTTTTGCCTTTTTTTAAAATTTTAAACTAGATAGAACTAAAAAGATAGATGAAGTAAAGAAAGAAAAGAGAGAGAAGAGAAAGAGAAAAAAACAAACAAACAAAAAAAACAAAAAAAAAAAAAAAAAAAAAAGAGAAAGATAGTTAAAGAAGAGTGGAAAAATTTATTAAAATAAAAAAACTTCATTCGAGATATATTCGTACATTTCAGAATATAGCATTTCATCCATTTTTTAGCCCGAGCATTAGTCAGGTTCCCGTGCTGAACCATTCTGACTTTTAAATAATCAATAAAGGGAGACCATGTTCCAACGAATAATTCCTGTTTGTCTAACAGGGAAAATCTGATTCTTTCCACGTTTAAGGTCTCCGTCATTTCTGTAATCCACATTTTGATTGTGGGGGCCGTAGGGCCTTTCCAAAATTTTAGAATTAATTTTGTTCCTGTTATTATACTATAATCAATAAAGTTTCTTTGTGTTGTTGTAAATGTTTGATTTAATTCTGATGTTCCGAGTATTATAAATGTTGGATCCGGGTCCACTTGTGTGCTGGTCACTTTAGATATTATACTAAAAATATTTACCCAGAATGTTTTAATTTTTGTACAGTTTGCAAACATATGAGATAAGGTAGCTTCTAAATGTTGACATTTATGACATATAGGTGAGATATGTTGAAAGATTTTATGTAATTTTGTTTTTGAATAATGTAATCTATGTATTACTTTAAATTGTATTAAAGAATGTCTGGCATTTAATGAACATTGATGTATATGTTGTAAACTTTCTTCCCAAGTATCTTTCGTTATTATTTGATTTAATTCTTTTTCCCATGTTTGTCTGTGTAAGTCCGTCGATGGAATGTCACTGTCTAATAAGATATTATATATATAAGATATTAATTTTTCTGTATTAGGATGTTTATTCCAACATTCGTCAAGAATTTCTGAATTTCTATTTCGAAAGTTTTGAGTATTCGATTTTACATAATCTCTGAGTTGAAGATATCTGAAATAATCATTTCCTCGAAGTCCATAAGTCTGTTGCAACTCCTGAAATGTCAGAAAAGTGCCTTCCTTATAAAGTTGTCCCATATTTTTAATTCCATAATTCTTCCATTGTGTAAAACCCCTGTCCAACCATGAGGGTTTAAACAAAGGGTTATTCACAATTGGGAGAAAAAGTGATAAATTATCTAATTTTAATGTATTTTTTAATTGTTTCCAAATTCGTATGGCACTAAATATTATAGGGTTTTCCCTATAATTTTTTTTGTTTAATTTAGATGTAGCAAGTAATATCGAACCGATATCAAAAGGCAAACAATCTTCCTTTTCCATTTTTAACCAATCTGGTTGTTGTTCTATTTCTTCCAACCAGAAATTAATATTTTTAATATTAACTGCCCAAAAATAAAACAGAAAGTTGGGTAAAACCAAACCTCCATTTATTTTTGATTTACACAAATGTCTTTTGTTTATCCTATGATTCTTATAATCCCAGATAAAATCATTAACAATAGTCCAATTTAAAAAAAAAGTTTTTTGACAAATATATCGGAATTGTCTGAAAAAGGTATAATATTTGCGGTAAAAAAATCATTTTTATAGCATTAATTTTGCCAATCATTGAGATAGGAAGTGTTTTCCAGTATTGAATATTCTTATGTAGTTTATTCAGTAATGGGGGGAAATTTGCTTTAAATAATGATGTATATATCTTAGTTACATAGATACCTAGGTATTTAAATTTTTCGTTTACTATTTTAAATGGAAATTGTTGTATTATGTGTTTGTTATGCTCCCTTATTGGCATAATTTCACTTTTATTCCAATTTATTCTGTATCCTGAGAGTGAACCAAATTGGGTTATTAGCTCTAATAAGTATGGAATACTAATTTCTGGTTGTGTAATGTAAATTAGTACATCATCTGCGTATAGAGACATTTTATTCACTGTGTCCTTTGTGATATACCCATATATTTCCGGATGACCCCTAACTCTTTCTGCAAGTGGCTCAATAGCTAGCGCAAATAATAATGGAGATAACGGGCATCCTTGTCTACAACCTCTAGATAGGCTGAATTTTGATGACAACCTTTGATTTGTTAATATTCTAGCCGTAGGATTTGTATATAACAGTTTTATCCATGTACAGAATTTTTCCCCTAGTTGCATATTTTCCATCACTGAAAATAAATAAGACCATTCAACCTGATCAAATGCTTTTTCAGCATCGAGTGAGATTATTGCTAGATCTTCATTAATAATTCTCTTAGAATAAATAATATTAAATAATCTTCTTAGATTATAATATGAGTACCGTTTCTGAATAAAGCCTGTTTGGTCAGGGTGTATTATTTTATTCATCACTGTACTTAATCTATGCGCTAGTATTTTAGTTAATATTTTCTGATCTGTATTTAAAAGTGCAATTGCTCTATATGATCCCGGATCTTCCGGATCTTTATCAGCTTTAGGAATAAGTGTTATTATAGATTCATTTAAAGTATCTGGGAGTTTCTGTTGAGTATAGATATGCTCATACAGCCTCTGTAAACGTGGGCATAGCAAGTCAAAAATTTTTAAATAAAATTCAGAGCCTAAACCATCTGGTCCTACTGCTTTACCATTTTTAAAGAGCCAATAGACTCCTCAATATCCTTTATCGTAATCTCCCTTTCTAATAATTCTCTATCATTTGAATCTAAACCTTTTAAATTACATTTTAGTAAAAAATCTGCTATTCCTTCCGTTTGTGTTACAGTTTTAGTTGAATAAAGGTTATGATAGTATTGGAGAAATCTTTCATTTATGTCCTTGGGCATTTTTAATAATTCTCCTGTCTCTGTTCTAATTTTATGAATTATTTTTTCCCCTTCCATTTTTCGTAACTGACGTGCTAATAGTTTTTGTGGTTTGTCTCCAAATTCAAAATGTAATTGTTTGGTTTTTTGATAAAGTTTTATTACTTGATCTGAATACATTTTATTTAATTTATATTTCAATACAGCAATTTTATTATGTTTTGAGATAGATGGCATTCTCGCATTGTCTAAATCTAGTTGTTTGATTTCCCTTTCCAATGTTTGTTGTTTAATCCTGTTCTCTTTATTATAAAATACTTGAGCAGAGATTAATGCACCTCGAACAAACGCTTTAAACGTTTCCCACATAAGAGAAGTAGGTGTGTCAGGGTTATCATTTACCTCAAAAAATATTTGAATCTGTTTAATAATATATTCCTGGCATGATCTTTCGTTCAAGATTTGTGGGTTAAATCTCCAATATGTTTGTTTCTCGGACATTCCATTTAATTTAATCATAAATGTTACAGGTGCGTGGTCTGAGATTATAATATTATGGTATTTTGAGTTCTAAGTAAATGGGATAAACGTGGAGTCAACTAAAAAATAATCTATTCTTGAGTATGTTTTGTGTACTGGAGAGTAAAATGAATATTCCCGTCCAGTTGGATTTTCTATTCTCCAGACATCCTTAATATTAGTGGTATTAATAAATGAATTTAGAAATACACTTGATTGAGATTTTACTTTTTTTTGCCTTGATGATCTATCTAAGTATGAATCTAATGTACAGTTGAAGTCTCCTCCAATTATTAATTTATATTGTGTAAATTCAGGAATTTTATTAAATGTTTTATTAAAGAACATAGGGTTATCAAAATTAGGCCCATATACATTCAGAAGAATAACTTTTTCTCCATTTAGCTCTCCAACTAATATAATATATCTACCATCAATATCCGCTATTATTGATAAATTCGTAAAAGGTATTCCTTTACGAATTAATATTGCAACTCCTCTGGACTTATGGGAAAAGGAGGAATGATATGATTCAGCGATCCACTTAGCTTTAAGTCTGTGTTGAGATTCCTTTTTAAGGTGTGTTTCTTGAAGGGATATAATATCTGCTTTGATTAAATTTAGATGTGCCAAGACTTTACCTCTCTTAATTGGTTCATTGATTCCCTTGACATTCCAACTACAAAATGTTATTCCCTGACCCCCTCTTGTCATATTAACATCTTGCATATTGTTTCTAAGGTGGTCTATAACCGAGCAGAAGGTGCAACACATAAAACCTGACCTTGCTCCTGAACCTCAAATAGATGAATTTAAAATCATATACATCGTTCTTCCGAACACATCTCCTTGTATTATTCTTGTTTTTCCATTCAAACATTAAGTTATAAAAATATTTAAAGTGAAAAAAGTGATAGAATTGGTTAGTATAGGGTGAAAGAAAAAAAACTACATCTACAATTAGTGTAGTTAGTGATAGCCACACTAACGTGGCTAGAATTCTAAAGATTTCCGTAGCCGTTGTAAAAAAAAAAAAATCCCAGCTCCGTGCCGAAAAAAAAAGATTATTTCTAACAATCAAATAATTTCTTTGGGAGTAACAAACATATATACATACCCATACATACGCACACATATACATACATATATACACATACATATATATATATATATATATATATATATATATATATATATACCCACATGCATACATACATAAGCACGCATCCCTGCAGAAAAGTCCGAGAACAGCATAAATTCATAATGTTATTATTCTCTACATATCATATTAATATCCTCGCTAAATCTATAAATTTAATTTTAAATTGAGAAATAATTAGTTATTAATCATTGTTATCAACCATACCCAGTATTAAATTTTTATGAGTAATATAAATGTTAATAATTTTAGTAGTAATATAGATATTTAATAAGTATTAGTTATTACATATATAGTTAGATATGAATATACAGATAATAATAGTGATTAATAAAAATATTTAAAAAATTAATTAAAAAACCACGGTTTTCTCCAATGTCCACCGTCCATTCGGTTTCCAAATGTCCTTAAAGCTCTTAAAAGAACTTTAAAGATCCTTTTAGATCTGGTGGTCCCGTTAATCCTTGACTCCTGAAGGGTAATGTAAATTCTTCAGTCTGCGGTCACGTTCCCAATTTTTTTGGCGAATTCCAGTGCTTTTTCATGGTCTGTAAAAAATTGCTCCTTGTTCTTGTAGGTGACTCTTAGTCTTGCGGCGTAAAGCAGGCCGTATCTCAAATCAGGTACATTCTTCAGTATTCTTTTTGTCTCAGTGAACAGCGCCCTTTTCTTGAAGACCACTGCCGGATAATCTCGGTAGATACTGAACCTCACACCTTCAAAATGGAGCTGTCCGCCTCGGACAATTTTCTTCATTATTTCGTCAAATTCATGATCCAGTTGCACCTTTACGATAATTTGTCTTGGATGGGCATCATCTTGTGTACGACGCTGCTGCGCTCTATGAGCTCGACCGAGTAAAGGTTTTTGATCCAATTTTAAGACTTTTTGTAGTAGGTCTGCCACAAAATACCGAGGGCCCATTTCCCTCTCACTTCCTTCTTTCACCCATACAATTCTTAGATTCTTATGTCTTTGACGCCCCTCCAAATCGGTACATTTATCACTTAATTTGATCACCATATCGGTGAGGCGTTGGTTTTCAATAATGAGTCGACCTACAGTTTCCCCACTTGTCGCCGCCCATTTCTCAAGTTCGGTTATCGCTGTTCTATGTTGTTCGAGTTCTTGATGAATGGGGTCCACCTCCATTTTAACGCTCGCTTCCACCGAAACGAGCCTTGCTTCCAGCACTTCCATCTGTTCCTTGACCTCCTCCTCCCTCGACCTCTTCCAGACTTCCAGTATTTATTGAACGGTAGAAAGCATTTCTGCTTTAAAATCTACCTTAAAAGAGTTAAGTTCCACTTTAAAATTCTCTTTAAAATTCTCTCCAAAGGTTTTCAATTCAGCAGCGAGAAAAGCTTTAAGATCATCCATTTCAGTCTTTTTCTGCTTTGTTTTCTTCGGAGGGTCTTCCTGGGCAGTCATTGTAACTGAGGCCGAGGCCTCAGTTGGGCCTTCCTCTTCCATCGGTGGGGGTTTCCCTTTAGCGGGTTTTTTTTGTGTCCCACGGGAGGGGGGGGGGACGTTGTAACGACATACCGTCCAAGTCACGCTCCTGATGACGTCACGCGGCAGGCAGCCGTTCAGATCGCGATCGCTGCAGGTAAGACCCGGTTTTCTCCCGTTTTCAGTTTTCTTCGGCACGGAGCTAGTTGGCGCTGGACTCAAGCCTCCATAGCGCCACCGGAAGTCCGACTCTACCACTTAATCTGCCGGTACGGTCTGCCCTGCACAATATTTGAAACGTTTCATGTTTGCATTGTGAAACAGGGTGTCTGAAATGAGTACGAATATGGTGAACCAACGTTGTGTACATCACTTCAATATTTTCTTGGCAATAAGTTCAGTATTATGTCAGGAGTAGTGGGAGTCAATGAGGCAAATATCTTTGCAGGAATACGTGGGCCAAGGATAATGTTAGATTTTGATAATTGTCCAACTTAGATAGCTATCGGGGCCTTGTGAATAACATATATCTATACATTGGACATATTTCCCAGACGTACCCAGAGCTCTGAAGTAACAAGGACATGTAAAACCGGGTATTGTAGTGGGCACCACGACAACGGAATGTTTCTCTATTTACTTCATCGGTACTTTAAAACAAGGTCCAATCCGTGCTCATCGCGTTATGCCCCTATAATCACCTTTCAAATTATAATATGCTTACATGCATAAAGCCAGCAACATTTGCCATTTACGATATCATTTGGCCCTTTATGGACATTTGTGCCTGTGACAGCAGGGCCAATCGCCATTTACATTACCATCCACAATCACAGTTCACATTGAATGTATTACCTTTAAGATAGTTCTACTTTGCAAGTATGTTCACGCGTTTTTGATAGAATTAGCCATTTTCCATACATTTTTCAATGAACTAAATTCCTTCTTTGGGATAATGGATACTCTCTCGTTATCTTACCATAATCCCGTTGCTCTGTGTATTTCCGTGGGTCCTGTTCTGTCTCATGGAATTCACCTCATAGGTGAAGATCTGATTTTGCCGTTGGTCCAGGAGAACTGTTTATCGTTGCAGGATCGATCTCTTCTTGCAGTGAATCTGTTCGTGTATTATATTCTAACGGAAGTGTGCACGCAATTGGTGAATCTGTTTAACATTTGCACGGACCGTTATTCAGGACACTATTTGACAACGTGCACTCTTAGATACAGCGACAGCCCGCCAGACGAGAGAAATTGTGCCGTCACCCGTCGGCCATGATCGGCTGGACGCCGGTGGGCCTTTTTGACGTAGGTTCCTGTCGGCATTTTCTAGTGACGGAAGTGCGTTTTGTAGCAGAGCGCCCATTTGTGCTTTTGTCGGAGACACAAAATGCTGGAGTAACTCAGCGAGAAAGGCAGCATCTCTGGAGAGACGGAATGGGTGACGTTTCGGGTTGAGACCCTTCTTCAGACTCATAGCTTACGGGGGTCATAGCAATCACTGGATTGTCAGCTCAATGCAACTCACTTGATTGCGAGAAAAATGAATCGCGTTTTAGGAATTCTAAATAAGTACTTGTATTTAATGGTTATGAATGCAATAAAGCAAATGCTGGCATATACAATTAATTATCCTGTCATTATCTTATTGTCTTAAATGTCGTTTAATTATGTGAACATTTATAATCTGTCAACTCGTGCGTACTCGTCTCCACTGACCGGTTGCTGGCTATTCGGAACGAAATGACGTCATGCAGTCGGCCAAGGCCGTGCCACGGTTTGTCTTAATGGAGTCCCAGCATCGTTTTAATTTTGCATCAATATTCGAGCACCAGTAGTCTATTGTATCTCAGCGATTTGCAAGATGTATTGTTTTATGTATTGTATGACACACCTCCTTGTAATGTCGTGAGAGGATCAGGGCGCAATACGGAAAGAGCCCCCTGCGAGTGTGTTAACAAATCGGGCATAACTTCCTTGTACTTCGGTTCTGTACTGTGGGACCTTCAGCAGAATTGATATCAACAACCATTCGCAACAAGCCGCATTATGGCATTCAATAGCGGAAGACAAAAGACTTGCAGACGGTATAAATTTTATTGGGGTTCTCATCCTCTGTCCGTTTATTTACCTACCCGCGCCTTACAATGCCTGTGTTTGATATGCATGTCCACACACCTCTACCAAACTCCCATCTTATTTGTTGCTGTCAGACGTGGTCGTGCCCTCCATGCTACCGACGACAAACTATTCTGCCGTTCTGAGGACCATTTGGGACGACGAGTGAGCACACTCTGCCGTACCTGCTTGCTAACCGTCCGTTGTCAGTTCCCAATCGAATCTCGATTATAACGCTCTAGGCTGTTTCGCCCGCATTTTGGAGGCGTATAATTATTATTCAAACTGATCAAAATATCCGGCTACAGTGATCATCTTACTGTCGTTATATTGTTAGGTTATAATACAGAATTCGGAATGAAGTACAAATGGATGAGTGAATTATCCAGCATGATAATTATGCAATAAAGGTATACTCTCTAATAAACCGATAAAATAAATACTTAGTACAGTAAAGAACCAACTGCCTCAACCTCTCCTTCGTTAAGGTCAAAGTCAAAATGAAAGTCCATTGTATTCGTCATATGCACCCGAAGGTGCAGTGAAGTGATTTTGCCAGCAGCGATACACTCAAAAAGAACACACAATGCACAATAACATTTAACACAAACTTCCACCACAGCATTCTTCACTGTGGAGGAAGGCAACAAAGTGAAGTCAGTTTTAAGGCCATCGTTTTATTTTCATTGACTGCTCTGATCAGTCTGTGTTTCAAGAAAACAGCCACCCGGGTGGATACAGGAATACATTCTGTTCGCAAGAAGTAGTCATGAGTTAATAAACGCGGAGTTTGACCGCAAGATCAAGAACATGGTTCACTTAGAAGCATCTGCATTCTATTTTTGGTCACCGGCATCCTTTCTGTTCCCCTAGCGATAGATACTTTAAGAAGTATTTATTCCCTCATTGGACGAAAGTTTATCTTTTTCGAAGTAGCGGGTCTCCTAAATGAACGAGTTTGGCGTCAATTTATTTTCAATGGAAAAGTGGTTTCTCCCGATATCTCGCAGAAATAGGCAGGCAAGACGCTGTGTCAATCCGGCTCTGACTGCTTCTGTTACCCGCACACAAGCTGTGAGCTTCGCGGCAGCTGCCCAAGCCGCAATGAACCAAATTATCCACGGGATAGCAGCTGTGCGCTTGAAATTCTCGCCAATCTCAACACTATGTGATGCACTGCGCTGAAATATACTGCCGTATCAGTCTGACGCGTCCGAAGAACTATTTCGAGCGAATTATGCCTGGTATGAGCCACCGTTAGTGTATCGCCGAACCGCAAACTCGGCTGTCCGGCTGAATACTGGCGATACCAGTATAAGTAATAATTATCCTTAGAATAGGTACATGTGAAAGTGGCGCTTTGACCCTCTGTATGTGTGAGCGGACCCTCCTCTTGGGTGCTCAAATCTGAATCAACCAGACCTGGAACACTTTATAGTGAGTGAAGAATTGATGATACAATGTAAACGCAACCGACTTTTGGAATACTGAGCGAATCTTAAATTCTGAAACGATTTTATATGCTAGATGCAGAAAAAAGTTCCCGATGTTGAGGGAGTCCAAAACCAGGGGTCACGGTTTTAGAATAAAAGGAGCCCATTTATGGCTGAGATGAATTAAAACATTTTCCCCAGAGAGCTGTTAATCTGTGGATTAACGGGAAGGACGTGTAAACCAGTGAGTTGCGGAGGGAACGGTCTCTGCCGAAAACTGATAGGGTTGAAGATGGGAAGATATGGCTCGTGGTAGGATCCCGTTAAATGTGGCGGAAATGTCAGAGGGCTATGTGGTGTGTGCTGTGGGATATCGAGAAGACCCTAATGAGGGACAGATGCGGCATAGACGGAGGAATTGGGTGTAGGGGATAGAGTCTTGGCTGGAGGGAGGGTGGGAAGAAATGTCGTCTAGGTGGATGTGGGAGTTAGTAGGTTTATAGTAGATGTCGGTCGATAGTGTATCTCCTGTGATGGAGACGGATAGATTAAGAAACGGTAGGGAGATATCGGAGATGTTCCAAGTGAATTTGGGTGCGGTATGGAAAATAGTTGTGACGCTAATTAAATCCGGGAGTTCTACGTGGGTGCAGGAGGTAGCCCCGAATCAGTTGTCAATGTTTCAGGTGGTAGCCCCTCTGCCCTCTCGGTTGTTATTATGGATTCAAAGCAGCAAAGGAACGTGACGGGACGGGTTCCCTTCTGATTTTCACCAATAGTTAATCGTCAATCAACACATAAAATGTATTCAACAAATACAATCTTAAACACTGATAAACGTCCATCTATTGTAAGACAATTGTGAGAGGAACACTCGGAGAGCAATTTTAGATATTTGGTTCTGGGCAGACTTCAGTCTTGAATGTCAAAGGGGACATTGAACAAATCAATTTGAATCGACATTGAAATGAACAGTAGTCAACGATGCAGGTAAATGTCGTTACTTTCCATTAAGAGCTGTAAATTCGCTTCCTTCTGTCACTGCATTTTTCCAAGGAACTGCCTGCAACTTCCTGAGATAAAGGGATTGATCACCATATAAACAATAGCTTATATATTACATATTTGCTTAATTGATAACAAGAGAAAACGTCATATGTCAGTCATGGGCTTTTAATTCCTATGTAATATGAGTTATGTGAGCTGTTGAACGGGACCTTGCAGAGCATGTCAAAACGAACGAACAACTAACCTGGAAAATATTGTGCGAAAACGACCGCTTCCTTCCCGAAGTACAGTTTCATGTAAATCGGCATCTCGTGGAGCACATTTGAAAAACTATTGATAATGAAGCAGGAATTAACATTTCAATATAACTCCATGACTGTTCGAAATCTCATTAGATTTTACGTAAGTCAATTGAGTTAGCTGCAGGTAAATATTCACTTAGGAAATCTGCTGGAGAATTTTGAACTCAGTCGAACAGTTCGTTTTGTCAATTGTTTGAAACGCTGCAGCTGGGCATGGAAACGTGAACGAGGAAGAGTGCAATATATGGTGAACACTATCTAATCCATCACAGATAATGACATTCCCACCATCGATGTGATCTACAGCAGTCGGTGTCCGTAAAATTCAGCCATCCCCACCAGGTACCGTCACCACCCAGATTCTCATTTCACACCTGCCATCTGGAACATTAAAACTTCACCTCCTAAAGGTTCGGGAGCAGTTTCTTCCAAATAACCATCGGGCTAATAAACAATACAAACGATAAATAAACTGCGAACTCTGTAGACTTGGCAGGGGTAGGGCGGGATTGTTTTATATCCCGTTTTTTGCAGAGTACGATGTTTACATCTGTTGTCGTGCTGCGAGCACGTCTTTCATTGTTCCATTTTCGAACAGAGGATAATAAAACACTTTTGACTCTTGGAAGTTAACTTGTCCTGTGTCACTGGCCAAAAGGCTGACAATACCTCACAGAATCTCGCGTCACTTTCTTCCAGGTGTTATGTGAATGCCGTGAGGCTCTGTCAGGATTCGTCCACCTGGTCCACATTTGGTTCCTGAACTTGAATGCTCAGATTTGACGTGCAATATTGTAAAATATTTGAAGAATAGATAATATAACCAGACAGTATCCATTCAGCATATCAGAGACAGCGACAGAGCCAATCTCTACTTGGGAGAAGCGCCCTTTATGTATATAAACCGTCAGATCTTCTGCACATCAATCGTACATATGCATATTACCGCGGTCGAATCGGTAGATTGTGAATATATAGATTATGTAGCTACGTTGGCTTGTAAGAACACCAGCAGTTCTCGTTACTTTCATCTGCTGCTTCGTTAATTAGTGTAATGTAATCCGAAAGGGCCTCGGAATGGGAATAACCGGTTCTGTTGAAAGGAAGCTCCAAGAATGCAATGAAACTCCGGTATAGCTAAATGTTGTAGCTGGAAAGTTGGAGACGCACTCTACTTTAATGTCATCAAGTAAATTTGTGACTTGGGCACCCACATGAGTAATCACGGAATACTTCGAAGAATTAAAGTGCGAAGGACGTGGAACGCATCGGGAAACTTACAGGTTTGGCATTTAGAGCCGAATGGGGCGGCCGCTGGATTGAAAGGATGTCGCGGAATTTTTCAACTGGAAATACTGGACATCCGCTCCAGTAGAAGTGAACATCGGGTCCCCGCCGACCGCCCTACCCGTAAAGCAATAGGGAAACAGGCGGTGTTCATTTTAAAGGGAAGTGAACGGGTCTGGAGAGCGGAGGGACCTCGGAAACGGTCATACGCCGTCATGTCTGGGAGATGTTATTGTTTTTAGCTGAATATGAGTGACATTTTTTTGAAATGTTTTGGAAAGATATGTGAGATTTTCGTTCACTGCTCCCTCTTCACCAGAGATCCATAAAGTCACACTCGGGAACACGTGTAACCTGATGTAATTTTAAACATCATTTGATAAGTTTCAATAACTTTCCAGGTAGCGCGATGGCCATTGAAGTGCGTGAAGGAGCTGCTCTCTGAACTTCCCCTGGGTGACGGTGTAAATCAGTGTGTTTGTACAGGTGTTCAGCAGCTGCAGCAGAACTCCAGTTTTTTCGAATGTTGCAAATGGGTTTGTCAACCCTCTCATCCAAAATCCGTTGACACATCGATAGTAAACAAAATGAGATACAGTTGTGACCCAGAGCAGGATAAAGCTGCTGGAGATTGCAAAGAGTAAAATTATTGACCGTTTACGGCTTTCCGTCTCCGGGTCTCCACGACTGAGATCGCGGAGCCTCCTGCGGACCCGATTGGCCATTAAAATACGTCTCGCCGTGTGCGCATTAAAGAACAAAATCAAACAGAATGGAATCGCTGGGGTCACCAACGGCTCAGACCAAGAAAATGCAATCCATGCGGACAGGTAATAGAAGTCCGATCGGATTCGGCAGCCCCACAGTAAACCATTATTGTTGAACAAAGAATTATAAGCGAAAGGCCAGGGAGCGTTCTCTAAACAGCAGAAGGTACATAGGATCACTATAACCACCGCCGCGGTTCTGTCGGTACAGTATCTGGATCTTAGATTCTGTTTGGAGATGGCCACAAACCTATCAAATGTGAAAGCGACCGTGAGCCAAACGGAACAGTCTACGGCCGTGGCGGACAGGAAGAGAATAAACCTGCACACAGGAGTGAAGTACAGGATTGTGTTCCGCCAATAAATAACGGCAATCCGATTTAAAATCACTTCGCAGACAATCACCGCGAGGTCCGCCGTCGCCATAGCCACCAGATAACGAGTGATGCATTTGGAGAGACCGCACTTTCCTCGGGACAGGACCACAATCGCCAGTAGATTCACTAGGGGAATAAGAAAGAAGCAATGGTGATAATGTGGACAGAAGTACTTCTAGTTGAGTAATGGGTGGGTATACATTGTTATTTTGCTTGCTTTCCTAAAATTGCGAAAAGGATGGCATGGACGGAGATTTCCTTTGGTTTGAATGCGATTCCTGATACTGCGCTCACGAACAAACATTCCACGTAACTGTGAATTTATCAACTGAGAAACGGTTTGAACGGAAGTGTAGTATGAACAACAAGACTAAAATCAGTGTTAATGTGGCGCACCTTTCGGATCGGCATTTGCTTACCGGGTTTGCAACGTTTGAAGGGGCGGTGTACAACAGACATTACCTGCATGCGATGCGGTAATGTCACAGTTAAAATTAAAGATCTTTAAAGTCATAAAATGGGAGACCCGACGGAGACAAAAATAGATGCGAGAAATGCCATCGCCCGAGGTATAAACAGATGCAGCTTTTGTCGCTCAGCTTACTTGGCTGTTACTTCACTGCAGCCAAAATCATCAAGGACCCACACCATCCTGGCCACACACTTATCTCACCACTGCCACCAGGAAGAATGTACAGGAGCCTAAAGACTGTAACATCCAGGTTCAGGCGAGCGGCCGTGCCGCACTCGTGCATCACTGGTGGAGGTTGTGCGGTGAGTATTTAGCTTTGGACATTGTCGATTTTATTTTAGCACCGCGCGGTGTTGGGAACACCGCCGCACGGCCCGGGAATTGTACTTTCTCACGAGTGCGCGGTCTATGGCGGCAGATTCCTCCCGTTTCGCCGCCATAGACCGCAGACTCGTGAGACAGGCCTTTAAAGAGCAAACGATGAAATATATTAAAAGCATACAATAACTACATTAACTTCAGATTGTACCCAAAATCCCGTTCCATGGTGCAACCTAGTATTTAGCACATTTTGTCACACTATTTTCACTTTATCTTCAACATTACCGCATCCCACGGTTATCCCACCTTCAACCGTCAAGTGACATACCGGGCACTCCAATTGATGCCAGGATTGGGTAATAATAATATTCAACCGACAAGTGCAGCATCCGACCCATTTCTCCTAAAAAACGACCTCGAAAATGCAGTACAAAGCTTACAACTGTTATAGTGGGAGGTTAAACCGCTGAATATTTATAACCCAAGAAAAAGATTAACGAGTTATTGAGATTACCTCCCTGTGGACATTCATTACGGATTTTGCTCCCGTGTGCATTTAATACGACAACAATCACGAGGGCGGTCGTTCATTGCACATGCACCAATTGAGCACGTACAGAATAAAGAAACTGCAAAGTAGGTTTGCGAATAAAATATCTAAATTTAAATATGTTCCACGAGGTTGCAGCTGCAGAAAGGTCGCACAAAAATATCAGTCAACAACACACGATACGATGAAATAGTTTATGTGGAGGGTGTAAGAAGGAACCGCAGATGCTGGTTTCAACCGTAGGTTGACACAAAATGCTGGAGTAACACTGCGGGACAGGCAGCATCTCTGGAGAGAAGCAATGGGTGAGTTTTCGGATCGAGACCCCCTTCTTAAGACTGAAGAAGGACTCGACTAGAAATGCCACCCATTCCTTCTCTCCAGAGATGCTGCGGGTCCAGCTTAGTTACTCCAGCTTTTTGTATCTATATTTAGTTTATTTTGAGACCTTGAACTACTGTTCCCAGACACTAACCCAATCCATTGACATCTACCAATTATCAATTTCATCCCAGGTGTTTCCACGTGGCACTGTTGAAAAATAAAGTGGAAAGGTTCTTGTGAGTGTTGTTATTTACATTCTTCGGGGGGGAAGATCAGGGGCAAACGTATGTCCCCTGGTGCTCGATGCACTTACTCTTGAATGAGACTTTGCTTATCTACCCGATCTTTCCTTCTCATGATTTTGTATATCTCGATAAGATCACGGCTGATCCACTTTCTTTCCATGGAATAGAGACCCAGCCGACTTAACCTCTCCCTACAGCTGACACCCCCTAGTGCTGGCAAAATCCTAGTAAATCTTTTCTGAACCCTTTCAACCTTGACAATATCTTTGACAATATATGATGCCCAAACTTAACAAAATATTCTAAATGCAGACTCACCAACGTCTTATACAACTGTAACATTCTACCCATAAACTCATCTGCCGTGCAGTCTCGAAGGGTAAAATGGCCTCCTCCTGCACCAATTTTCTACGTTTTCTATGTTAACGAAGAATCTATCTATCTATCTATGCCTTTAAAATATCCACTGACTTGGCCTCCGCAGCTTTCTATGGCAAAGAATTCCACAGATTCACCAACCCCTCACAAATAAATCTCCTCCTCTTCGACTTTCTAAAAGTACTTCCTTCAATTCTGATGCTTTGGCCTCTAACCAAGACTCTCCTACTGGTGGAAACATCCTCTACACATCCTCTCCACATCCACTGCATCCAAGCCTTTCACTATACAGTGTACTCCTTCTCGTTGATGCCGAATATGATTGCAAGCAATGCGAGTCTATCTGAGTGGGGATGATAACCCACCCTGTTGTGTTTCTTTTACAACAGTGGTCGCACCCAATCGATTTCAAGTGGAGTTTAATTAAAACACGCCAAACATTCATCACGGAGGACTGACGGAACTGCTTGACATTAAGTAAAATTGAGTGCTTAATATTCGATACAGGACGTTGGTGAAACGGTGTGTGGAATATTGTCTAGGTCAGAATATCTTAGGAAGGATATAATTATGTGGAGAGCGGCAGAATATGATCATCAATGATTTTGCCAAGACTGGAGAATTTCAATCGTGACAGACTGGATAGGTTGTGATTTCTTTATCTCTGGAGCGAACAAGACTCACAGCTCACCTTTAGAAATGAATAATATCATTACGAGACATTAGCGTGATCATGGCAGGTGGAACTGCCGAGTTATTATCCAAACGGAAAGGAGGCGTGAGTTAGCAAAATTTGAGACTTGGATATTGCGTGTGGAAGACTGACATGTGCCCACCGGAAGGTGACCTATCGATCTTCGATCTTCTCTTGCACGTTGCTTCTAAAAGATATGGGGTAGAGGGCAAAAGTGGAACGAGAAGATAATAAAAGTGGCACGTAACAGGAAGCTGAGGATTGCTCCTACCCTCTAAAAGGATGTGTTCTGCAAACAAAATAATTCGGTTTATTTAATGTAGAGCAGACAACATTGTTTGCACAGAACACATTAAATTAGACTGTAAGAAATATAGTTGTGCCGCCATTTTATTTTGAACGTGTTTTTATTATGGATTGTCGAAACGGAGAAGGTGAAATATCATAGATTGCACCTCCTGTGTTTACAATGGCACCTCCTGCATGGGAATATATCGTTGCATACCTTCTCCATATATTGTTGGAGAGACCGTCTCAGGCGTTGCTCAACGTGGGATCCTTCCAGTTATATGAATGGCAAAAGAGCGTTTCCCTGACCGGGGATCGAACCCGGGCCGCGGCGGTGAAAGCGCCGAATCCTAACCACGAGACCTCCGGGGAATATGTCGAAGCTGCCCCTACACACACGATATTGTCTCTCAAACGCTTCAGGTTCAGGGCCCGTTCTATTAGCTGAGTTGATCGCCTCAACGCCCGTGACTTCTGAAAAACAACGGCAGTGGTGAGCACTGGGAGAAAAGGCAACATGATAAAATAACGTACAGCTTTCCTTTCTTTCCTGAAAGCATGCCCTAATATTCAAGGTTTCAATGTGAATTTACAGTCACATGTCCCTTTTAAGGTACAGTGAAATGTGAGTTACCATACAGCCATACTAAGTGAAAAGGAAAAAGTCTGTGACGAGCTTCCGCTGTGATTGATCTAACTTTCGACCTCAAGTTTCAGGCATCTAGAAGTGACAAGCCTCCACTACTGGTGCGCCTCGGTTGTCATTGTCAGAGTGGATGGTACGATTGGTGGTCAATTACGCTGGCCGACAACGTAATGCATAATGCACTCTAAACCGAGCATCATTTCAACGTTAATTTATAACGCGCAAGATCGCATCCAGGAGAATTAGTGACACCATACTATTAGTGTAATTTCATAAACCCGTACCTTTCGTCAGTCCGATTACGGCCGAACTGAGTATTACATCAAATCCCAAGTTCCTGTGCAATGAAACTTTCAGAAAGCGCCTAAAGTTGGATTAACGCTTTCCCCTTACGTCCGCGACCCTTATATTTTTAATTTCCATTGCTTGTATATTCCATCACAGTCCAAACAAAATCCAACCCAGGTGTAATTCTGCTGAGCACCTCCATGTTGAATTAGCACGCCAACGATTTTCGCCCATTGATAGGAATATATGGGAGCATATATTCTCAGAGCACGAATCTCCAGTGCGAAAATATTTCTGATTTCTGAGCCTGATGTGAAAGCCCCTCCCACTTTCCTCTGATGTTCAGTAGTTGGGATGAATTGTCCCGTTAACTGACGCTGCCACTGTTGTTTGATTGTCAGCAATGGCCCAGAAAACATTTTTGCTAATGTGGATTCAATGGCATGTTGATAGTCGATATTTCCCCGAGGGCCTTGAGAGAATCACTCTGCCCTTATTCCAGTTTCACGGGACATCCTCTGTTCTCGTCCGCCCTCAATTTCGACAACCCATGATAAAAATACTTTCAAAGTAAAATGGCGTCGCAGCTGTATTTCTTCCAGTCTAATTTACCGTGTTCGGTTTAAACAATGTGGTCTGCTCTGCATTAAAGAAACCTAATTAGTTTGTTCTCGTCCGCCCTCGCAGACTGGCATTCGAATGGTGTTTTCGTAAGTCTCAACCTGCGTGTCAGGAAATTAATCGCAATACGATCATCAACCACAAGTCGTTTTGCCAGGGAAATACAATGGCGCAGCTGTAAAGCTGCCCCCCTTGTGGCGCCAGAGACCCGGGTTCGATCCCAACTACGGTGCGTTCTGTACGGAGTTTGTGCGTTCTCTTTCGGCCTTGTCACATGTGACAATAACGCATTCCTTTCCATCCCATTCCATTCAAATTATTTCCAAAGACGTACAGGTTCGTAGATTAATTGATTTATGTATATTTGACATTTCCCTAGTGTGTAGGATAGTGTAAGTATACGTGCTGATCGCTGGGTACGATCTCGATGGGCCGAAGGGCCTGTTCCTACACTCTTTCTCTAACGTCCATGCGCAGAAGGACAGAGAGGAAATAATGGCACTGACTGAACTTGATCAGGTTGGCATGGTAAGATTGATGACACGTCACAGGGATCAGAGTTTGAGGTCAGCTATTTCAACCACCCGGCCGATATCTAGCGTCCATGTGCACAAACAACGGAGGTGTTGGTATGTTGGTGGGGAGAAGGATGTAGAGATGCTTCAACGGCGCAGATAAGCTGAATGGATGTGGATGGTTATAGGCGATGCAAGATAAATTTGGTAGTGTTAGAGTTCAAAGGGGAATTGATGTTCGTGTCATTGAAAATAGCTCGCAACCGTGGTAAGCCGCATGTTGCATTGGCCTTTCGAACGTGAGACCTTGACGCCAGGGTAAAGATGTTTTACTGCCTTTGGTAATGGGTCTGATGAGAAGTCTCGATGAGTGGTGTGCATTGTGCTGGTCGCCATGCGTTTTATTTTTAAGCTAATGCCATACTGAGGATCAAATATAGACACAACAAAAGCTTCCAGTAACTCAACGGGTGAGACAGCATCTCTGGAGAAAAGGAATAGGTGACGTTTCGGGTCGAGTCCCTTTTTCAGACAGGAGAGTCAGGGGACATGGAAACGAGATATACAGACGGTGATGTAGGGAGAAATAGAATAGATGAATGAAAGAATGCAGTGACTAGTGGGGTGCCGCAAGGTTCTGTGCTGGGACCGCAATTATTTGCAATAAATATTAACGATTTGGAGAGGGAATTAAATGTCACAGCTCCAACTTTGCGGATGACACTCAGCTGTATGGTGGTGTGAGATGCGATGAGGATGCTATGAGGCTGCAGAGTGACTTGGATAGGTTGTGTGAGTGGGCAGATTCACGGCAGATGCAGCATAATGTGGATATATGTGAGGTTATCCACTTTAGTGGCAAGAACAGAAGGCATATTAATATCCTAATGGTATCAGATTTAGAAAAGGGGAGGTGCAACGAGACCCGAGTGTGCTTGTCCATCAGTCACTGAAAGTGGGCGTGCAGGTACAGCAGGCAGTGAAGAAAGCTAATGGCATGTTGGCCTTCATTGCGAGAGGATTTGTGTATATGCACAAGGAGGTCCTACTGCGGTTGTACGGGGCCCTGGTGTGACCGCAACTAGACTATAGTGTGCAATTCTGGTCTCCTAATTTGAGGAATAACATTATTGCTATTGGGTGAGGGCAGCGTAGGTTAATTCCCGGGATGGCGGGACTGACATATATTGAAATAATCGTCGATTGAGCTTGTATTCACAGGAATTTAGAAGGATGTGAAGAGGTTTTATAGAAACATATAACATTCTTAAAGGATTGGACAGGCTAGATGCAGGAAAAATGTTCCAGACTTTGATGAAGTCCAAAACCAGGGCTCACAGTTTAAGAATAAGGGGAGCCCATTTATGACCGAAATGAGGAAATATGTTCTCACCCAGTGAACCTGTGGAATTATCTGCCACAGAAGGGCGTGGAGGCCAATTCACTCGGTGTTTTCAAGAGAGAGTTAGATTTTGCTCTTCGAGCAATAGGAATCTAGGGATATGGGTAAAAATCAGGAACGGGGTACTGATTTTAGATGATCAGCAGTCATCATATTGGCTGGCGGTGCTGGCTCGAAGGGCCGAATCGCCTACTCTTGCACATATTTTTCTATGTTTTTGTGTTTCTAAGTTATGCAAAAAGTTTCTTAGGTTTGAACGAATTGTAGAATATGAGACTGAAGAAGATGACTTGGAATCAACTGCGACATAGTTGAGGGACGGATGGAGTGAGAGAGAGAATGCAGAGGTTCCTTGAAGTGAGAGAAATCAATATTCATACTACTGGGTTGTAAGCTGTCTAAGCGAAATATGAGATGCTGTTCCTCCAATTTGTGTTTGGCCTCGCTCTGACAATGGAGGAGGCCTAGGAGCCAAACGTTAGTGTGGGAATGGGAAGGGGAATTAAAGTCTTTGGCAAGAGGGAGATCAGGCAGTTCCAGGCGGACTGAGATAAGGTGTTCAGCGAAACGATCGCATAGCCTGCGCTTGGTGTCGCCGATATATAGGAGCCAACACCTGGAACCGCGGACACAGTTGATGAGGTTGGAGGAGATGCATGGGAATCTCTGCCTCACCCGAAAAGACTGCCCGGGTCCTTGGACGGTGTCGAGGGTGGAGGTATAGGGACAGGCGTTGTAGCTCCCGCGGTTGCAGGGGAACGTACCTCGGAAGAGGGGGTGGGGGATGGGGGGGGGGGGTTATTAACGTGAAGGACATGTTAACCAGTGAGTTTCGGAGGAACCGGTCTCTGCGGAAAACGGATTGGGTAGAAGATGGGAAGATATGGCTCGTGGTAGGATCCCGTTGGAAGTGGCGGAAATAGCGGAGGATTATATGCTTATACGTGGCTTATGGGGTGAAATGTGCGGACTGGGCGACACTTTTCCTGTTGCGACTGGGGGAGGGGAGCAAGAGCAGAGCTGCGGGATATCGTGAAGACCCCAGTGAGGGACTATTCTATAATGTAAGAGGTGAACCCTGGTGAAGTAATAGAAGTCCGGCAGTTCTACGTGGGTGAAGGAGGTAGCCCCGAAGCAGTCGTCAATGAAGGAGGTAGCCCCGAAGCAGTCCTCAATGTTTCTGGTGGTAGCTCTTCTGCCCTCTCAGCTGTTATTATGGAGTCAAAGCAGCAAATGAACGTGACGGGTTCCCTTCTGATTTACACTAATAGTTATTCGTCAATCAGCGCTTAAAATGTATTCAACCAATACAATCATGAACACTGATAAACGCCCATCCATTGTAAGACAATAGTGAGAAGAACACTCGGAGAACAATATTAGATATTTGGTTTTGAGCAGACTTCAGTATTTAATGTCAAAGGGAACATCGAACAAGTCAATTTGAATCGATATTGAAAAGAACCGTTGTCAACGGTCCAGGGAAAATTTCATAATTTCCATGAAGAGCTGTAATTTCGTGTTATGTCTCAAGGAACTGCCTGCAACCTCCTGAGAAAGAGATTGATCACAATATAAACATTACCTTAAATATTACATATTTGTTTAATTAATAACAAGAGAAAAAGCCATATGTCTGTCATGGACTTTTAATTCTTATGTAATATAAGTTCTGCGAGCTGTTCAACGGGACCTTGCAGAGCATGTCAAAACGAACGAACAACTAATCTGGAACATATTCTGCGAGAGCGACCGCTTCCTTCCCGAAGTCACGCTTTAATATAAATCGGCATCTCGTGGAGCACATTTCAAAAATTATTGATAATGAAGCAGGAAATAACATTACAATATAACTCCATGACAGGAGTCCTAACATTACAGGTCCCCTAATTTGAGGAAGGCCATTCTTGCTATTGGGGGAGTGCAGCGTAAGTTTACAAGGTTAATTCCCGGGATTGCGGGGCTGTCATATGCTAGGAGAATGGAGCAGCTGGGCTTGTATACTCTGGAATTTAGAAAGATAAGAGGGGATGTTATTGAAACATACGATTAGTAAGGCTTTGGAAACGCTAGAGGCAGGGAACATGTTCCCGATGTTGGGGGAGTTCAGAATCAGGGGACCACGTTTTAAGAATAAGGGGTAGGCCATTTAGAACGGAGATGAGGAAACTTCTTCACGCAGAGAACAGTGAGTCTGTGGAATTCTCTGCCTCAGAGCGCTGTGGGGCCGGTTCTCTGGATACTTTCAAGCGAAAGCGAGATCGGGCTATTAAAGAAAGCGGAGTTAGAGGTTATGGGGAGAAGGCAGGAACGGGGTAATGATTGGGGATGATCAGCCATGATCACATTGAATGGCGGTGCTGGCTCGACCGGTCGAATGGCCTACTCCTGTACCTATTGTCTGTTGTCTATTGTCTATTACTGGTCGAAGTCTCATTAGATTTTACGTAAGTCAATTGAGTCAACTGCAGATAAATATGCACTTGAGAAATCTACTGGAGAGATGTGGACTCGGTAGAACAGTTTGGTTTGGGGGTGGTGGTTGGCGTGTGGAGGGCCGGCTTTGTTTTATATTATTTTTGTTTTGCACGGTTTACTTGTCTGTTGTGGTGCTGCGAGTACGCTTTTCATTGTTCCGCTTTAGAGCAGAGGATAATCAAACAATCTTGACTCTAGGAAGATAACTAACCCTGTGTCACTGGCAAAATGCTGACAATACCTCACAGAACCACGCTCTGCCAGGATTCGTCAATCTGGTCCACATTTGGCTCCTGAATTTGAATGCTCAGATTTAACGTGTGATATTGTAAAGTATTTGAAGAATGGGTTATATAACCAGACAGTGTCCATTCAGCAGAAAAGATACAGCGATAGAGCCAATCTCTACATGGGAGATGGGTGATTTAGGTATACAAACTGTCAGATGTTCTGCACATCAATTGTATCCATGCACATTACCGCGGTCGAATCCGTAGACTGTAAATATCTCCTTCCTCTAAAAATATAGATTATGTAGGTTGGCTGGCTTGTATAAACATCAGCAATTCTCGTTATTTCAATCTGCTGCTTAGTTAATTAGTGTAATGTAATCCGAAAGCGCCTCTAAATGGGAATAACATGTTCTGTTGAAAGGGAGCACCAGTAATATAATGAAACTCCCGTTTTGCTAAATGTTGCAGCTGGAATGTGGGAGACGCACTCTACTTTAATGTCATCAAGTAAATTTGTGACTTGGGCACCCACATGAGTAATCACGGAGTGCTTCGAAGAATTCGCGTGCTAAGGACGTGGAACGCATCGGGAATTATAGAAATGGTCTATGGTATATTGACACACTGAACCTTTATCTCCTGTTCCGTATTATATTTACATACTCTGTCGTGCTGCAGCAAGCAAGAATTTCATTGTCCGATCTGGGACATAGGACAATAAAATTCTCTTGACTCTTGAACTTAGAGGTTTGGGCATTTAGAGACTAATGGGGTGGCCGTTGGGTTGAAAGGAAATCAGAGATATCGCGGAATTTTTCAACTGGAGATACTGGACGTCCGCTGCGGTACAAGTTAACATCGGCTTCTCGACGACCGCCCTACCAGCAGAGTAATAGGGAAACGGGCGGAGTTCATTTTAAAGGGCAGGGGACGGGTCTGGGGAGCGGTGGCGCTGCCTAAACGCCCTTACGCCGTCATGTACGGGGATATTAGTGTTTTAGCCGAATAGGAGTGACATTTTTTGAAATGTTTTGGAAAGATAGGTGGGATTTTCGTTCAATGCTCCCTCTTCACCAGAGATCCAAAAAGTCACACTAGGGAAGACTTGTTATCTGATGTCATTTAAAAAATGATTTGATATGTTTCAAAAACTTTCCAGTTAGCGCGACCGGCAATTGAAGTGCGTGAAGGAGCTGCTTTCTGAACTTCCCCTGGGTGACGGTGTAAATCAGTGTGTTTGTACAGGTGTTCAGCAGTTGCAGAATAACTACAATGTTTTCAAATGTTGCATATGTGTTTGTGAAATTTCGCAGCCAACTTCCGTTGACACATCGATAGAAAACAAAATGAGATACAGTTGTGACCCAGAGCAGGATAAAGCTGCTGGAGATTGCAAAGAGTAAAATTATGGACCGTTTACGGCTTTCCGTCTCCGGGTCTCCACGACTGAGATCGCGGAGCCTCCTGCGGACCCGATTGGCCATTAAAATACGACTCGCCGTGTGCGCATTAAAGAACAAAATCAAACAGAATGGAATTACTGGGGTCAACAACGGCTCGGTCCAAGAAAATACGATCCATGCGGGCAGGTAATAGAAGTCCGATCGGATTAGGCAGCCCCACAGTAAGCCATTATGCTTGAGCAAAGAATTATAAGCGAAAGGCCAGGGAACGTTCTGTAAACAGAAGAAGGTACAAAGGGTCACCGTAACCACCGCCGCGGTTCTGTCGGTACAGTATCTGGATCTCAGATTCTGTTTGGATATGGCCACAAACCTATCAAGTGTGAAAGAGACCGTGAACCATACGGAACAGTCCACGGCCGCGGCGGACAGGAAGAGAATAAACCTGCACACAGGAGTGTAGTACAGGATTGTGTTCCGCCAATAAAGAACGGCAATCCGATTTAAAATCACTTCGCAGACAATCACCGTGAGGTCCGCCGTCGCCATAGCCACCAGATAACGAGTGATGCATTTAGAGAGACCGCACTTTCCTCGGGTCAGGACCACAATCGCCAGTAGATTCACTAGGGGAGTAAGAAAGAAGCAATGGTGATTATATGGACAGAAGTATTTCGAGTTGAGTAATGGGTGTGTATATATTATTACTTTGCTTACTTTCCTAAAATTGTGAAAAGCATGGCATGGACGGAAATTTCCGTTGGTTTGAAGGCAATCCCTGATACTGCGCTCACGAACAAACATTCCACCTAAGCGTGAATTAATCAACTGAGAAACGGTTTAAACGGAAGTGTAGTATGAACAACAAGACTAAAATCAGTGTTATTGTGGCGCACCTTTCGGATCCGCATTTGCTTACCCGGTTTGCAACGTTTGCAGGGGCGGTGTATAATAGAGATTACCTGCACGCGATGCGGTCATCTCACAAGAAAAATTAACGAACTTTAAAGCCATAAAATGGGAAACCAGATGGAGACAAAAATACATGCGGGAAATGCAATCGCCCGAGGTATAACAAGATGCAGCCTTTGTCGCTCAGCTTACTTGGCTGTTACTTCACTGCAGCCAAAATCATCAAGGACCCACACCATCATGGCCACACACTTATCTCACCACTGCCATCAAGAAGAAGGTACACGAGCCTGAAGACTGTAACGTCCAGGTTCAGGAGCAGCTACTTCCCCACAGCCATCAGGCTATTAAACACAACGAATAAGCTATGAGCTCTGAACTGCAAAATACTATATTATTATGTGCTATTTGCACTATATTTGTTATTCATTGAACTTTTTTTTTTCACCATTATATACAATGATTACATATTCACATATTCTGTTGAGCTGCAGCAAGTAAGAATTTCATTGTCACTTCCGGGACATATGACAATAATACACTCTGGACTTGACGACTCTTAACAATAATGCAAGAACAATTTTATACCAGTCCCAGTAAAGGGCAAACGATGAGATATATTTAAAGCATACAATAACTTCAGGTTATTCCCCAAACCCTGTTCCAAGGCGCAACCTAGCATTTAGCACGTTTTGGCACACTATTTTAACTTTATTTTCATCATTGCCGTTTCCGTGTGCTTTAAGTTTGTGCCCGGTATGTCGTCAAATGTCGTCAAGACCATCCAACTTTCAACTGTCAATTGACCTACCGGGCACTCCAATTGTTGCCAGGATTGGGTAATAATAATATTCAACCGACAAGTGTTGCAGGCGACCCATTTCTCCTTAACAGCGACCTCGGAAATCCAGTACAAAGCTTACAGATGTTATATTGGGAGGTTAAACCACTGAACATTTATAAGCCAAGGAAAAGATTAACGATTTATTGAGATTACCTCCCTGTGGACATTCATTACGGATTTTCCTCCACTGTGATGATATACGACATCAATCACGAGGGTAGTTCATTGCACATGCACCAATTCAGCACGTACGGAACAAACGAACTGTAAAGTAGGTTTGCTAATAATATTTCTAAATTTAAATATGTTCCACGAGGTTGCAGCTGTCGAAAGGTCGGACAAAAATATCAGTCAACAACGCACGATACGATGAAACCATTAATGTAGAGTGTGTATAATGGAATTGCAGATGCTGTTTTAAACCGAAGGTAGACACAAAAATCTGAAATAACTCAGCGGGACAGGCTGCATCTCCGTAGAGAACGAATGGGTGGCATTTCGGGTCGAGACCTTTTTCAGCTTTTTGTGTCTATCTTTAGTTTATTTGGAGACCTTGAACTACAGTTACCATATACTGGCCTAATCCATTTCCCCATTTTCAATTACGTTCCAGGTGTTTCTACTCGGCCCTGATGAAAAATAAAGTAGTAAGTTATTTTTGAGTGGTCTTATATAAATTATTCATGTAAAAGATCCGGGGCAATCCTATGTCCTCCGGTCCCCGATGCAACTACTCTAGAAAGACTTTCAGAAGGCTTTCGACAATATTCCACATAAGAGATTAGTATACAAACTTAAAGCACACGGTATTGGCTGTTCAGTATTGATGTGGATAGAGAACTGGCTGGCAAGCAGGAAGCAAAGAGTAGGAGTAGGGTATTTTTCAGAATGGCAGGCAGTGACTAGTGGGGCACCGTAAGGCTCAGTGCTGGGACCCCAGCTATTTACAATATATAGTAATGATTTGGACGAGGGAATTGAATGCAACATCTCCAAGTTTGCGGATGACACGAAGCTGGGGGGGAGCAGTGTTAGCTGTGAGGAGGATGCTAGGAGGCTGCAAGGTGACTTGGATAGGCTTGGTGAGTGGGCAAATGCATGGCAGATGCAGTATAATGTGGATAAATGTGAGGTTATCCACTTTGGTGGCAAAAACAGGAAAGTAGACTATTATCCGAATGGTGGCCGATTCGGAAAAGGGGAGATGCAGCGAGACCTGGGTGTCATGGTACACCAGTCATTGAAAGTAGGCATGCGGGTGCAGCAGGCAGTGAAGAAAGCGAATGCTATGTTAGCATTCATAGCAAAAGGATTTGAGTATAGGGGCAGGGAGGTTCTACTGCAGTTGTACAGGGTCTTGGTGAGACCACACCTGGAGTATTGCGTACAGTTTTGGTCTCCAAATCTGAGGAACGACATTCTTGCCATAGAGGGAGTACAGAGAAGGTTCACCAGACTGATTCCTGGGATGTCAGGACTTTCATATAAAGAAAGACTGGATAGACTCGGCTTGTACTCGCTAGAATTTAGAAGATTGTGGGGGCTCTTATAGAAACTTGCACAATTCTTAAGGGGTTGGACAGGCTGGATGCAGGAAGATTGTTCCCGATGTTGGGGAAGTCCAGGACACGGCGTCACAGTTGAAGGATCAAGGGGAAATCTTTTAGGACCGAGATGAGAAAAACATTTTTTTCACACAGAGAGTGGTGAATATCTGGAGTTCTCTGCCACAGAAGATAGTTGAGGCCAGTTCATTGGCTATATTTAAGAGGGAGTTAGATGTGGCCCTTGTGGCTAAAGGGATCAGGGGGTATGGAGAGAAGGCAGGTACAGGATACTGAGTTGGATGATCAGCCATGATCATATTGAATGGCGGTGCAGGCTCGGTGCCGAATGGCCTACTCCTGTACATATTTTCTATGTTTCAATGTTTCTATGAACGGGTCTCTGTGTAGCTTCCTCTAATGATTTTATACACCTCTTTTTGATCACCATTCATCCTCCTGCTCTCCATGGAATAGAGACACAGCCTACTCAACCTCCCCCTACAGCGCACACCCTCTACTCCTGGCAACATCATCGTAAATCTTTTCTGAACCCTTTCAAATTTGACAAAACTTTTCCTATAACATGATGCCCAGAACTTAACAACATATTCTAAATGCGGTCTCACCAACGTCTTATACAACTGCAACATGACCTCCCAACTTCTATATTCAATACTATGATTGATGAAAGGCTAAATTGCCAAAAACTTTTTTGTCCACATTGTAGTGACAGATTTTCATATCGTTCAAGGAATCTTTCCACGACTCACTATGATTGAAGACAGGGGATAATCGAAACGCATTCATGAGCTCTCCACGAGACATTTAATGCCGTCGAAATATTAATCTCCCAAACACAACCTCTTAATTAAAAGTCTCTTTATTGCAGTAGTAAAAACAGTAAGATATTCATCCAAACTCCTTCTTGTTTAAGTACATTTTGATCTTACTCTTAATCAAATTCGTGCATGGTGGAACTCGTGCATGGTCGAAAGCTGTGACCTCTCCCCCATGCTTCTTAAAACTAAACTAAACTAATTACTATAACGTCTGTGCGAGAATCCCAGCCGCAAACACGCCTCCAACCGCGTAAAAATCCCACCCACACAGGCAGATAAAGGTTAAAGGTAACTGTTTATAGTTATAACATACTGTTAAGCTAGATGGCTACTACATACCGGCCCCTAATTGTTCTGAGTATAACGAGGCAATTACTAAAATATATTTAAAAGGTAGCTATAAAACATTAATATATTTCAAAAAACAAAAAATATCATGCATTACATATCAGCATTCAGACTTCTTTAGCGATTCTTCCATCTTCACCTTCGCGTTCTAGAAGCGAGCATAACTTGGTTAGTAGTCTTATTGAAACATTATTCTTAGTCTGAAGTCGTACTGTACGTACCAAACCCTTAACATCAGGCATGATACCCAGTATATAGCCCAAAACACAATAGCCCAAAGTTTTGACAGCATGAAACGTCTTCCTCCATGTCCGATCAATTCATGAATATTTCTTAACAATGATATTGAAATGTGAAAATCGTTCGAGAGAATAATGCGATTTTTAGCAATGAAGTTCACTGTGATGTTTTGTTTAATATCCGCATAATTAGCAGAGATTTCAAATCCCAGCTCAAGCTTTCGCCATATTCTGTCCGACTTACAGAGAAATTCCGGTCCATTGAGCCATCGCTTGTTGATTAAGAAGCGGTCGGCTGTTGTCCTCTCGAATCTTCATCCGCAGGATTTTCATTTGTGTTAACATATTTCCATTGTGGCACATTAGTAGCACCTAACACAAAAGAGATTATGTTTGCTACAAATGTCAAGACACGTTTGTTCTTATTGTTGAAGTATTTAAGCATTGTACTCAACTCCTCTTGTTATGAAGGCCAACATGTCATTAGCTTTCTTCACTGCCTGCTGTACCTGCATGCTTACTTTCACTGACAAGAACAAGGTCCCCCAGATCCCGTTGTACTTCCCCACTGGCCTCTCGCTCCCTACGATTCATATTTTCTCCTCCTGAAAATCATTCCCGCATTCAGTTGTCAGTTGCTTTGAGTCTGTGCTGTTTTCGCGGGGATTTCCGACTTACTCACAGCTCAGCGTCTACCCTATCAACTTTGCACTGTGGATTGTAAACAATAAAGAGATTGCATCCAGTATTCTCACACTCATAGAGCACGTGGACCCATCCTAAAACCGTTCCCCATTGGACACCCCTCACATCAGCAATCTCTTGGATTTGAGAACGTTCAGAATCGGTATGTTTTACCCGTTCCCCAAACAACCCCAGCTGGGGAACTCGTATAAGCCCATCATTTTCTGCTAATTAATACTTGGGACGAACATCAGTGTGCAGCCCAACGCTCTGGTGCTCCGTTTATTTTTTTCTTTTTACTGGTGTGCATGTCTGTCATTTATTGTCCTCAAAATCCACAATCCTTCTGCTTCAGAAGTGCACCAGTCTGCTCTCTCGGGTCCCACACCAGACCTGTCGCCCTCCGCCAACATACCCATGGGCCATTTTGCAAGATTAGAAATTTGGGTTGCTTCACTTAGAAGGACATTAATGTCACAAGATCCCAATTTTAGACTACACTGATTATTCCTGGGCAAGGGATATAAAGAGCGCTTTTAGGATGCTTTCCGGCCGTGAAAGTCATGCTTGTCCCGGCACCATTTTTATAGTAAGCACGGCAGTCATACACAGTGATCCAGCTCTCAGTCTTCCCGGTAAAATAAAAGTCCTCATCCCATTTTTCCCGGAAAGCAACAGGAAACGCTGCCCAATTATTTCAGTGCTTCAGAAGAACAAGTAATATTCCGTGTTTCCCAAACGCCTAGTGGATGATGTTGTTCCCATTGACTAACGGAGCTCTCAGAATAAAATGGTTTAGATAAGGTTAACGTCGATGCCGTCGTTATCAGGAACGTCGGAACCAAACGGCAAAGTTAAATAACTTAGAAAGAGAAAATTACAAGGAAATTGAACTTGATTGCAAGCTTACTAAAACTAATACAAACGGGATTGGCCATCAGAATAATCTGATGGCCGATCCCGATCATATAGCGCTTAAATCTACCACGTTATATGCGCCCTTGCATTCCAATGTGCATATTCAAACCCAATGCGATCCAGCTATCTGCAGCTTGACATTGATAGTTGGCGCTGTCACCAACTCTCATGTCCCGAATTTCCAGCGTAAAGGTCATGTCCGCTTTACTGGTCGACACGACACATGGTCCCCCTACGATGACCCGCTGCAGCTCTTCCACGGGCTGGGTCTGTTAGAACACGGGTCCAGAGTTAAAACGGTTTGAACATAGCGAACAAATCCGAAAACGGCAGGAAATCTTAATGGACTGACACTCTTCCCGGTCACCCCAGTCGGACTCTGGGTCACCGAATGCCTGAAGGAGCCTGGCGATTATACACTAGGAGAGATGTATGGGCATCAGAGGCTAATAACTGAACTCGGATAGCGATTCAAGTTCATTTAAAAAATAGCCTCGGACCAATGTACACTAAACCGCAACAGTGTGGAAGTGTGTGAGCCGTACTCAGGGCATCAGCAGAGACGCAGGGTATAAGCCAAAAGGATCCCCGGAGTAGAGTGGGGGGTGATTTTGTGTCGCGGTGACACGATACCGGGACAGCTCCAGTCGGCTGCTCCTTGAATCAGATGGCGATCACCGCTATTTGCACAGGGCGGTGTCTTGGAGCTTATTGAAAGATTTCGGTACGGTGAACACATGTCGGGGCAGATAAGACAGTGTGAGGCTTGCAGAATGAGTGCGCCCAGGGACACGGATGGAGCATCTGGCTGCCACAACGGTGGCAAGTGCGTGCAGCTTCAGCTCCTAAAGTGCCGTGTTGGGGCACTGGAGAAGCAGCTGGATGACGTCAGGATCATCCGGGAAAACGAGAGTTTCCTGGACAGGACCTACAGTGACGTGGTTACGTAGAGGATACGGGAAGAACGAAGGTGTGTGACCGAGAGAAAGGGTGGTAACCGTGGAGTGCAGGAGGCCCAGGTAGCTGTGCCTAATGAAAACAGGTACGCCCTCTTGGGAACTGTCGGGGGAGAAGACACTTCCAGTCCAAGCAGTGGACACGTAGGTGGCTCCAATCCTAGAGATGGGACTCGACCGGCGAGACCGATGTCGGGCAGAGCCATAGTGGTGGGTGACTCCATTGTCCGAGTTGCGGACAGGAAATTCTGTGGATGCAGGCGAGACTCGAGGATGATCTATTGCCTCCCTGGTGCCAGGGTTCAAGATGTCACGAAACGAATTCAGAACATCCTCGAGGGCGGAGGTGAACAGTCGGCAGTAGTTGTGCACGTCGGCACAAACGACATCGGGAAGAAGAGTAAGGAGATTATGCAACGACAGTTCAGAGAGTTAGGAAGAAGACTGAAAAGCAGGGCTTCTTGGGTGGTATCTCTGGATTGCTTCCAGTACCTTGTGCTAGTGAGGACAGGAACAGGGAGATAGGGGTCTGAATGTGTGGCTGAGGGGCTGGTGCAGGGAGCAAGGATTTAGATTTATAGACCTCTGGGATCTATTCTGGGATAGGGGTGACCTGTACAAAATAGACGGGTTACACCTTAACTGGAGGGGGACCGACATTCTTGCGGGCAGGTTTTCAAGGGCTACACGTGTGGGTTTAAACTAAATAGTGGGGGGGGGTTGACAAATTGGGAGTATAAAGATGGAGTTGAATGGCAAGTGGCTACAGGAAAAATTACAAAAGTTTCTCGAATTAATGGGAAGGAAAGCTTGAGAATGGACAACAGAGTAAGGTCAGGACCAATTGCGAGGGGGAGTGAATACGGAGGTCAAAGTGCTGTATATGAATGCGCGAGGTATAAGGAATAAAGTGGACGAGCTTGAGGCTCAGTTAGAACTGGCAAGTATGATATTGTGGGAATTACTGAGACATGGCTGCAAGAGGGCCAGGGCTGGTAACTGAATATTCAAGGGTATACCTCCTATCGAAAAGACAGACAAGTGGGCAGAAGGGGTGGGGTTGCCGTGTGTGTGAGGAATGAAATTCAGTCCCTTGCAAGGGATGTCATTGAAACAGGAGATGTGGAATCAGTATGGATAGAACTACGGAATTGTAAGGGTAAAAATACCCTAATGGGACTAATCTACATGCTCCCAAACAGTAGCCTGGACATAAGGCGCAAGTTGAATCAGGAGTTAAAATAGGCATGTAGTAAAAGTAATGCTGTGGTTGTTATGGGAGATTTCAACATGCAGGTAGACTGGGAAAATGAGGTTGGTACTAGACCCCAAGAAAGGGACTTTGTAGAGTGCCTTCGTGGTGGATTCATTGAACAGCGGGAATTGGAGCCTACCAGGGAGAAGGCAATTCTGGATTTAGTGTTATGTAATGAACCGGATTTGATAAAGGACCTCGATGTTAATGAGCCATTAGGAGGCAGTAAACATAACATGGTCAGGTTTAATCTACAATTGGAGAGGGATAATAATTGATCGGAGGTGTCAGTGTTGCAGTTGAATAAAGGGGACTATGGGGCCATCGGGGAGGAGCTGGCCAATGTTGACTGGAAAGATACACCAGCAGGCATGACAGTGGAACCAAAATGGCAGAGTTGTTTCTAGGAATAATACAGAAGGTGCAGGATCAGTTCATTTCTCGGAGGAAGAAAGATTCCACGGGGAGAAAGGGACGACCATGGCTGACAAGGTACGTCAGGAACAGTATACAAATTAAAGCGAAGAAGTACAACATAGCAAAGATGAGCGGGAAGCAAGAGGATTGGGGAATGTTTGAAGAACAACAGAAGATAACCAAAAAGACAATACGGGGAGAAATGATGAGGTACGAAGGTAAGCTAGCCAAGAATATAAAGCAGGATAGTAAAAGCTTCTTTAGGTATGTGAAGAGGAAAAATATAGTTAAAACCAAAGTTTGACCCTTGAAGACCGAAAAAGGTGAATTTATTATGGGGAACAAGGAAATGGCAGATGAGTTGAACAGGTACTTTGGGTCTGTCTTCACTAAGGAACCACAAACAATCTTCCTTATATAGTAGTGGCCAGAGGGTCTGGGTCGACAGAGCAACTGAAGGAAATCCACATAAGGCAAGAAATGGTGTTGGATGGTCTGATGGGACTGAAGGCTGATAAATCCCCAGGGCCTGGTGGTCTGCATCCCAGTGTACTTAAGGAAGTGGCTCTAGAAATCCTGGACGCATTGGTGATAATTTTCCAATGTTCTATAGACTCAGGATCAGTTCCTGTGGATTGGAGGGTAGCTAATGTCATCCCACATTTAAGAGAGAAATCGGGGAATTATAGACCAGTTAGCCTGACATCGGTGGTGAGGAATATGCTGGAGTCAATTATAAAATATGAGATAGCCGCACATTTGGATAGCAGTAACAGGATCGGTCCGAGTCAGCGTGGATTTACAAAGGGGAAATCATGCTTGACTAATCTTCTGTAATATTTTGAAGATATACCTCGGAAAATGGACAAGGGGGAGCCAGTGGATGTAGTGTACCTGAACCGTCAGAAAACATTTGATAAGGTCGCACATAGGAAATTAGTGGGCAAAATTAGGGCACATGGTTTTGGGGTAGAGTGCTGACGTGGATAGAGAAGTGGTTGGCAGACAGAAAACAAAGAGTAGGGATTAACGGGTCCCTTTCAGAATGGCAGGCAGTGACTAGTGGGGTACCACAAGGCTCGGTGCTGCGACCACAGCTATTTATTATATACATCAATGATTTGCAGGAAGGGATTCAAAGTAACATTAGCAAATTTGCAGATGACACAAAGCTGTGAGGAGGCTGATATGAGAATGCAGGGTGACTTGGACAGTTTGGGCGAGTGGGGAGTGCATGGCAGATGCAGTTCAATGCGGATACATGTGAGGTTATCCATTTTCGTAGCAAAAAACAGGAAGGCAGATTACTATCTAAATGGCGTCTAGTTGGGAAAACGGGACGTATAAGGGGATCTGGAGGTCCTTGTACATCAGTCTATGAAAGTAAGTATGCAGGTACAGCAGGCAGTGAAGAAAGCGAAAGGCACGTTGGCCTTCATAACAAGAGGAAACGAATATAGGAGAAAATATGTCCTTCTGTAGTTGTACAGAGCCCTAGTGAGACCACACCTGGAGTATTGTGTGCAGTTTTCGTCCCCTAATTTGAGGAAGGACATTCTTAGTGTTGAGGTACTGCAGCGTAGGTTTACAAGGTTAATTCCCGGGAAGGCGGGACTGTCATATGATGAGAGAATGAAGCAGCTGGGCTTGTACACTCTGGAGTTTAGAAGGATGAGGGGGATCTCATTGAAACATATAAGATTATTAAGGGCTTGGACACACTAGAGGCAGAAAACATGTTCCCGGTGTTGGGGGAGTCCAGAATCAGGGGCCACAGTTTAAGAGTAAGGAGTAAGCCATTTAGAACGGAGACGAGGAAACACGTTTTCTCACAGAGAGTGGTGAGTGTGGAATTCTCCGCCTCAGAGGGCGGTGGAGGCAGGTTCTCTGGATGCTTTCAAGAGAGAGCTAGATAGGGCTCTTAAAAATAGCGGTCAGGGGATATGGGGAGAAGGCAGGAACGGGGTACTGATTGGGGATGATCAGCCATGATCACATTGAATGGCGGTGCTGGCTCGAAGGGCCAAATGGCCTGCTCCTGCACCTATTGTCTATTGGCCCATATTTCACTTTTTCTACACTACCTAAGCGTGTTTTCTTGTCTCGTCTTATGTGAAATATGAAGGCACGTGTCGCAGATTATGATTAGCTCACATAGAAAGCAGTGGCGAGGGATTCTGCATCTGTGCGATGATAGAAGGTTTCCAGGATGCAAATGCGTACATTTAAGGGAGAATGTTGAAAAAGCGTCTCGCAGCTCGCCTCGGCATCATAACATGCCTGGGCAAAAAGTCCTTCCCTGGTAAATTGCCTCACCTTCGGAACATCAGTTAAGACCAGTGGAATCGGTTAAGCATCCAGCCTGTTCGGATTTTGTAAACATCTCCACCAGGTTGCCGTTGATCGCTTGCATAAATACTGTCAACCATTCATGGTAAGGGAGATAACAACGGTACTTACATACAACTGTTTGAATGACGCGTCTGCCGGTTGTTTATTCCTGCATGTAGAATGCCGATGAAGCTCTCGCATTTTATACGCCGTTCCACGTGAACATCAAGGGCAGATTGCAAGACAATGTTAACCTTGAAGAGGTTACCTATATGTACTTTGGCAAGGCCATTGACAAGATGCCGTGTGGTAGACGGGTAGGGAATGTTATTTCAGGTGGGATCTCTGGTAAGGTAGTTGTAATGAGTCTAGTCAAACACACGTCAAGATACAACACATATTTATTGAATCTACATACAGCAAGGATCTGCACACCAAAGGCTCCTCGGCCCACAGCCTATAATGACATTATTGCCTGTGACAGCAGGGCCAATCGCCATTCAAATCACCATGCTCGATCATAGTTCACATTGAATGTATTACCTTTAACATGGTTCTACTTTGCAAGTATGTTAACGCGATTTTGATAGAATTAGCCATTTTCCATACATTTTGCAATGAACTATAATCCTTCTTTGGGGTAATGGATACTTTCTCGTTATCTTACCACAATCCCGTTGCTCTGTGTATTTCCGTGGGTCTTGTTCTGTCTCATGGAGTTCACCTCACAGGTTAAGATCTGATTTTGCCGTTGGTCCAACAGAACTGTTTATCGATGCCGGATGGATCTCTTCTTGTGGTTCAATATACCTTGCTTCACTTTTGTCAGAGAGGATTCTCCATTGGATTTACAGATCGCTCTTTCGTTTTTACATTGCATACGGCGCTATCATTCTTTTAAGTACACACTATATTAAATAGACCCTCTCTTTGATTACACTACATCACCCTGAGTCACCTTTCATTACACCAGTGTGTGGCTGTGGGTTCTTAGGACTTTACAGACGCTTGGTATTCGCTGACCAGCACGTAGTTATATTTCCCACAATGCCATTTCTACCTATGTACACTACACAGCGACGTTGTTTGCGTTGCCATTGAATGTGCCCCATGCTCTGCATTTTACCGAGTCTCGATAAAAACTCCAGCGGGTCCACCTGTGTTGCCTAAAACGTATGTTGTTACTCGTGTCGTGAATATGTTCGTTCATTATATTCTAACGGTAGTGTGCACGCAGGATGGTGAATCTGTTTAACATTTGCACTGACCGTTATTCAGGACACTATTTCACAACGTGCACTCTTAGATAAAGCGACAGCCCGCTAGAGGAGAGAAATTGTGCCGTAACCCGTCGGCCATGATCGGCTGGACGCCGGTGGGCCTTTTTGACGTAGTTCCTGACGGCATTTTCGAGTGACGGCAGCGCATTTTGTAGGTTAAAGCAGAGCAGCCCATTTGTGCTTTTGTCGGAGACACAAAATGCTGGAGTAACTCAGCGAGACAGGCAGCATCTCAGGAGCGAATGAATGGGTGACGTTTCGGGTTGAAACCCTTCTTCAGACTCCTGGCTTACGGGGGCGATGGGTCATAAAATGGATTGTCAGCACAATGCAACTCACATGATTGCGAGAAAAATGTATCGTGTTTTCGGAATTCTGAATAAGCACTTTTATTTAATGGTTATTAATGCAATAAAGCAAACGCTGGCATTTACAATTAATTATCCTGCCATTATCTTATTGTCTTAACAGTCGTTTAATTATGTTAACATTTATAATCTGTCAACTCGCGCGTACTCGTCTCTACTGACCGGTTGCTGGCTATTCGGAACAAAATGACCTCATGCAGACGGCCAAGGCGGTGCCGCCGTTTGTCTTAATGGAGTCCCTACAGCGTTTTAATTTTGCATCAATATTCGAGCACCAGTAGTCTATGTATCGCAGTGATTTGCAAGATGTATTGTTTTATGTATTTTTGGTTTAGTTAATTTTCCTTGTGTGAATCATATTCGTTTTAATGTTTTAATGTTGTAATCTGTGCAACCGAATCGAAGCATGTTTTGAATGTGGCCCTAACCCAGCACGTGCACCCAAGTGGTCAAGCAGAACCTTCGAAAGGAAGAAGGACGGATGGAGGAAATTGAATTTAAAATCAGATCATTCTGGAGATCGTCAGCAGGTCCCGGGGCATTTGCGGAATAAAATGTAATCATGCATTTTTGTGTTTATCTCAGGATTTCGCATTTCGGTAAAATACCTCAGTTCAGTACCGCGTCGATCTACTCTGCTCCTTGAAGCCTCACGACTCCCCACTGTTTCATTCTGTACTTCCCTGCCTCATAGAAAGTCCCAGTTTGCCTCTTCTACGCCTTCCATTGTATGACACATCTCCTTGTAATGTCGTGAGAGGATCAGGGCGCAATACCGAAAGAGCCCACTGCGAGTGTGTTAACAATTCGGGCATAACTTTCTTGTACTTCGGTTAATCGGCTCTGTACTGTGGGAACTTCAGCAGAAGTGATATCAACAACCATTCGCAACTAGCCGCATTATGACTTACAATAGAGGAAGACAAAATACTTGCTGACGGTGTAAATTTTATTGGGGGTTCTCATCCTCTGTCCGTTTATTTACCTACCCGTGCCTTACGATGCCTGCGTTAAATATGCATGTTCACACACTTCTACCAAACTCCCATCTAATTTGTTGCTGTCAGACGTGGTCGTGCCCACCGAGTTACAGACGAAACACTGTTCTGCCGTTCTGACGACCATTTGGGACGACGAGTGAGCACACTCTGCCGTACCTGCTTGCTAACCGTCCGTTGGCGGCTCCCAATCCAATCTCGATTATAACGCTCTAGGCTGTTTTACTACCATTTTTGGAAGCTTATAATTATTATTCAACCTGATCAAAATATCCGGCTACAGTGATATAACCGTCGTTATATTGTTAGGTTAGAATACGGAATTGGGAACGGAAGTACAAATGGATGAGTGAATTATCCAGCATGATATTCATTAAATAGATGTATACTCTCTAATAAATGGATAAAATAATACTTAGACAGTAAAGAACCAACGGCCTCAACCTTCGGTAAGGTCAAAGTCAAAGTCAAAGTCAAAGTCAATTTTATTCGTCACATGCACCCGAAGGTGCAGTGAAATGAATTTGCCAGTAGTGTGTTTCAAGAAAACAGCCACCCGAGTGGATACAGGAATACATTGTATTCGCAAGAAGTAGTCATGAGTTAATAAACGCGGAGTTTGACCGCAAGATCAAGAACATGGTTCACTTAGAAGCATCTGCATTCTTATTTTGCTCATCGGCCTCCTTTCTGTTTCTCTAGCGAGAGATACTTTAAGAAGTATTTATTCCCTCATTGGACGAACGTTTATCTTTTGCGAAGTAGTGGGTCTCCTAAATGAACGAGTTTTGCGTCAATTTATTTTCAATGTAGAAGTGGTTTCTCCAGATATCTCGCCGAAAGCAGGCAGTCACTACCAGAAATAGACAGGTTCAAGACACTGTGTGAATCCTGCTGTTACTGCTTCTGCTCCCCGCACATAACCTGTGAGATTCGCGGCAGCTGCCCAAGCCGCAATGAACGACATCCATCCACGAAATTGCAGCTGTGCGCTTAAAATTCCCGCCATTCTCAACGCTGCGCGATCCACTGCGCAGTAATAAACTGCCGTATCAGTCAGACGCAGTCCCAAGATTGTCAATCGATATTTCTTCTCCGACTGCTGGACTGCGTCCGAAAAACGATTTCGAGCGAATTCTGCCTTCTGGTCAGAGCCACCGTTAGTGTATCGCCGGACCGCAAACTCGGCTGTCCGCCTGGATACTGGCGATACCAGTATAAGTAATACTTCTCCTTAGAATAGGTACATGTGAAAGTGGCGCTTTGACCCTCTGTATATGTGAGCGGACCCTCCTCTTGGGTGCTGGAATCTGAATCAACCAGACCTGGAACACATTATAGTGTGTGAAGAATTGATGATACAAAGTAAACGCATCCGACTTTGGGAATACGGAGCGACTCTTAAATTCTTAAACGATTGGACAGGCTCGATGCAGGAAAACAATTCCCGATGTTGGGGGAGTAATACACCAGGGGTCACGGTTTAAGAATAAGAGGAGCCCATTTAAGGCTGAGATAAGTTAAAACATTTTCACCCAGAGTGTTGTGAATCTGTGGAATTTTCTGCCACAGAAGGGAGTGGAGGCCAATTCACTGGATGTTTTCAAGAGAGAGTAAGATTTTGCTCTTAGAGTTAAAGGAATCAAGGGGTATGGGGAAAATGCAGGAATGAGGTACTGATTTAGATGATCAGCAGTCATCCTATCGAATGGCGGTGCTGGCTCGAATGGCCGAATCGCCTACTCCTGCACTTATTTTTCTATGTTTCTATGATTCCAATATATGCAAAAAAGTAACAATGATAAAGTAAAAGGGACATTATTAGCTGTTTCTTAGTTTTGAACGAGGTATAGACAATGAGACAGAACAAGATAACTTGGAATCTACTGCGACCTAGGTAAGGTAGGGATGGGGAGAGGGAGAATGCAGAAGTTACTTGAAGTTAGAGAAATCAATGGTCATTCCTCTGGGTTGTAAGCTGTCCAATCGAAATATGAGATGTTGTTCCTCTTATTTGTGTTTGGCCAAGCTCTGACAATGGAGGAGGCCTAGGAGCCAAAGGTTAGTGTGGGAATGGGATGGGGATTAACGTGTTTGGCAACCGAGAGATCAGGCACTTCCAGGCGGACTGAGCTAAGGTTTTCAGCGAAACGATCGAAGAGCCTGCGCTTGGTATCGCCTATATGTAGGAGCCAAAACCTGGAACAGCAGATACAGTAGATGAGGTTGGAGAAGATGAAAGTGAATCTCTGTCTCACCTGAAAAAGACTGTCTGGGTCCTTGGACGGATTCGAGGGAGGAGGTGTAAGGACAGGTGCTATAGCTCCCGTGGTTGCAAGGGATAATACCTAGGATGGGGGAGGGGAGGAGGGTATTATTCGGACGGACGTTTGAACCAGTTATTGCGGAGGGAGCGGTCTCTGCGGCAAGCTGCTGGGTTGAAGATGGGAAGATATGGCTCGTGATAGGATCCCGGTAAATGTGGCGGAAATGTCGCAGGGTTATGTGCTGTATGCGATGGTTGATGGGGGTGAAAGATAAGGTCTGCGGGACACTGTCCCTGTTGCGGCTGGGAAAGGGGAGCAAGAGCGGAGCTGTGGGATATCGAGAAGACCCTAGTGAGGGACAGATGCGGCACAGACGGAGGAATTGGGTGCAGGGGATAGAGTCTTGGCAGGAGGCAGGATGGGAAGAAATGTCGTCTAGGTAAATGGGGGAGTCAGTAGGTTTTTAGTAGATGTCCGTCGATAGTCTATCTCCTGTGATGGAGGCGGTCAGATTAGGAAACGGTAGGGAGATCTCGGAGATGGTCCAAGTGAATTGGAAATTGGTTGTGACGTTAATGAAGTCCGGGACATCTACGTGGGTGAAGGAGGTAGCCCCGAATCAATCGTCAATGTTTCAGGTGGTAGGCGCACTGCCCTCTAGGTTGTTATTATGGATTCAAAGCAGCGAATGAACGTGACGGGACGGATTCCCTTCTGATTTACACCAATAGTTAATCGTCAATCAGCACTTAAAATGTATTCAACGAATACAATCTTTAATATTGATAAACGTCCATCTATTGTAAGACAATTGTGAAAGGTACACTCGGAGAGCAATTTTAGATGCTTGGTTCTGGGCTGACGTCAGTCTTGAATGTCAAAGGGGACATTGAACAAATCAATTTGAATCGACATTGATATGAACAGTTGTCAACGATTCAGGGAATATTCGTCACTTTCCATTAAGAGCAGTAAATTCGCTTTCTTCTGTCACTGCATTTTTCCAAGGAACTGCCTGCAACTTCCTGAGATAAAAAGATTGATCACCATATTAGCTTAAATATTACCCATTTGTTTAATTGATAACAAGAGAAAACGTCATATACGTCTGTCATGGGCTTTTAATTCATATGTAATATGAGCTCTGCGAGCTGTTTAACGGGACCTTGCAGAGCATGTCAAAACGATCGAACAACGAATCTGGAAAATATTGTGCGAAAGCGACCGCTTCCTTCACGAAGTCACAGTTTCATGTAAATCGGCATCTCGTGGAGCACATTTGAAAAACAATTGATAATGAAGCAGGCATTAACATTACAATCGAACTCCATTACTGTTCGAAGTCTCATTGCAGCTGTGTATGAAAACGTGAACGATTAAGAGTGACAAAAGTGTGAACACTATCTAATCCATCACCGATAATGACATTCCCACCATCGATGTGACCTACCGCAGTTAGCTGTCTGTAAAATACAGCCATGCTCATCAGAGACCGTCACCACCAAGATTCTCATTTTACACCTGCCATCTGGAACATTAAAATTGTAACTGCTAAAGGTTCAGGAGATGTTTCTTCCAAATAACCATCATCGGGCTATTAAACAATACCACCCATCAATAAACGCCGAACTCTGCAGACTTGGCGGGGGTGGGGAGGGGGGGTGAGCGGAACGGCTGGGGCGGGATTGTTTTATATTGTGGTTTATGCAGGGGACGATGTTTACTTTCTGTGCTGCGAGTACGTTTTTCATTTTTCCGTTTTCGAACAGAGGATAAACATTTGCCGCTTGGAAGATAACTCGCCCTGTGTCACTGGCAAAAGGCTGACAATACCTCACAGAACCACGCGTCATTTTCTTCCAGGTGTTATGTGAATGTCGTGAGGCTCTGTCAGGACTCGACAATCTGGTCCACATTTGGTTCCTGAATTTGAATGCTCAGATTTGACGTGTAATATTGTAAAATATTTGAAGAATGGGTTATATAACCAGACAGTATCCATTCAGCAGAAAAGAGACAGCGGAGCCAATCTCTACATGGGAGAACGGCCCTTTAGGTATATAAACCGTCAGGTCTTCTGCACATCAATTGTATCTATGCACATTACCGCGGTCGAATCCGTGGACTGTCAGTATCTCCTTCCTCTATAAATATAAACTGTGTAGCTACGCTAGCTAGTATGAACATCAGCAAATCTCGTTACTTCCATATGCTGCTTAGTTAATTAGTATAATGTAATCCGAAAACGCCATTAAATTAGCAATTTTACAAAATTTTGAGATTTTAAAAACCAAGTCTGCAATTTATCCCATGAGATAAAGCATAAAAGACGTAACGTTTGACAGCTAATTCACTTTCATATCTTCAGTATTAAAACAGTTATGGCCATTTTCATACTCAGAAATCAGCACCTTGTTCCCCATTGCTTTTCAATTCACTTAAAACAAAAGCTGTGATCGAGGACAGTCAAAAGCCCATAACTTTCTTAAAAATTAAGAGAACTGAATTACATTTTCAGTTATTATAGATTGACGCATTCTGAAACAAATATAAAACATCTTACTTGGATGACCTGAAATTAAACCCTATAAGTAGTTAATTACCTAATTGTAGCTAATTACAAAATTGACCGTTGTAACGGAAATAGTAATAAACACCCAGACTGCCTTGAAAATTCAAAAATGTGATATTCTCAAGATCAGAACTTTAATATTATTGTATTATATGCTGTAAGTCCGTAACAGATAGGTAAATAAATTACATTTCTCGCAATAGATTTCTATTACATTTCTAGCAATAGTATTTATGGAGAAGGTCAGTTGCTACCTGGTACATTGGCATATCATAATCAATAGCATCATCATACTCCTCAGATTGTAACCAATAAGCAACTCTGTCCACCTTGTTTTTCCTCAACTTTTCAATTTTGGCATTGTAAAGTACAAGTTTTTGCTCTTCAAACCACGCATGACATGCCTTTCTGCCCACTACTTTCCCATTAAGAATGTCCTGTAGATTCAATTTCTTAAGAAAAGGATAATTGTTTTAAATAGCCTAAGTATCCAAATAACAAACTAATCCCATATTCACAAGAATTCACAATATAACATGCTTTTTAAATCTCACTGTCATGAACATATGCCAGATGGAAGGAATTCAATGTTTAATTCCCATAAATTAATCTAGAAACATCTACGTTGAATATAATCAAAATTATTATTTTTTACACAATAAATGTGGCTAAAGTTGTTGTGTATATTTAGTATAAAGATATTGATTATACAATTACACAAAATCGGGAACGGACGTCCGATCGATTTTTCTTTATCGACTCGTAGCCCGAGGAAATCCCTCTCCGATAAGAGGTAGAAAACTGGAGTTTAATCCCCCCCCCCCCCCTCAAAGGCGCCAAAGTCGCACACACGGCCACTGGCAGAACTGCAGCACTGCTGAAGGTAGGTATTGGAACATCGCTACCGAAATGGGAATAACATGTTCTGTTGAAAGGGAGCTCGAATAATATAATGAATCTCCCATTTAGCTAAATGTTGCAGCTGGAATGTGGGAGACGCACTCTACTTTAATGTCATCAAGTACATTTGTGACTTGGGCAGCCACATGATTAATCACGGGATGCTTCTAATAATTATAGTGCTGAACTTTTATCTCCTGTTCCGTATTATGTTTACATATTCTGTCGTGCTGCAGCAAGCAAGCATTTCATTGTCCTATCTGGGACATATGACAATCACACTCTCTTGACTATTGAACTTAGAGGTTGTGGCATTTAGAGCCTAATGGGGTGCCCACTGAGTTGAAAGGAAATCAGAGATGTCGCGGATTTTTTCAATAGGAGATACTGGACGTCCGCTGCAGTAGAAGTTAACATCGGCTTCTCGACGACCGCCCGACCAGTAGAGTAATAGGGAAACGGGCGGAGTTCATTTTAAAGGGCAGGGGATGGTTCTGGGGAGCGGTGGGGCTGCCTAAACTCCCTTACGCCGTCATGTTCGGGAGATATTAGTGTTTTAGCCGAATAGGAGTGACATTTTTAAAAATGTTTTGGAAAGATAGGTGAGATTTTCGTTCACTGCTCTCTCTTCACCAGAGATCCATAAAGTCACACTCTGGAAAACTTGTTACCTGATGTCATTTTAAAAATGATTTGATAAGTTTCACAAACTTTCCAGTTAGCGCGACGGGTCATTGAAGTGCGTGACGGAGCTGCTCTTTGAACTTCCCCTGGGTGACGGTGTAAATGAGTGTGAACTCCAATTTTTTCAAATTTTGTATATGGGTTTGTGAAGCCTCGCGTCCAAATTCCGATGACACATCGATAGTAAACAAAATGATATACAGTTGTGACCCAGAGCAGGATAAAGCTGCTGGAGATTGCAAAGAGTAAAATTATTGACCGTTTACGGCTTTCCGTCTCGGGGTCTCCACGACTGAGATCGCGGAGCCTCCTGCGGACCCAATTGGTCATTAAAATACGTCTCGCCGTGTGCGCATTAAAGAACAAAATCAAACAGAATGGAATCACAGGGGTCAACAACGGCTCGGTCCAAGAAAATGCGATCCATGCGGGCAGGTAATAGAAGTCCGATCGGATTCTGCAGCCCCACAGTAAACCATTATGGTTCAACAAAGAATTATAAGCGAAAGGCCAAGGAACGTTCTGTAAACAGCAGAAGGTACATAGGGTCACCATAACCACCGCCGCGATTTTGTCGGTACAGTATCTGGATCTCAGATTCTGTTTGCAGATGGCCACAAACCTATCAAATGTGAATGCGACCGTGAACCACACGGAACAGTCTACGGCCGCGGCGGACAGGAAGAGAATAAACCTGCACACAGGAGTGAAGTACAGGATTGTGTTCCGCCAATAAATAACGGCAATCCGATTAAAAATCACTGCGCAGACAATCACCGTGAGGTCCGCCGTCGCCATAGCCACCAGATAACGAGTGATGCATTTGGAGAGATCGCACTTTCCTCGGGACAGGACCACAATCGCCAGTAGATTCACTAGGGGAGTAAGAAAGAAGCAATGGTGATTATGTGGACAGAAGTACTTCGGGTTGAGGGATGGGTGGGTATATATTGTTATTTTGCTTGCTTTCCTAAAATTGTGAAAACGATGGCATGGACGGAGATTTCCTTTCGTTTGAATGCAATCCCTTATACTGCGCTCACGTATAAACATTCCACCTAACTGTAAATTAACTGTTTGAACGGAAGTGTAGTATGAATAACAAGACTAAATTTAGTGTTAATCGGGTGCACCTTTCGGATCAGCATTAGCTTTCCGGGTTTGCAACGTTTGCAGGGGAGGTGTGTAATCGAGATTACGTGCACGCAATACGACAGTCGTTGAAGATAGTCCACAGTTAAAATTAAGGTAATTTAAAGCCATAAAGAGGGAGACCAGATGGAAACACACATCGATGCGAGAAGTGCAATCACCCGAGGTATAACCACATGCAACCTTTGTCGCTCAGCTTACTTTGGCTGTTACTGCACTCAGCAATAATGCTTGAATAATTCTATACGTCGCAGTAAACGGCAAACGATCAAATGTATTAAAAGCATACAATAAACTACGTTTATTCACCAAACCCCGTTCCATGGTGCAACCTAGCATTTAGCACATGTTGTCACACAATTTTCACTTTATTTTCAATATTACCGTTTCCCAGTCAAATGTCGTCAAGACTATCCCACATTCAGCCGTCAAGTGACATATCCGGTACTCCAATTGATGCCAGGATTGGGTAATAATAATATTCAACCCACAAGTGCAGCAGCCGACTCATTTCCCCTTCAAAGCGATCTCGGAAACGCAGTACAAAGCTTACAGACGTTATAGTGGGAGGTTAAACCGCTGAACATTTATAACTCAAGGATCACTTCCCTGTGGACATACATTACGGATTTTGCTCCCGTGTGATGTTATACGACAACAATCACGAGGGTAGTCGTTCATTGCACATGCACCAATTGAGCACGTACAGAATAAAGGATCTGTAAAGTAAAATTGCGAATAATATTTCTAAAATTAAATATGTTCAACGAGGTTGCAGCTGTAGAAAGGTCCGACAAAAATATCAGACAACAACGTACGATACGATGAAATCGTTTATGTGAAGTGTGCAAGAAGGAACTGCAGATACTGCTTTAAAGCGAAGGTCGACACAAAAGCTAGAGTAACTCAGCGGGACAGGCAGCATCTCTGCACAGAAGGAATGGGTGGCGTTTCGAGTCGAGAACTTCTTCACTCTGAGGAAGGTTCTCGAACCGAAACGTCACTCCAGTTATTTGTGTCTTTCTTTAGTTTATACGAAGGCCTTGAAATACAGTTCCCAGACACTGACCCAATCCCTTTACAACCACCCATTATCAATTTCGTCCCATGTGTTTCCAGCAAAGATACTAGAGTAGCCAAGTTAAACCACTCGACGAAAAAGCTGTAGTACGGTCGTGGGCTCATGGGTATTTTTATTCCCGCCATTTTGGGAATCGAATATATGAGGTGTTTTTTTAATGGGTTTCTGTCATGGCGTCCACATCTACCAGCGTAGCGAGCCGTTCTGCTATAGTGCTCGAATCGCCAATGTAAGCGATTCAAGCACTTTATAGCTCTCTTTCTTCAGGTTCCCCACTAAAGACGTAAGGTAAGAAAACAATTATAACTTTCTGTTAAAGAAGGAACTGCAGATGCTGGAAAATCGAAGGTACACAAAAATGCCGGAGAAACTCAGCGGGTGCAGCAGCATCTATGGAGCGAAGGAAACAGGCAACGTTTCGGGCCGAAATTATAACTTTCTGTCGTGTGGCCTGCCCGATCTCTTCCTATAGTTCAGATCGCGGAGCCGGGGGTCGCCAGAAGAATTGCTCTGATCGCTGACCCGCGGACTATAACAGCCTGAAGCCGCGGTATGCGGAGCTTCCATTTCCGGGGGCAGCGTGCACTTTCCCTCGCGGAGTCTGGGATTCCTCGCCGGAGAAAAAGCTCCGACCGCCGGCCCGCGGCCCATAACATCATGAAGCCCCGGTCTCCGGTAGGAGGCGGCCGATTCTGGACCTCGAAGCCGCGGAGATCCCTAATCGGCTTGTGTTTAAGCCGAAGGTACAAAAATGCTGGAGAAACTCAGCGGGTGCAGCAGCATCTATGGAGCGAAGGAAATAGGCAACGTTTCGGGCCGAAACCCTTCTTCTGTGTTTAAGCCGGTTTGAAATTGTGTTAAAAATGCAGGATACATGTGGTAAATATACACAATTTACACGGATCAATGGTGTGTAAAATACATGATAAATGGTATTAAATATACACAATGTACATGGATCAGTGGTGTTTAAAATGCATGATAAATGGTGTTAAATATACACAATGTACACGGATCAATGGTGTTTAAAATACATGATAAATGGAGTTATAGGGAACAACGACATGCCACGAGGAGCACACATTAAAGCCTTAATTTCCTTCCCAATGTATGATGACTGTAACATATATAATTCTATTCTTATGATCCTGATAATGTATTATATTATGACATTTTTTGGTACATGAGCAAGTTATAGAAAGTCTTCTTTTATAAACTATTGCAAGTCTTCTTTTATAGATCTAGACAGCACAATAATAAAGGTAGACAAAAAATACTGGAGAATTTCTCCAGCATTTTTGTCTACCTTCGATTTTCCAGCATCTGCAATTCCTTCTTAAACAATAATAAAGTTATCAATTTTTACACTGCTGTACATTTTTGGTTTTGTTCTTGTTGTAAGGCATGCATGGTATTGTAAGCTCTTCTACATTTAAGATAAAGCAAGTCAAGTCAAGTCAAGAGAGTTTATTGTCATGTGTCCCAGATAGGACAATGAAATTCTTGCTTTGCTTCAGCACAATAGAATATAGCAGGCATGAATACAGAATTTATTTAGGAGGCATAAATTGACCTATTAGAGGAAAAATGCATCTTCAATATACATGTCCCTCCCTACCTCTGAAAACAATTGCATTTAAGTGACATATCATCCATTGTGCAGTTATGTAGTTATAATCAGATTTGTTCTTATAAGTTAATTCTATATGATATTTTACTGTAATTTCAGATGTTGACAGTGGGTCCAGAATACTCGTTGATAAGATCTCCTATAGCGAACTACGGAGTACTTGTCAAAGAACTGCCGTCTTTGTTCTGAACACCCTATATACCTCACACATAAAACAATAAATTATGTAAATCTTACCATAAATGACAGAAATAAAAAGTGTTATCCTTGTTTATGAATTTTGTTGTAGAATGATTTAAAATTGAGTGGATTGATGCAATATACTACTAACCCACAAATGTTTAGTAATGAGATATTCACATTTAAAAACTCACTCAGAGCTTGGGTGGCTGCGAGCGGCCGCCGGGACCGGACAGCGGAACCGCAGCTAGACCCGTGGCTCACAGGTGACCTGGGAACTGCAGGTAGTCCTGGAGGGCCCTGGCCACTATGCAAAAAAGGCTGCGGACACCTGGACTAAACCAAACCTTCAATCCTGTCCCGCCATCCTTTTAAATAAAAAATTAGCAACTCAAATGTTGGTGCGTCTTCATTGCCGGGAAATACGGTGACTCATTTCCCTCAAATATATGTCAGATTTTCCTCAATTATATGTTAAATTAAAAACTAAACTATGGTAGCAATGGACAGTATTCATGTCTAAAGCTCGCACTTCTGCATCAATGTAGGTATGTATACACTACATGTCTTTACACTAATATAGAATGAAAGAATATCTTGGCATGTGTTCATTATTTTATTCACTATATTAGGATTTTGGAAAGAGGTTGAATGAAAGAAAGAAAAAGGTTCAACAAATAAAGAGGGGAGCACAAGAAAGAAACTAGAGAAATACATATATGTTTGTGTGTTTATATATTTACATCCATATATCACACATATATACGCATCATATATATATATATATATATATATATATATAATATATGTGTGTGTATATATATAAGAAACTAGAGAAATATGTATGTGTGTTATATAAGTATATACATCAATATCACATTTATATACATGTGTGTATCATATATATATATATATCTATCTATCTATCTATCTATCTATCTATCTATATACTTTTAAAACTCTCTGGCTGTCGTCCGTCTGTACGTCCGACGGCCTGCTTGACTTTGCCGCGCGGCCTTTGATACGGCCCCCGGCCCACGCGGCGCGCGGAAAGGCCCACGTTTTTCGCCATTTCCAAAGAGATGACATTTATCTTTACGAATAGGCACTCCTGATTAAATTCGGTCCTGTTTATGTACACGTTTTTTAATAAAATCCATCCCCCCCCAACCCCAATGTGATTTTCTCCGATTGTCTCCGATTTTCTCCGAAAAAATGTTTACCCCGATTTTCTCCGAAAAAGACGCCATCTTTTTTTCGCCGATTTTCTTCGATTTTTCCCGAAAACGACGCCATCTTTTTTTCCCCGATTTTCACTCAGAGGTCTGAAGCACCTTCGGGGACAACACCCCGGGGTGTCAAGCACTTTCGGGGACCAGACCCAACGGGTCTGCACTTGGTCTAGTCTATATACTTTTAAAACTCTGTGTGTGTCGTCCGTCTGTACGTCCGACGGCCTGCTTGACTTTGCCGCGCCGCCTTTGATACGGCCCCTGGCCCACACGGCGCGCGGAAAGGCCCACCTTTTTCGCCATTTCCAAAGAGATGACATTTATCTTTACGAATAGCCACTCCTGATTAAATTATGTCCTGTTTATGTACACTTTTTAAAATAAAATCCATCCCCCCCCAACCCCAATGTGATTTTCTCCGATTGCCTCCGATTTTCTCCGAAAACGACGCCATCTTTTTTTCCTAGATTTTCTCCGAAAACGACGCCATCTTTTTTTTCCAGATTTTTTCAAAAAACGACGCCATCTTTTTTTCACCAGATTATCACCCCGGGGTCTGAATCACGTTCGGGGACAACACCCCTGGGTGTCAAGCACTTCCAAACCCCCCCCCCCCCCCACCACCCCCATGTGATTTTCTCCAATTTAAAAAAAAAACGCCGCCATCTTTTTTTCGCCGATTTCCGCAGAAAAAGACGCCATCTTTTTTTCGCACATTTCCTCAGATTTCTTTTTTTCCCCAATTTTCACCCCCGGGGTCTGAATCACGTTCGGGAACAACACCCCTGGGTGTCAAGCACTTTCGGGGACCAGACCCAACGGGTCTGCACTTGGTCTAGACCCAACGGGTCTGCACTTGGTCTAGTATATACTTTTAAAACTCTCTGGCTGTCGTCCGTCTGTACGTCCGACGGCCTGCTTGACTTTGCCGCGCGGCCTTTGATACGGCCCCTGGCCCACACGGCGCGCGGAAAGGCCCACGTTTTTCGCCATTTCCAAAGAGATGACATTTATTTTTACGAATAGCCACTCCTGATTAAATTCTGTCCTGTTTATGTACACGTTTTTTTAATAAAATCCATCCCCCCCCCAACCCCAATGTGATTTTCTCCGATTGTCTCCGATTTTCTCCGAAACATTTTTTTCCCCGATTTTCTCCGAAAACGACGCCATCTTTTTTTCGCCGATTTTCTCCGATTTTTTCCGAAAACGACGCCATCTTTTTTTCCCCGATTTTCACTCCGGGGTCTGAAGCACGTTCGGGAACAACACCCCGGGGTGTCAAGCACTTTCGGGGACCAGACCCAACGGGTCTGCACTTGGTCTAGTATACTTTTAAAACTCTCTGGCTGTCGTCCGTCTGTACGTCCGACGGCCTGCTTGACTTTGCCGCGCGGCCTTTGATACGGCCCCTGGCCCGCACGGCGTGCGGAAAGACCCACCTTTTTCGCCATTTCCAAAGAGATGACATTTATCTTTACGAATAGCCACTCCTGATGAAATTCGGTCCTGTTTATGTACACGTTTTTTTAATAAAATCCATCCCCCCCCAACCCCAATGTGATTTTCTCCGATTGTCTCCGATTTTCTCCGAAAAAAAATTTTTCCCGATTTTCTCCGAAAAAGACGCCATCTTTTTTCCGCCGATTTTCTCCGATTTTTTCAGAAAACGACGCCATCTTTTTTTCCGCAGATTTTCACCCCGGGGTCTGAAGCACGTTCGGGAACAACACCCCGGGGTGTCAAGCACTTTCGGGGACCAGACCCAACGGGTCTGCACTTGGTCTAGTATACTTTTAAAACTCTCTGGCTGTCGTCCGTCTGTACGTCTGTACGTCTGTACGTCCGTGCGTCCAACGTTCTGCTTGACCTGTGCCGCCTTTGATACCGCCCCTGGCCCACACAGCCCATATTTTTTTACCATTTCCAAAGAGATGACATTTATCTTTACGAATAGCCACTCCTGATTAAATTCGGTCCTGTTTATGTACACGTTTTTTTAATAAAATCCATCCCCCCCCCCACCCCCATGTGATTTTCTCCGATTGTCTCCGATTTTCTCCGAAAACGACGCCATCTTTTTTTCGCCGATTTTCTCCGAAAACGACGCCATCTTTTTTTCGCTGATTTTCTCCGATTTTTTCCGAAAACGACGCCATCTTTTTTCCGACGATTTTCACCCCGGGGTCTGAAGCACGTTCGGGAAAAACACCCCGGGGTGTCAAGCACTTTCGGGGACCAGACCCAAAGGGTCTGCACTTGGTCTAGTAATATATAAACGTGTTTATTATATACAAATATTGGAAAATATATTTGCCTTTATGGCTTATATCCCTTATATCTTATAGGCAAAAAAAAGGCAAATGCAATTGCCTTTATGGCTTATGTACATCATGAAAATGGCTCATGTATATCATGAATTGCTTTAAATCGGTGTTGCTTATGATCCATGAGGAACTTTGAAATCTATTATCTCTATCTTGCCTCTCACGCACAGAAACATACAAATCCCGTTCCCCCACAACACTGATTAAACCAAAGATAATAATGCATATGGTCCAGAGACCTTTCATTGCGCATTGCCGCTCATTTTATACGCAGTTTCCCTTACAAACATTTTTTTCAAGAAGCACCTTATTTATTATAAACAAAGATCATAATGGTCTATCGTAGAAGGCTAAAATAGACCAAGATAAACTGCAAAATTCAATGGACTGACGTGGATTAAACTGCGAGACGCATAACAGAGATCGGGGTTTTATTCCTAAAATGGCGGAAGTGACGTTCCGTTACGTTCCGATCCGTACTACACGTCAGTCCATTTGGATTTCGTAGGAGTGGTCTATCTTGGCTACTATAGTATCTTTGGTTTCCAGTAGGCCCTGTTGAAAAATAAAGTAGAAAGTTTCTCTATAAGATCACTACTACTGCGCTTCTCTATAAGATCACTACGACCCAGCCTACTCAAGCTCTTCCTGTTGCCCACATCTTCTAGTCCTGGCAACTTCGTCAGAAATCTTTTCTGAACCCTTTCAAGCTTGACAATATCTTTCCTTTAACATGGTGCCCAGAACTTAACGAAATATTCTAAATGCGGTCTCACCAACGTCTTATGCAACTGCTGGACAAAGTGCCAAAAGCCATTTTGACCACCTAATGGTGGATATATGGCACACAGCACGGAAACAGGCCCATTGATCATAAAATTATGATATAAGCAGAAATAGGCCATTCGGCCCATCTAGTCTACTCCGCCATTCATGCATGGCTGAGCAATCTCTCTCTCAAAACCCCATTCTCCTGCCTTCCCCCCATAAACTCTGACCCCCGTTTCAATCAAGAATCTATCTATCCCTGCCTTTAAATTATCCACTCTTTTGGCCACCAGAGACTTCTGTGGCAAAAGAAATGCAGAAATTCACCAACCACTGACGAATAAATCTCCTCCACAGGAGATGCAACACCTGTCCTTTTTACCTTCCACCTCGACTCCATCCAATGACCCAAATGGTCTTTCCAGGTGAGGCAGAGGTTCACTAGCACCTCCTCCAACCTGTATCCTCTGTTCCAGGTGTCAACTTCTCTACATCGTTGAGATTTAGCGCAGATTCGGCGATCGTTTCGCTGAGCACCTCCGCTCTTAACCTACTTGATCTCCCGATTGCTCAGAACTTCAACTCTCCCTAGCATTCCCAATCTGACATTTCTGTCCTGGGCCTCCATTGTCAGATTGAGGCCCAGTGCAAATTTGAGGAACAGCACCTCATATTTCGCTTGGGTAGTTTACACTCCAGCAGTATGAACATTGACCTCTCTAACTTCAAATAGCCCTTGCCTCCACTCTCTATCCCCTCCCCCTTCCTAGGTCTTTAACCAGGCTTGTTGGCTCTGACTACATTTTATCTTTGTTCCGCCCACTCGCCTGACATCAGTCTGAAGAATGGTCTCGACCCGAAATGTCATCTATTCTTTCTCGCTGGAGATGCTGTCTGTCCGGCTGAGATACTCCAGCATTTTGTGTCGACCTTCGATTTAAAACAGTATCTGCAGTGCTTTCCTACACAAATCTCTTCCTCATTTCCTTCCTAAAAGTTCGTCCTTCATTTCTGAGGCTATGGCCTCTAGTCCTAGACTCACCCACTAGTGGAAACATCCTCTCCACATCCACACTATCCAAGTCTTTCCTTTACTGTGCTTCATCTTGTTGATGCAATCAACGCGAGTCTATCTGAGTGGGGAAGATGGGATAATCCTTCCATTCACTTTTTGTCGTGTGTTTATTTTTGCTACAGTAGTCGTTCCCAGCCGACATTAAGTCGAGTTTAAATAAACAACGCCAAACATTCACCACGGAGGACCGACGGAGCTGCTTGACATCAAGAGAAATTAAACGGATGCTGAGGCGACGGGACGCTTAATATCCGATACTGGAGGTTCATGAGATGGTGTGTACAATATTGTCTAGGTTACAACATCCTGGGAAGAATATCATTAAGCTGGACAGGGGAAGAATTTAATCAATAAGGTTTTTGCCCGGACTGGAGAGTTTCAGTTGTGACAGACGGGATTGGTTTGGATTTATTTCTCTCTGGAGCGAACAAGAATGTCAGTTCACCTTGAGAAATTTGTAATATTATTGGAAGAGACATTAGTATGATCAAGGCAGGTCGAAATTGCGAGTTAATTTCCAAATGGAGAGAAGGCGCCGGTTAGCAAAATTTGAGACTTAGTTATTGAGATTGGCAGACTGAAATATGCCGATCGGAACGTGACATGTCAATCTTCGATCTCTCTTGCACTTAGTTTCTAATGGGTAGAGGGTAGAGGGTAAATGTGGATCGAGAAGGGAATGGAAGTAGCACGTTACTGGAAGCTGCTGATTGCTCAAACGCTCTAAAAGGATGTGTTCTGCAAACAAAATAATTCGTCATTCAGATTACAGACGAACTGACTGTTACATCAAATCCCTATGTAATCAAACTTTCCGGACCCCCGCCTATTATTTTTTACTTGAAACTCCATGCGAAACAGACGCGGGCTAAGTGTTTTCTTACGTCCGCGGTGTTTATTTTTAAATTACCATTGCGAGTATATTCTATCACAGTCCAAAAATATCCAACCAGCTATAATACTGCTGGCTACCTCCATGTTGAATTAGCGCGCCAACGATTTTCTCCCATTGATTAGAACAGATGGCGCCCTGTTGAATTCTCAGACCACGAATCTCCAGTGCGTAATCATTTCTGCTTTCTGAGCCTGATGTGAAAGCCCCTCCCACTTTCATCTGAGGTTGAGATGAGTTGTCCCGTTAACTGACGCTGCCACTGTTGTTTGATTGCCAGCAGTGGCTCAGAAAGAATTGTTTCTAATGTCGATTAAATGGTATTGTTGATAGTCGATATTTCTCCGAGGGCCTTGAGAGAATCGCTCTGCCCTTATTCCAGTTTCACTGGACATCCTCTGTTCTGTCAGCCCTCCATTTCGACAACCCATGATAAAAATACTTTCCAAGTAAAATGGCGTCGCAACTGAATTTCTTCCAGTCTAATTTACTGTTTTCGGTGCAAACAATGTGGTCTGCTCTACATTAAAGAAACCAAACTAGTTTTACCTCGTCCGCCCTCGCAGACTGGCATTCGAATGATGTTTTCTTAAGTCTCAACCTCCGTGTCGGGAAATTCATCGCAATATGATCATCACCCACTAGGCTTTTTGCCAGGGAAACAAAATGCGCAGGGGAAGAGCTTCTCCCTTATGGCGCAGAGGCCGGGGTTCAATCTTAATTACGGGTGTGGTCTGTACGGAATGTGTGCGTTCTCCCTATGGTCGCATGGGTTTCCTCCGGGTGATCCTGCTTCTTCCCACACTCGATGAGAGAGGGGGGAAAATAGTGAACATTGCGGAACCTGGCGTGGGGTGACCACTGGGTGGGGAAGAGTGAACAATGGATGACCCGGAGAGGGGGAGGGTGAGAGCAGGGGGAAGAACAAAGGGCGAGCCGGCGGTAGTATATTGTAACTTTGTCAGCGCCATATGTGGCGACTATTTGCATACCCTGTGTATGCAAGCAAGAATTTCACTATGCCTTGTCACATGTGGCAATAAATCATCCTATTCCATTCCACCCCATTCCATTCCAAAGATGTACAGGTTCGTAGATTAATTGATTTCTGTAAATTTGACATTTCCCTAGTGTATAGGATAGTATTTGTATCGAGGTGATCGCTGGGTATGGTCTCGGTGGGCCGAAGGGCCTGTTTCTATACTCTTTCTCTAACGACCAGGGGCAGAAGGACAGAGAAGAAATAATGGCACTGGCTGACCATTATCAGGTTGGCATGGTAAGATTGATGAGATGTCACAGAGATCAGATTTGGGGCCAGTTATTTCAACCACGCGGCCGATATCTAGCGTCCCTGTGCACAAACAACGGAGGTGTTGGTATGTTGGTGGGGAGAAGGAAGTAGAGATGCTTCAACGGCGCACATAAGCTGAATGGATGTGGATGGTTATTGGCGATGCAAGAGAAATTTGGTAGTGTTAGAGTTGAAAGGGGAATTGATGTTCGTGTCATTGAAAATAGCTCGCAACCGTGGTGACCCGCATGTTGCATTGGCCTTTCGAACGTGAGGCCTTGACACTTGGGTAAAGATGTTTTACTGCCTTTGGTAATGGGTCTGATGAAGAGTCTCGAGGAGTGGTCTGCATTGTGCTGGTCGCATTGCGTTTTATTTTTTACCTAATGTCATACTGAGGATCGAATACAGACACAAAAAGCTTCCAGTAACTCAGCGGGTGAGACAGGATCTCTGGAGAAAAGGAATAGATGACGTTTCGGGTCGAATCCCTTCTTCAGACTGGAGAGTCAGAGCAAATGGAAACGAGATATACAAACGGTGATGAGGGGAGATATAGAATAGATGAATGAAAGAATGCACTGACTAATTGGGTGCTGCAAGGTTCTGTGCTGGGACCCCAGTTATTTACAATATATATATTAACGATTTGGACGAGGGAATTAAATGTGACATCTCCAAGTTTGCGGATGACACTCAGCTGGATGGTAATGTGAGATGCGATGAGGATGCTATGAGGCTGTAGGGTGACTTGGATAGGTTGGGTGAGTGGGCAGATGCATGGCAGATGCAGTATAATGTGGATATATGTGAGGTTATCCACTTTATTGGCAAGAACAGGAAGGCATATTAATGGTGTCAGATTTGGAAAATGGGAGGTGCAACGAGACCCGGGTGTTATTGTCCATTAGCCACTAAAAGTGAGCGTGCTGGTACAGCAGGCAGTGACGAAAGCTAATGGCATGTTTGCCTTCATTGCGAGAGGATTCGAGTATAGGAGCAAGGAGGTCCTACTGCGGTTATACAGGGCCCTGGTGTGATCGCACCTAGAGTATAGTGTGCCATTTTGGTATCCTAATCTGAGGAATAACATTATTGCTATTGGGTGACTGCAGCGTAGGTTATGGCGGGACAGACATATGATGAACGAATTGGTCTATTAGGCTTGTATTCGTTGTAATTTAGAAGGATGGGGGGGGGTCTTATAGAAACATATAGCATTCTTAAAGTATTGGACAGTCTAGATGCAGGAAAAATGTTCCCGATGTTGGGGAAGTCCAAAACCAGGGCTCACAGTTTAAGAATACTGTTGCCAGAATACTGGTTCCACAAGAGGAACTGAAGACAATAGATCTCGGCGAAATACTGGCCCAGAGGTGTATCAACAGCAACACGAATTATTTGAAGATTTAAGACATCATCACGGAACCGTGAGTAGAACGACTGTTATAATTTTTAATTTTAAAGCTGGGAATCTTTAACTTGAACGGTTTCTATGTTGACGAAGAAAGCTAGTTCTGCTAGCTTGGAAGATAGCCAACAAGCTTGTGTTCTTTCCCCTTGTCTGGAGAAATCCAGATGTCCGACCTTGAGTTGTTATGAAGACAATATAAGACACATTCCTTTTGAACTAACGTTATTATTAACTTCGTAGACGTTGAGGGATGTTGTCTGAAAATCCAATTTGTTATAGATCTTGAGAAAATATTTTCAAAACAGCCATCCGATGTTTATCAACAAGACTAAGGCAAATTGAAGATTTAAAGATTTGGCAATTTGCGAAGACCTGGTTTAAATCCATGTAGCGAGAAAATATAGGTGCGTCATAGGAACCACAAGGTGGTGAAGTCAAGCTCAGCCAAGGACAAGCTGCCTACCCGAAAGAAACCAAGAAGGATGGAAACTCGATATGGGAACAAGTTTTACGAGTCAACAGAAAGCTACAGGAAACTCATGTGTCGAGAAGATGCAGAAAATACCCAGGCTGCCCATCTGAAAGAAACCGAGGAGGAGAGAAACAAGTTATGGGAACAGGTTACCAAATCAATTGAGAAACAGAAGTAACTAATGGAATCAGTTAAGAACGCGATCAAAGTATAATCTAATCTGAGCCAACAATAGAACGTCTTCTAAGAGGTTGGAGAGAAACAAAATGTGCTGCTGTATTCACAGCAATCTCGAGAAGAACGCGAAGGACACACCCAGTGATGGGAAGCAAAGGTGAAGATATTCAATGGATTCAAGGAGGAGGCAGAGGGGTGGTTATCTGAAATTATATCACAAATTACGCGCTTAATAGCTGGAAGTGCGATGCAGCAAGGTGCTGAATGGGAAGAGGAGATGACACCACGATATAGTATCTCGAACGTATCTACACGTTGATCAAGACATAATTCTGGTTCTATAGCCAGTTCGGCATCGAGGGCTTCTGATCGATTGGGAGCCTGAAGACTGCAATGACCAGGTTCAGGAACAGCTACTTCCCCACAGCCATCAGGCTATTAAACCTGGCTCGGACATAACACTGAACTATACTAGCCAATACTGTTATTTGCACTTTATCAGTATATTGACCATTGCGTATATATTTATAGAATGCCTTGTAGTAAATGTCTACTATGTTCTGTTGTGCTCAAGCAAAGCAAGAATGTCATTGTCCTACCAGGGACACATGACAATAAACTCACTTGACTTGACTTGATGTAGCTTGATGTAGCCGGTAAAACTTCATCTCAGGAAATGGGTGCTAGACCGAAACAAACTACTTATGGGGCCACTGGACAGGCTCGGGACAAACCAATAGTGGAGTACACTTTTCCGAGGCTTGAGAAGCAGGCTCGAGCTTTCCTGTACACGAGTCTAACGTCGGTTGGTGCCAAGCCAACGTTATCAGGATGGATTATTGGCTTTGGTGAATAGTCAAGCTATTCGAGCGCTTACGATTTCTGGTGAAGTACACAAGCAGCAGTGTTAAGGTACTTGTGGAAAGTTGTCAAAATGAGCCTGACAGCCAAAGCTACAGAGTGGCATGAAGGTTACTTTCTTTTTTACTAATTGTTTTTTATTAGAAGCAGTGTACAAAAGTATAAACCGCGGCATATGACATAATACATTTATTGTACAGCTTCAATTTTAATTTTAGCTAAGATGAAATAGGAAAAGAGAGAAAGAGCAAGAAAGAAAGAAAGAAAATGAAATAGAAAATGAATGTGTAACAATAGAACCCCTAAACTACCAAATAAGTGTAGTCAAAGAGTGGGTAAGTAAAAGGAATGAGAAAAACGTAAAGAAATAAAAATACAAAAACAGAAAAAAAAAGTGATGATATACCTGCTTCAATTTATCTCCCCACCCACCACCCAGTCCGTAAGCCGGTTTAATTCCGAAGTTGTGATGCACCATACATACTATCCTTGTAATGAATCAAGGAATGGAATCCATGCCTTCGAAAATTGCTCTGGTTTTCCTGTTAAGACAAGTCTCATATTTTCAAGATGTAGCGTCTCAGACATGTTTGTAATCCACATTTTATGAGTAGGGGCAGATGTAAATTTAAGTATGAGTTTTTTCGCCGTTATCAGGCCATAATTAAGGAAACGTCTTTGAAATATTGATAGCTCAGGGCAGGCTTCTGCTGTTCCGAAAATAATCAGTTCCGTATGGGGGTCCACTTTTGTTTTTAATGTTTTTGAGAAAATTTCAAAAATTCCTTTCCAGAAGTTATGTAGTTTTATGCAAGAGGCAAAGGGATGTGTTATAGTTGCTTCTTGAAGGATACATTTGTCACAAATAGGAGATACATTTGAAAACATCTTATTCAGTTTAGTCTCTGAGTAGTAGAGTCTGTGCAGTGTTTTAAATTGTTTTAAAATGTGTCTAACATTAAGCGAACAATTATGTATATATAAAAGATTTTTTTTCCCATCTGTCTTTGGAAATATTTAGGCCTAATTCCTCTTCCCATTCTCTTCTAATTGCGTCTGAGGATGGAATTTCTATATTTAGAAGGGTTTTATACAAATATGATGTTAGATTGTTTGACTCTGAGTTTCTATTCATACCTTCGTCTAATATATCTGCAAGCAGAGTTTGATAATCATGGGTATATGTTTTCAAATAATCTCAAGTTTGAAGATATCTAAAATATTTATTACCTTTCAGACTATATTTCGACTGTAATTTCTGAAATAACAGGAGATTTCCCATCTTGTACAGATCTCCAAGCTTTTTAATTCCTAGTCTTTCCCAATAAGTAAACGTTTTACCTATAAAAGATGGCTTAAACGACGGGTTATTAGCTATTGGTAAAAGAAGAGATACATTTCTTAGTTTAAAAGTTGATTTTACTTGTCTCCAGATTCGTAAAGTGCAGTGATTAATCGGATTTTTATCATATAGTGTGTTTTTCAAATTTGTTGGGGATAAAAGAATGGCGCCCATATTAAAAGGCGAGCAATCCTCTCTCTCCATTATTAACCAATCTACCTGTTGGCATGCGTTATACAGCCAATAAATTAATTTTTAAATATTCGTTGCTCAATGATTGTATGAGAAATTGGGGAGAGACAATCCGCCCATTTCTTTGGGTTTACATAGATGTCGTTTATGAATTATATGTGTTTTATAATCCCAGATAAAGTTTGTAATCCGGGAATCAAGATTAAAAAAACAAAATTTAGGTAGGTATATCGGTATTGATTGAAATAAATAGAGAATTTGTGGGAGGAAAATCATTTTTATGGCATTTGCCTATTAGAGACAACGGTAGTGTTTTCCAGAATTGAATAAGAGCGTTTAATTTAGAAACTAAAGGCGGGAAGTTTGCATTGAATAAAGAAGTATATTTTCTGGTTACCTGAACGCCCAGATATATAAATTTTTCTGTAGCAATTCTCAAATGGAATTTTGAAAGGTATGTCGGCTCTTGGGGTTTTATTGCCATAATTTCACTTTTTTCTAATTTATTCTATATCCTGAGAACGAACCGAATTCCTCTATAAGATTTAATATATTTGGAATACTAACTTGGGAATTGGTGATATATAATAATACATCATCGGCATATAATGATATTTTATTATTGGAGTGTTTAGTATTATAGCCGTGAATGTTCGGATGTACTCTTATACTTTCCGCTAAGGGTTCAATCACAAGGGCAAATAACAGGGGTGATAATCCACATCCCTGTCTATTGCCCCTGGATAGCTGAACTTTCGGAGAAAGTATGTGGTTGGTCAGTATTCTGGCAGCCGGCCTATCATATAGTAATTGTATCCATGAAATAAAATTCTCTCCCATCTGAAATTTTTGCAGTACTGTGAAAAGGTATTTCCATTCTACTTGGTCAAATGCTTTTTCTGCATCTAATGAAATAATTGATAAGTCTTCTTCTTTAGTTCTGTATGAGTACATTATGTTAAAAAGGCGTCTCAAATTATTAAATGGATGTCTCTTGCGTATGAACCCCGTTTGATCCGAATGTATTAATTTATTATCGTTTTTACATCTTCTTGCCAAAGTTTTCGCTAATATTTTCTGATCTGTATTTAGCAGGGCAATTGCTCTGTATGAACCGGGGACTTCTAGATCTTTATCTTTTTTGGGTATAAGTGTGATAGTTGATTCAGCTAGTGTTTGTGGTAATGTCTTTTCTTTAAATGCGTATGTATAAAGCTTGTGCAAACATGGGGAAGTTACCTCGTGAAATCTTTTATAAAATTCGTTACTGAACCCGTCTGGTCCTGGTGTTTTACCATTCTTCAATGAATTGATTGTCTCATCTATTTCTTTAATTGAAATCTGTGCTCCTAATTCCTCTTGTTCCAGCGGGTTAAGTGTTGGAAATTTACAGTTGTCCAGAAAGTTTGTAATTATTCTGCTTTCTGTTTATGTTTTGGATGTGTATAAATGTTGATAAAATTGGGCAAATCTTTCATTAACGTCTTTTGGAAGCGTTAACAGTTCACCTTTATCTGATTTAATTTTTAGAATAGTCTGGTACTTTTCAACTTTTCTCAGCTGGCGTTTTAAAAGTTTGTGTGGTTTGTCGCCAAATTCAAAATTTTCCTGTAATTTGAAATAATCTGATAACTCTTGCAGATAAAATTCGATTTAGTTTAAATTTCAATGTTGCTATCTTGTTGTGTTTATCTATAGTTGGATCTATCGCGTTTTCTAAATCAAGTTGTCTAATCTGTTCTTCTAGTTGCAATTGTTCCATCCTATTATTTTTATTTTGATAAGATTAGTATGAAATAATAGAACCTCTAATAAAAGCCTTAAAAGATTCCCATAATAGGGAGGGCGAGATGTCTGGGGTATCATTGGTCTCAAAAAAGAGTTCCATCTGTTGTTTTAAATATTTACAACAGTCCGGATTGTTTAGTATTTGAGGATTGAACCTTCAGGACGATTTTTGATTAAACATTCCTTCTAGTTTTAAGGAGAAGGTTAGCGGAGAATGATCGGAAATTATACTATTATAGTATTTAGGGTTAGTTGTAAAGGGTATTAATTTAGTGTCCACTGGGAAGTAGTCAATACGTGAATAGGTTTTACGTACTGATGAGTAGAAGGAGTATTCTCTTCCGGCATGGTTTGCTATCCTCCATACGTCTGTTATATTTGTATTTTTTATATACATATTTAAAAGTTCACTGGATTTTGATTTTATATTAAGTCTCTTTTGTTGGGCAGATTTATCGAGCTATTGATCCAAAACGCAATTGAAATCTCCCCCCGATTATCATGTTTGCTGATTGGACTCAGAAATTATATTTAAGATTTGTTAAAAAATTGTGGTTTATCAAAATTAGGAGCATAAATATTTACCATGGTAAGTGGGGTAGAATGTATCTCTCCAGAGACTTTTTGTCTGCAATGGTGTTTTTATGTTAAAATTGTATGTCCTTACGGATTATAATTGCAATACATCTGGATTTAGACAAAGAAAATGTAGACAAAGAAAATTTGCCCTTGGAAAGAGCATTGGTAGTTACCAATGTTGCACAATTGAAAAATGTTAACACAAAAGAAAATCCTGCGGATGAAGTTTCTAGAGAACTGACAGCAAACTGCTTCTTAAGCGATAAGACATGGATCAATGAACTAGATGTCTCTCTGCAAGCCAGACAGAGAATGGCCAAAGCTTGAGTTGGGGTTTGAAATCTCTGCTAATATTCCGGAAATTAAACCGAACCTAACGGTGAACGTTATTGCTAACAATCCTGTTATTCTCTCGAAGGATTTTCACACTTCAACATTATTCTTACAACACATCCATGACTTGCTCGGACATGGAGGAAGAAGTTTCATGCTATCAAAACTTTGGACTTTTGAGTTTTGGACTATATACTGGGTATACTACCTGATGTTATCGGTTTGGTGCACACGGTACGACTTTAAACTGGAAACAATGTATTATATAGACAAATAATCACGTTATGCTTGCTTCTATAAGGTGAGGATAAAGATGGAAGCGTCGCTGAAGAATTTTGAATGCGGATATATAATGCATGCTATTTTTGCTTTTGATATATGTTAAGCCTTCATGGCTACTTTTTTATGTTTATTTTATAATTACCTCGTTATATACTCGGAACAATTAGGTACCGGTATGTAGTGGCCATTTATCTTTATTTTGTGTGTCATTAATTATGGCATTTGCCTTTAAATTTTAGTCTGGCCGTGATTATGTCGGTGGGATTTATTACGTAGTCATAGGCGTGTTTGCTGCTACGTTCTCTTGCGCTGAAGCATGGTTTGTTAGTTTAGATTTAGAGCTCGACATGGCTAGAAGGAAAACCCTCTCTTATTCTTTCACCAGTAGAAATTCCTACATATGACGGAGATCCTTTTCAGTATGAAACTTTCATAAGGGCATTAGAAAAAGTATTAGAAACGAAAATTATAGATGAAAAGGAGCGCTTACGATTTCTGGTGAAGTACACAAGCAGAAGTGTTTAGGTACTTGTGGAAAGTTGTCAAAATGAGCCTGACAGCCAAAGCTACAGAGTGGGATGAAGGTTACTTAAAGAACGTTTTGGTAATGAATAGAAGATTGCTAACGCATACATGGAGAAGGCCCATGCTTAGAAATAAATCAAGCCAGAAGATGGGGAGGCATTGGGTGATTATGCAGTATTTCTTAGAGGTTGTTGCAGCTCGATGAAATATCTCGGCCAGATGGAGGAAATGAATCTTGCAAGTAATACTAGAGTCATCATTAGTAAGCTGCCCGGAAGACAGAGAGAAAAGTGGAGAGATGATTCATGCCAAATATTGGATGAGAGGAAGCGAGTAGCCATGCTACCAGACATGGTCGTTTTCTTGGAAAAGCAAGAATGGAACATGTTAGAGGCACACCACGGGACTATTGAAGATCATAAACCAATTGTAACTGACAAAGTTTCTACCTTTACTAAAACAGATGAAAGATCAGGGTCTAAGAGAAGCAGTTTTGCTACCACTACAATACATGTGGAAACGACAGGTGGAATGAATGAATATAAAGAGAGCATGATTCATTGAGCGAGATACAAGTATGGAGATATCCATTCTGGATGAAGATAATTTTATACCAATTTCAGAAGTGTTTATACAAGAAACCACGCCTATTGATCGTCAAAATATATCCAGATATGAAGACTTGAAACAATGGCCTTACCTGAAGGATGTGAAAATATCTAAAATAAATTCGAGTGTTGACCTACTTATCGGAACGAATGTTTTGAAGGCATTTGAACCTATACAGCTTATGAGCAGCCAAGGTGAGGGATCGTATGCTGCGAAAACCCGGCTTGGATGGGTTATCTATGGCTCATTGAGAAGGAACAACGAAAACGGGAGCTAGAAGATCTACCCTGCCATTGATATTAATCAAATATCTACTGATGAATTTAAAACGCTGGTGATGAAGCTATACAATCATGACTTCAATTAAAGTACCTATAAGGAATCTGAGGAAATGACCATAGAAGAGTTAAAGCTCGTGGATATTATGAACTACTCAGTAAAGATTGACGGACACAATTGTCTGGACTTACCTTTTAAACAAGAAAGTGTTAGTCGACCGAATAATCGTCGTATGGCAGAGCAAGGCACCCAGAATTTGAAACGTACGTTTGGCAGGAATACGAAATTCCATGAAGTAATAATCACTTTGAAAAATAATTTCTACGTGGATGATTGCTTAAAATCCATGTCGACTGAGCAGGAAGTAAGAAAGGGGAGAAAGAAAGAAAGAATGGTGATTATGTTCACAGAAGAATTTCCAGTTGAGTAATGGGTGGGTATATATTGGTATTTTGCTTACTTTCCTAAAATGGTGAAAATGATGGCACGGACGGTGATTTCCTTTGGTTTGAATGCAATCCCTGATATTGCGCTCACGAACAAACAGTCCACCTAACAGTGAAATATTCAACTGAGAAACTGTTTGAACGGAAGTGTGGTGTGAATAACAAGACTGAAGTTAGTGTTAAACGGGTGCACCTTTCGGATCGGCATTTGCTTCCCGGGTTTGCAACGTTTGAAGTGGGCGGTGTACAATCGAGATTACCTGCACGTGATGCGCCGGTCGTTCAAGATAGTCCACAGTTAAAATCAACTTAGACATTTAGAACCGTAAAAAGAGAGATCAATAGTAAACAAAAATAGATGGGGGAAATTCAATCGCCCAAGGTATAACCAGATGCAGCCGTTTTTCGCTCAGCTTACTTTATTACTTCACTAGTTCACGGCGAAGAAAAAGATTAACGACTTGATGACATCGCCTACCTGTGGACAAATATACGGATTTTGCTCCCATGTGAAGTTATATGATAACACTCATTAGTGTGGCCGCTCATTCCATGTGCACCAATTCAGCACGTGGTCTTATTTACATTCTGCAGGGGGAAATCTCATACAATCTTATAGGTATAGTCATACATGGTGGAAACAGGCCATCGGGCCAAACTTGTCCACGCCGACCATCTTGCTCAATTTACGCTCGTCCCACCAGCCCAGGCTCGATCTATAGCCCTCTAAATCTATCCAACTCATGTAGATCCAAATGTCTCTCAAACGATGTTATTTTACTTGCCTCAAGTACCTCCTCCGTTCCATATACACACCACCATAGGACGTTTGGTGAAGAAGCTTGCGCGACCCTATCTGCATGAAAAGTTAGTTTTACATTTTATTCCGATGGTGTATATTCCTTTACATCAGCGTTGATGAGGGGAGGACCTCGTGATAATTATCGAATTTTCAAAGGTCCGGATAAAACGCATGCGGAGAGGATGCGTCCACTAATGGGAGTGTCTAGGCCCAGAGGCCATGGCCTCAAAATAAAAGGACGTTCCTTTATAGAGGAGACGAGAATAAATGTATTTAGTTGGAGGCTCGCGAATGTGTGGAATTAATTGCCCTAGGAAGCTGTGGAGGGCGTCAATTGATAATTAAAAATGGAGACTGATAGGTTCTTAATTAGTTCGGGTGTCAGTAGTTATGGGGAGGCTCTTTGCACGAACATTGCAGTCACCATAATTACAGATTGATAAGGGAACTTGTGGCATGCTCGAGAGCAGATCTTTCAAGTGAGAGGTGCAAAGTTTACAGATGTGCTGGCAAGTATTTTACACATGATGGAGAGCGCCTGGACCTCGCTGCCTGGGGAGATAGTAGAGGCAGATATCACAGTTACTTTTAAGAGGGTTTTCGATAGACACGATGATATGCAGGGAATAGAATTATATGGAATTTGAGCAGGCAGCTATGAATTAGTCTTCGCGTCATGTTCGGCATAGACATTGTGGCCTGAAGGCATGTTCTTGTGTTATATTGTTTTATGTTCATTAACAGTATAAATCAGAAAAATGTTTTTAGAGCATTATGACTGTACGGAACATAGTGGTAACCAATTGATATTAAATAATTTGTTTGAATGTCATGACTTTCCTTTGACCTACAGAATGAACGGGAATGAAATAGACGTCACGCCACAATAGCAGCCAGGAGCCTGTGTCAAAATGGCGCCCAGGACCCTGTGACAAAATGGCGGTCTGACAATGATACCATGATGTCCGCCGGCTGGTGGTCCGCTACAGATTTATACACCTCCCCCCCCCCCTCCTTGCGCTTGAATTGCCTCAAAATAAACATTCAGCCGAACAGTGTGGCGACACAAAGCAAACGAGCTACTTCTAAATGGACTAAACCTCCTGCAGTAACATTTCGGATAGAATATAAAATATTGGATATTCGACACTTTTCTCAGTGTACACTTCACCCATAGCCCGACACAATCTTACGCTCTCAATATCCTGCGAACTGCCATCCAATATTATTCAATTTAAATATTATTCACGAGCCATTCCCAAAGAGAAGCAAATTAACATCCAGATGTTCATACGTTCAACTGTGCCATTTGATCTCTTACCCCATTCTTTGATTCCCCAAAATAGAGCAATTTGTATTTCATCAGTGTAAGCCTCTTCCTACATGTTTCACGTCCTTCATGCCAACAAAACAAAAGTTTGTCAACGAGATAGGATGTTGAAGTGTGAGGACTTTATGGAGAAGTTGTTAAGAGCTTTAGTTCACTCCATGTATATACATAAGTACATGTGTTTTCGATGAGATTGATAACAATAAGTTCCTGTCTTCCTATAACGTAGTTCCGAATCCAGTTGCGGGTACCATTTGGAGTATCAATTTAATGTTATCGCATTTTCCTGTTCTTTTCCTCAATTCTGGTCATCCTTCGGATTCAATAATCGGGCAGGTGTTTCAAAAGCTCCTATGAGCGTAGAACGCGGAACATCTAACGGCATAGAATGCAGCCATGTGCCATCTCCGAATCTCGCCTGCCCACGTCCTTCAGTGTTGCTGCTACACCTGCTGAGTTACTCTAGCGCATTGTTTTTCTTTTGTTCAGGATTACAGCATCTGCAGTTCTCTGTTCCTCGACATGATTTTCTTTGCATTGGTTGCGTGGCTATTCCACCACAGCTCTTTGTCTTACGTAGCCAACCCTCACCCTGCATCAATGGGGTTACAATTAGGCAACGGGAGAGCATCGTGAAAGGTGGCAGTGGATTTTGTCGGAGGGCATCGGACGAAGTTGATTCAAATTCCTAACTCATCATTTACGGATAAAGAAACATAATGCGGCTCCTCGGTATCTGGGTTGTTAGTAAGCATGATTAGATGGATTAGATCTGGGGAGTATTGCTGACAGGTATTTCTGAAGCAGCCTATTTAGCTACTCTCTCCTTCCTCAATCTGTGAAGTAAAGTTGAAGTACAAGCGCGTGTTGCTTTCTTCATATAATCCATCTAATCCATCTAAGATAAATAGACTGCTTCAGAAATAACTGTCAGCAATACTCCCCACATCTAATCCATCTAATCCATCTAATCATGCTTACTCTCAGATTGGTTTCAGGGAGATTCTCTCACTCAACCCCTGGAGTAAAGGCTGAAGAAGACCTCATGACTTTAAACTATAATACGATAGCGAGTATGTGTTACTTATTCTCGTACCGGTAACGCCTGGGAACAGAGGACGAATTTTTGAGGTCCGGTGGCATCACCAACAAGCAACGGGAATACGTTTCTCAGCCGAGGTCCGCCCGTGACCTAATTCAGCAGCTTGACCATCTCGGCGCTGCACGTGCGCGTCTCTGCAGTTTATTACTGCGCTCTGTGTACATAAATTGGGAGGTCATGTTGCAGTTCAATAAAACTGTCGGTGAGGCCGCTTTTAGAGTATTGTGTGCAGTTCTTGATACCATATTACGGGAAATATGTCTAAGCTGGAAATGATACAGAGAAGATTTACGAGGATGTTCCCAGGACTACAGGGGCTGAAATATAGGGAGAGGTTGAGTTGGTTGGGACTCTATTCATTGGAGCGCCGGAGGATGAGGGATGATCTTATGGAGATGTATAAAATCGTAAGAAGAATAGATCGGAGAGATGCACAGTTTCTTCCCCAGAGTAGATGAATCGAGGATCGGAGAAAAATCCGGGGCTGCAAGTATACCGTTTCGTGAGAGTGGCGCGGAAGTTAGATAGGGCGAGGAGTAATTTGACATTTCTCGTTCAGGTAATCAATTATGGCACGTTATGGTGCTCTTGCAGATGCTATTACTCTGGGAAGAGTTCAGAGACGATTTACAAGGATGTTTAAAGTATTTGAGGACATGGCATGAATGGAGATGTTGGGCAGCCAAGAACACGATTACCTGGAGCCTAGGAGGGATGATGTTACTGAGGTGCGTTAACAATCATGAGGGGGATAGATAGGGTGAATGGACCATGTATGTTTTTCCAGCGGTGCGTATCAAGAACGCATGGGTTTTCGGTGCGACGGAAAATATCCAATAGGATCCCGAGGGCAACCGTTTCACGCTAAATGGAATGGGCTGCCAGATTAAGTAGTTGAGGCCAGTAGAATATAAATATTTTAAATACATTTGACCAGCTATATTGATAGGACAAAAATAGAGATTATGGCCTAAATCTAGGCAAATGGGGCTAGCTTAGATGGGGCTGCATAGACAAGTTGTGCTGAAACGCCGGATTCCGTCGTTCCTGACTCCATGACTATGATTGGTTTATGTTTGCTCTTTGCTCTGTTTGTGGCTATTCGCCATGCTACTAACATGGCACTAATTACTTCCGATGTGGGTTGCATCATTCTGTGCAGGGAGACCTTTGGTGTTGCTATCAAAGGCTGCGAATCATATACTGAATCTCAAGTTTTTCGGCCCGAAACGTTACAAGGGTTTCGGCCCGAAACGTTGCCTATTTCCTTCGCTCCATAGATGCTGCTGCACCCGCTGAGTTTCTCCAGCATTTTTGTGTACCTACTGAATCTCAATCTTCAGCGTATTGGCCACGCTCTGTTGAGGCTTTGGGAGTTCTTAAATAATTTGGCAGGAATAGATGGAAATAGGAACGGGAAATCTGGGCATAGATTTCAATGTTAACGCTACCCCTCAATCTGCCGGTACGGTCTGCCCTGCACAATATTTGAAACGTTTCATGTTTGCATTGTGAAACTGGGTGTCTGAAATGAGTACGGATATGGTGAAACCACGTTCTTCAGAATGCTTTCACTTCCTCGCCGATTCCGAGGTGTTGACTAATTTGACCTGCACTATTTTACGCACTTGTGGACATCATGTCAGGAGTAATGGGAGTCAATGAGGCAAATATCTTTGCAGGAATACGTGGGCTATGGATAATGTTAGATTCTGATAATTGTCCAACTTAGGTAGCAATCGGGGCCTTGTGAATAACATAGATCTATAACATTGGACATATTTCCCAGACGTACACAAAACTCTGAAGTAACAAGGACTAGTAAAACCGGGTGTTGTAGTGGGCCCCATGAACACGGAAAGTCTCTCTATTTACTTCATCGGTACTTTAAAACAAGGTCCAATCCGTGGTCATCGCGTTATGCCCCAATAATCACATTTTAAATAACAATATGCTTACATGCATAAAACCAGCAACGTTTGCCGTTTATGATATCATTTGGCCCTTTATGGACATTAGACAATAGACAATAGACAATAGGTGCAGGAGTAGGCCATTTGGCCCTTCGAGTCAGCACCGCCATTCAATGTGATCATGGCTGATCATCCCCAATCAGTACCCCGTTCCTGCCTTCTCCACATATCCCCTGACTCCGCTATTTTTAAGAGCCCTATCTAGCTCACTCCTGAAAGCATCCAGAGAACCTGCCTCCACCGCCCTCTGAGGCAGAGAATTCGACAGACTCACCACTCTCTGTGAGAAAAAGTGTTTCCTCGTCTCCGTTCTAAATGGCTTACTCGTTATCCTTAAACTGTGGCCCCTGGTTCTGGGCTCCCCCAATATTGGGAACATGTTTCCTGCCTCTAGTGTGTCCAAGCCCTTAACAATCTTATATGTTTCAATGAGATATCCTCTCATCCTTCTAAACTCCAGAGGTTACAAGCCCAGCTACTCCATTCTCTCAGCATATGACAGTCCCGCCATCCCGGGAATTAACCTTGTAAACCTACGCTGCACTCCCTCAATAGCAATTAGTGCCTGTGACAGCAGGTCCAATCGCCAGTTAAATTACCATCCTCAATCGCAGTTCACATTGAGTGTATTACCTTTAAGATAGTTCTACTTTGCAAGTATGTTAACGCGTTTTTGATAGAATTAGCAATTTTCTATACATTTTGCAACGACCTATATCCTTCTTTGGGATAATGGATATCTCGTTATCTTACCACAATCCCGTTGCTCTGTGTATTTCCGTGGGTCCTGTTCTGTCTCATGGAGTTCACCTCATAGGTGAAGATCTGATTTTGCCGTTGGTCCAGCAGAACTGTTTATCGTTGCCGGATCGATCTCTTCTTCTCGTGAATCTGTTCGTGTATTTTATTCTAACGGAAGTGTGCACGCAATTGGTGAATCTGTTTAACATTTACATTGACCGTTATTCAGGACACTATTTGACAACGTGAACTCTTAGATACAGCGACCGCCCGCCAGACGATAGAAATTGTGCCGTAACCCGTCGGCCATGATCGGCTGGATGCCGGTGGGCCTTTTTGATGTAGGTTCCTGTCGGCATTTTCGAGTGACGGCAGTGCATTTTGTAGGTTAAAGCAGAGCAGCTCATATGTGCTTTTGTCGGAGACACAAAATGCTGGAGTAACTCAGCGAGAAAGGCAGCACCTCAGGAGAGAATGAATGGGTGACGTTTCGGGTTGAACCCCTTCTTCAGACTCCTGGCTTACGGGGGCGATGGGTCAATACAAGCACTGGATTGCCAGCACAATGCAACTCACATGATTGCTAATTCTAAATAAGTACTTGTATTTAATAGTTATGAATGCAATAAAGCAAACGCTGGCATCTACAATTAATTATCCTGTCATTATCTTATTGTCTTAACAATCGTTTAATTATGTTAACATTTATAATCTGTCAACTCGCGCGTACTCGTCTCCACTGACCGGTTGCTGGCTATTTCGGAACGAAATTACTTCATGCAGTCGGCCAAGGCCGAGCCACGGTTTGTCTTAATGGAGTCCCTACGTCGTTTTAATTTTGCATCAATATTCGAGCATCAGTGGTCTATTGTATCTCAGCGATTTGCAAGATGTATTGTTTTATGTATTTTTGGTTTAGTTAATTCTCCTTGCGTGAATCACATTCGTTTTAATGTTTTAATTTTGTAATCTGTGCAACAGATGCGAAGCATGTTTTGAATGTGACCCTAATCCAGCACGTGCACCCAAGTGGTCAAGCATAACCTTCGAAAGAAAGAAGGACGGCTGGAGGAAATTGAATTTAAAGTCAGTTCAATGTGGAGATCGTCAGAAGGTGCCGGGGCATTTGCGGAATAAAATGTAATCATGCATTTTTGTTTTTATCTCAGGATTTCGCATTTCGGTAAAATAACTCTGTTCAGTGCCGCGTCGATCTTGTCTGCTCCATTGAAGCCTCACATCTCCCCACTGTTTCATTCTGTACTTTCCTGCCTTATAGAAAGTCCCCGTTTGCCTCTTCAACGCCTTCCATTGTATGACACATCTCCTTGTAATGTCGTGAGAGGATCAGGGCGCAAAACGCAAAGAGCCCCCTACGAGTGTGTTAACAATTCGGGCATAACTTCCTTGTACTTCGGTTCTGTACTGTGGGACCTTCAGCAGAAGTGATATCAACAACCATTCGCAACTAGCCGCATTGTGGCATTCAATCGCGGAAGACAAAAGACTTGCTGACGGTGTAAATTGTATTGTGGTTCTCATCCTCTGTCCGTTTATTTACCTACCCGTGCCTTACGATGCCTGCGTTAGATATGCATGTTCACGCACTTCTATCAAACTCCCATCTAATTTGTTGCTGTCGGACGTGGTCGTGCCCTCCGTGCTACCGACGAAAAACTGTTCTGCCTTTCTAAGGACCATTTGGGAGGACGAGTGAGCACACTCGGCCGTAACTGCTTGCTAACCGTCCGTTGTCAGTTCCCAATCCAATCTCGATTATAACGCTCTAGGCTGTTTCGCTCGCATTTTGGAGGCTTATAATTATTATTCAAACTGATCGAAATATCCGGCTACAGTGATCATCTTACTGTCGTTATATAGTTTGGTTATAATACAGAATTCGGAATGAAGTACAAATGGATGAGTGAATTATCCAGCATGATAATCATTAAATAAATGTATACTCTCTAATAAATCGATAAAATAAATACTTAGTACAGTAAAGAACCAACTGCCAACCTCTCCTTCGGTAAGGTCAAAGTCAAACTGACAGTCAATTGTATTCGTCACATGCACCCGAAGGTGCAGTGAAATGAATTTTCCAGCAGCGATACACTTAAAAAGAAGACACAATGCACAATAACATTTAACACAAACAACCACCACAGCATTCTTCACTGTGGTGGAAGGCAATAAAGTTCAGTCAGTTTTAAGGCCACCGTTTTATATTCATTGACTGCTCTGATCAGTCTGTGTTTCAAGAAAACAGCCACCCGGGTGGATACAGGAATACATTCTGTTCGCAAGAAGTAGTCATGAGTTAATAAACGTAGAGTTTGACCGCAAGGCCAAGAACATGGTTCACTTAGAAGCATCTGCATTATTTGTTTGGTCATCGGCCTCCTTTCTGTTCCTCTAGCGAGAAATACTTTAAGAAGTACTTATTCCCTCATTGGACGAAATTTTATCTTTTGCGAAGTAGTGGGTCTCCTAAATGAACGAGTTTGGCGTCAATTTATTTTCAATGGAGAAGAGTTTTCTCCAGATTTCTCGCCGAAAGCAGACAGCCACTACCAGAAATAGACAGTCAAGACGCTGAGTTAATCCGGCTCTGACTGCTTCTGTTACCCGCACACAAGCTGTGAGTTTCGCGGCAGCTGCCCAAGCCGCAATGAACCACATCCATCCACGAGATAGCAGCTGTGCGCTTAAAATTCTCGCCAATCTCAACACCGTGTGATCCACTGCGCAGTAATAAACTGCCGTATAAACTGCATATTTATTCTCCGACTGCTGGACTGCGTCCGAAAAACTATTTCGAGCGAACTCTGCCTTCTGGTCAGAGCCACCGTTAGTTATCGCCGGACCGCAAACTCGGCTGTCCGCCTGGATACTGACGATACCAGTATACGTTTTAATTATCCTTAGAATAGGTACATGTGAAAGTGGCGCTTTGACCCACTGTATGTGTGAGCGGACCCTTCTCTTGGGTGCTGGAATCTGAAACAACAAGACCTGGAACACATTATAGTGAGTGAAGAATTGATGATACAAAGTAAACGCAACCGACTTTGGGAATACGGAGCGACTCTTATATTCTGAAACAATTGGACAGGCTCCATATAGGAAAAATGTATGGAGCCTGTCCAATCCAGGGGTCATGGTTTAAGAATAAAAGGAGCCAATTTAGGGATGAGATAATTTAAAACATTTCCACCCAGAGAGTTGTGAATCTGTGGAATTCTCTGCCACAGAAAGGAGTGGAGGCCAATTCACAGGAGGTTTTCAAGCGAGAGTAAGATTTTGCTCTTAGAGTTAAAGGAATCAAGGGGTATGGGGAAAATGCAGGAACGAGGTACTGATATAGATGATCAGCAGTCATCATATTGAATGGCGGTGCTGGCTCGAATGGCCGAATAGCCTACTCCTGCACCTATTTTTCTATGTTTCTATGTTTCCAATATATGCAAAAAAGTTACAATGATAAAGTAAAAAGGACATTGTTAGCTGTTTCTTAGTTTTGAACGAGGTATAGACAATGAGACAGAACAAGGTAACTTGGAATATACTGCGACCTAGGTGAGATAGGTATGAGGAGAGAGAGAGTGCGGAAGTTACTTGAAGTTAAAGAAATCAATGTTCATTCCTCTGGGTTGTTAGCTGTCCAAGCGAAATATGAGATGTTGTTCCTCTTATTTGTGTTTGGCCACGCTCTGACAATGGAGGAGGCCTAGGAGCGAAATGTTAGTGTGGGAATGGGAAGGGGATTGAAATGTTTGGCAACCGGGAGATCAGGCACGTCCAGGCGGGCTGAGCTAAGGTTTTGAGCGAAACGATCGAAGAGCCTGCGCTTGGTACCACCGATATATAGGAGCCAACACCTGGAACCGCAGATACAGTGGATGAGGTGGGAGGAGATGAAAGTGAATCTGCCTGACCTGAAAAGACTGTCCGAGTCCTTGGACGGATTCGAGGGAGGAGGTGTAAGGACAGCTGCTATAGCTCCCGTGGTTGCACGGGAAAATACCTAAGATGGGGGAGTGGAGGGGGTATTATCTGGAAGGACGTGTAAACCAGTGTGTTGCGGAGGGAACGGTCTCTGCGGAAAACTGCTGGGATGAAGATGGGAAGATATGGTTCGTGATAGCATCCCGGTAAATTTGACGGAAATGTCGGGGGGTTATGGGCTTTATGCGATGGCTGATGGGGTGAAAGATAAGGTCTGCGGGACGCTGTCCCTGTTGCGGCTGGGAAAGGGGAGCAAGAGCGGAGCTGTGGGTTATCGAGAAGACCCCAGTGAGGGACAGATGGGGCACAGACGGAGAAATTGGGTGCAAGGGATAGAGAGTTAGCACGAGGCAGGGTGGGAAGAAATGTCGTCTAGGTAGATGTGGGAGTCAGTAGGTTTATGGTACATGTCCGTCGATAGTCTATCTCCTGTGATCGAGACGGACAGATTAAGAAACCGTAGGGAGATATCGGAGATGTTCCAAATAAATTTGGGTGCGGGATGGAAATTAGTTGTGACGTTAATGAAGTCCGGGAGTTCTACGTGGGTGCAGGAGGTAGCCCCGAATCAGTTGTCAATGTTTCAGGTGGTAGCCCCTCTGCCCCCTCAGTTGTTCTTATGGATTCAAAGCAGCAAAGGAACGTGACGGGACGGGTTCACTTCTGATTTACACCAATAGTTAATAGTCAATCATCACATCAAATGTATTCCTCCAATACAATGTTAAACACTGATAAACGCCCATCCATTGTAAGACAATGGTGAAAGTAACACTCGGAGAGCAATTTTAGATATTTGGTTCTGGGCAGACTTCAGACTTGAATGTCAAAGGGGACATTGAACAAATCAATTTGAATCGACATTGAAATGAACAGTTGTCAACGATTCAGGGAAAATGTGTTACTTTCCATTGAACTGTAAATTCGCTTCCTTCTGTCACTGTATTTTTCCAAGGAACTGCCTGCAACTTCCTGAGATAAAGAGATTGATCACCATATAAACATTAGCTTAAATATTACATATTTGCTTAATTGATAACAAGAGAAAACGTCATATAAGTCTCTCATGGGCTTTTAATTCCTATGTAATATGAGTTCTGTGAGCTGTTTAACGGGACCTTGCACAGCATGTCAAAACGATCGAACAACTAATCTGGAAAATAATGTGCGAAAGCGACAGCTTCCTTCCCGAAGTCACGGTATCACGCAAATCGGCATCTCGTGAAGCACATTTGAAAAACTATTGATAATGAAGCAGGAATTAACATTACAATGTAGCTCCATGACTGTTCGAAATCTCATTAGATTTTACGTAAGTCAATTGAGTTAGCTGCTGGAAAATATGCACTTGGGAAATCTGCTGGAGAATTTTGGACTCAGTCGAACAGTTCGTTTTGTCAATTGTTTGAAACGCTGCAGCTGGGCATGAAAACGTGAACGAGGAAGAGTGCAATATATGGTGAGCACTATCTAATCCATCACAGATAATGACATTCCCACCATCGATGTGATCTACAGCAGTCGGTGTCCGTAAAATGCAGTCATCCCCACCAGGTACCGTCACCACCTAGATTCTCATTCCACACCTGCCATCTGGAACATTAAAACTGCACCTCCTAAAGGTTCGGGAGCTGTTTAATTCCAAATAACCATCGGGCTAATAAACAATACAAACGATAAATAAACTCCGAACTCTGTAGACTTGGCAGGGGTAGGGCGGGATTGTTTTATATACCGTTTTTTTGCAGAGAACGATGTTTACTTATCTGTTGTCGTGCTGCGAGCACGTCTTTTATTGTTCCATTTTCGAACAGAGGATAATATAACATTCTTGACTCTTGGAAGTTAACTTGTCCTGTGTCACTGGCCAAAAGGCTGACAAAACTTCACAGAACCTCGCGCCACTTTCTTCCGGGTGTTATGTGAATGTCGCGAGGCTCTGTCAGGATTCGTCAATCTGGTCCACATTTAGTTCCTGAATTTGAATGCTCAGATTTGACGTACGATATTGAAAAATATTTGAAGAATGGATAACATAACCAGACAGTATCCATTCAGCAGATAAGAGACAGCGGAGCCAATCTCTACATGGGAGATGCGCCCTTTAGGTAAACAAACCGTCAGATCTTCTGCACATCAATCGTACATATGCACATTACCGCGGTCGAATCGGTAGATTGTCAATATCTCCTTCCTCTAAAAATATAGAATATGTAGCTACGCTGGCTTGTATGAACACCAGCAGTTCTCGTTACTTCCATCTGCTGCTTCGTTAATTAGTGTAATGTAGTCCGAAAGTGCCTCGAAATTGGAATAACCGGTTCTGTTGAAAGAGAGCTCCAAGAATACAATGAAAGTCCCGTTCAGTTGAATGTTGCTGCTGGAAAGTTGGAGACGCACCCTACTTTAATGTCATCAAGTAAATTTGTGACTTGGGCACCCACATGAGTAATCACGGAGTGCTTAGAAGAACTAAGGTGCGAAGAACGTGGAACGCATCGAGAAACTTTTAGAGGTTTGTCATTTGGCCGCTAGATTGAAGAAATCAGAGATGTCGCGGAAAATTTTCAAGTGGACATACTGAACATCCGCTCCAGTAGAAGTGAACATCGGGTCCCCGCCGACCGCCCTACCCGTAAAGCAATAGGGAAACCGGCGGTGTTCATTTTAAAGGGCAGAGAACGGGTCTGGAGAACGGTGGGGCCTCCGAAACGGCTATCCGCCGTCATAGTAGGGTAGCTAATGTAACCCCACATTTTAAAAAGGGAGGGAGAGAGTAAACGGGGAATTACAGACCAGTTAGTCTAACATCGGTAGTGGGGAAACTGCTAGAGTCAGTTATTAAAGATGGGATAGCAGCACATTTGGAAAATGGTGAAATCATTGGACAAAGTCAGCATGGATTTATGAAAGGTAAATCATGTCTGACGAATATTATATAATTTTTCGAGGAAGTAACTAGCAGAGTGGATAAGGGAGAACCAGTGGATGTGTTATATCTGGACTTTCAGAAGGCTTTCGACAAGGTCCCACATAAGAGATTAATATACAAACTTAAAGCACACGGTATTGGGGGTTCAGTATTGATGTGGATAGAGAACTGGCTGGCAGACAGGAAGCAAAGAGTAGGAGTAAACGGGTCATTTTCAGAATGGCAGGCAGTGACTAGTGGGGTACCGCAAGGCTCAATGCTGGGATCCCAGCTCTTTACAATATATATTTATGATTTGGACGAGGGAATTCAATACAACATCTCCAAGTTTGCGAATGACACGAAGCTGGAGGTTTGTGTTAGCTGTGAGGAGGGTGCTAGGAGGCTGCAAGATGACTTGGATAGGCTGGGTGAGTGGGCAAATGCGTGGCAGATGCAGTACAATGTGGATAAATGTGAGGTTATCCCCTTTGGTGGCAAAAACAGGAAAGTAGACTATTACCTGAATGGTGGCCGATTAGGAAAAGGGGAGATGCAACGAGACCTGGGTGTCATGGTACACCAGTCATTGAAAGTAGGCATGCAGGTGCACCAGGCAGTGAAGAAAGCGAATGGTATGTTAGCATTCATAGCAAAAGGATTTGAGCAGGGAGGTTCTACTGCAGTTGTACAGGGTCTTGGTGAGACCACACCTGGAGTATTGCGTACAGTTTTGGTCTCCTAATCTGAGGAAGGACATTCTTGCCATAGAGGGAGTACAGAGAAGGTTCACCAGACTGATTCCTGGGATGTCAGGACTTTCATATGAAGAAAGACTGGATAGACTCGGCTTGTACTCGCTAGAATTTAGAAGATTGAGGAGGGATCTTATAGAAACTTACAAAATTCTTAAGGGGCTGGACAGGCTAGATGCAGGAAGGTTGTTCCCGATGTTGGGGAAATCCAGAACAAGGGGTCACAGTTTAAAGATAAATGGGAAATCTTTTAGGAGTGAGATGAGAAAAACATTTTTTACACAGAGAGTGGTGAATCTCTGGAATTCTCTGCCACAGAATGTAGTTGAGGCCAGTTCATTGGCTATATTTAAGAGGGAGTTAGATGTGGCCCTTGTGGCTAAAGGGATCAGGGGGTGATGATCATATTGAATGGCGGTGCAGGCTCGAAGGGGCGAATGGCCTACTCCTGCACCTATTTTCTATGTGTCTATGTTTCTATGTTTCTATGTCCGGGGGATGTTATTGTTTTTAGCTGAATGTGAGTGAAATTTTTTGAAATGTTTTGGAAAGATAGGTGAGATTTTCGTTCAGTGCTCCCTCTTCACCAGAGATCCATAAGGTCACACACGTGAAGACATGTTACCTGATGTCATTTTAAACATGATTTGATAAGTTTCGATAACTTTCCAGGAAGCGCGACGGCCATTGAAGTGCGTGAAGGAGCTGCTCTCTGAACTTCCCCTGGGTGACGGTGTAAATCAGTGTGTTTGTACATGTATTCAGCAGCTGCAGCAGAACTCCAGTTTTTTCGAATGTTGCAAATGGGTTTGTCAACCCTCTCGTCCAAAATCCGTTGACACATCGATAGTAAACAAAATGACATACAGTTGTGACCCAGAGCAGGATAAAGCTGCTGGAGATTGCAAAGAGTAGAATTATTGACCGTTTACGGCTTTCCGTCTCCGAGTCTCCACGACTGAGATCGCGGAGCCTCCTGCGGACCCGATTGGCCATTAAAATACGTCTCGCCGTGTGCGCATTAAAGAACAAAATCAAACAGAATGGAATCACTGGGGTCAACAACGGCTCGGTCCAAGAAAATACGATCCATGCGGGCAGGTAATAGAAGTCCCATCGGATTCGGCAGCCCCACAGTAAACCATTATGGTTGTACAAAGAATTATAAGCGAAAGACCAGGGAACGTTCTGTAAACAGAAGAAGGTACAAAGGGTCACCATAACCACCGCCGCGGTTCTGTCGGTACAGTATCTAGATCTCAGATTCTGTTTGGAGATGGCCACAAACCTATCAAATGTGAAAGCGACCGTAAGCCAAACGGAACAGTCTACGGCCGCGGCGGACAGGAAGAGAATAAACCTGCACACAGGAGTGAAGTACAGGATTGTGTTCCGCCAATAAATAACGGCAATCCGATTTAAAATCACTTCGCAGACATTCACCGTGAGGTCCGCCGTCGCCATAGCCACCAGATAACGAGTGATGCATTTAGAGAGACCGCACTTTCCTCGGGACAGGACCACAATCGCCAGTAGATTCACTAGGGGAGTAAGAAAGAAGCAATGGTGATTATGTGGACAGAGGTACTTCTAGTTGAGTAATGGGTGGGTATATATTGTTATTTTGCTTACTTTCCTAAAATAGTGAAAAGCATGGCATGGTCGGAGATTTCCTTTGGGTTTGAATGCAATCCCTGATACTGCGCTCACGAACAAACATTTCACCTAACAGTGAATTAATCAACTCAGAAACGGTTTGAACGAAAGTGTAGTATGAACAACAAGACTAAAATCAGTGTTAATGTGGCGCACCTTTCGGATCGGCATTTGCTTACCGGGTTTGCAACGTTTGAACGGGGCGGTGTATAATAGAGATTACCTGCACGCGATGCGGTAATGTCACATTTAAAATTAACAAAATGTAAAGGCATAAAATAGGAGACCAGACGGAGACAATGTCATCGCTCGAGGTATAAACAGATGCAGCCTTTATCGCTCAGCTTACTTGGCTGTTACTTCACTGCAGACAAAATCATCAAGGACCCACACCATCCTGGCCACACACTTATCTCACCACTGCCATCAGGAAGAAGGTACACGAGCCTGAAGACTGTAACATCCAGGTTCAGGAACAGCTACTTCCCCACAGCCATCAGGCTATTAAACACAACGAATAAGCTATGAGCTCTGAACTGTAAAATACTACATTATAATTTGTTATTTGCACTATATTTGCTATTATTTGAACGTTTTCTTTTTTCCCATTATATACAATGTTTACATATTCACATATGCTATTGAGCTGCAGCAAGTAAGAATGTCATTGTCCCGTCCGGGACAAATGACAATAAAACACTTTTGGTTCTTGACTTGACTCTTAAACCCCTGTAATGCATGAACAATTCTATACCAGTCCCAGTAAACGGCAAACGATGAAATATATTTAAAGCATACAATGCCTACATTAACTTCAGGTTATTTCCCAAACCCCGTTCCAAGGTGCAACCTAGCATTTAGCAAATTTTGTCACACTAATTTCAATTTATTTTCACCATTGCCGTTTCTTAATCAAATATCGTCAAGACCATCCCACTTTCAACCGTCAAGTGACCTACCGGGCACTCCAACTGTTGCCAGGATTGGGTAATAATAATATTCAACCGACAAGTGTAGCAGGCGACCCATTTTTCCTTCACAGCGACCTCGGAAATGCAGTACACAGCTTACAGATGTTATATTGGGAGGTTAAACCACTGAACATTTATAAGCCAAGGAAAAGATGAACGATTTATTAAGATTACCTCCCTGTGGACATTCATTACGGATTTTGCTCCCGTGTGATGTTATAAGACAACAATCACGGGGGTAGTCGTTCATTGCACATGCGCTAATTCAACACGTACGGAACAAACGAACTGTAACGTAGGTTTGCTAATAATATTTCTAAATTGAAATATGTTCCACGAGGTTGGAGCTGTCGAAAGGTCGGACAAAAATATCAGTCAACAATGCACGATACGATGAAATCATTTATGTAGAGTGTGTATGAAGGAATTGCAGATGCTGTTTTAAACCGAAGGTAGACACAAAAATCTGGAATAACTTAGCGGGACAGGCAGCATCTCTGGAGAAAAGGAATGGGTGGCGTTTCGGGTGGAGACTTTTTCAGTTTTTTGTGTCTATTTTAATTTATTTGGAGACCTTGAACTACAGTTCCATACACTGACCTAATCCCTTTATCCATTTTCAATTTCGTTCCAGGTGTTTCTAGTCGGCCCTGATGAAAAATAAAGTAGAAAGGTTCTTCTGAGTGGTCTTATTTAAAACATTCAGGGTGAAAGATCAGGGGGGATTCTATGTCGTCGATGCAACTACTCTAGAAAGGGTCTCTGTGTATCTTCCTCTAATGATTTTATACACCTCTTTTTGATCACCATTCATCCTCCTGCTCTCCATGGAATAGAGACCCAACCTACTCAACCTCTCCCTATAGCTCACACCCTCTAGTCCTGGCAACATCATCGTAAATCTTTTCTGAATCCTTTCAAATTTGACAAAATCTTTCCTATAACATGATGCCCAGAACTTAACAACATATTCTAAATGCGGTCTCACCAACGTCTTATACAACTGCAACATGATCTCCCAACTTCTATATTCAATACTGTGATTGATAAAAGACTAAAGCGCCAAAAGTATTTGTGAGCACCTTGTAGTGAGAGATGTTCATATCGTTCAAGGAATCTTTCCTCTAATCACTATGATTGAAGACAGGGATTCAGGGGATAATCGAAACGCATTATGAGCTCTCCACGAGACATTTAATGCCGTCGAAATATCGATCTCCCAAACACAGCCTCTTAATTCATAGTCTATTTATTGCCGCGGTTAAAACAGTAAGATATTCATCTAAACTTCTTCTTGATTAAGTACATTTTGATCTTACTCGTAGTCAAATTCGTGCATGGTGGAACTCGTGCATGGTCGAAAGCTGTGACCTCTCCCCCATGCTTCTGAAAACTAAACTAAACTAATTACTATAACGTCTGTGCGAGAATCCCAGCCGCAAACACGCCTCCAACTGCGTAAAAATCCCACCCACACAGGCAGACAAAAGTTAAAGGTAACTGTTTATATTTGTAACACACTGAGTTAAGCTAAATGGCTACTACATACCGGTCCCTAATTGTTCTGAGTATATAACGAGGCAATTACTGAAATATATATATTTTTAAAGGTAGCGATAAAACATTAACATATTTCAAAAAACAAAAAATAGCATGCATTATATATCAGCATTCAGACTTCTTTAGCGATTCTTCCATCTTCAGCTTCGCGTTCTAGAAGCAAGCATAACTTGGTTATTAGTCTTATTAAAACATTATTCTTAATCTGAAGTCGTACTGTACGTACCAAACCCTTAACATCAGGCATGATACCTAGTATATAGTCCAAAACACAAAAGACCAAAGTTTTGACAGCATGAAAAGTCTTCCTCCATGTCCGATCAATTCATGAATATGTCTTAACAATGATATTGAAATGTGAAAACCCTTCGAGAGAATAATAGGATTTTTAACAATGAAGTTCACTGTGATGTTTTGTTTAATATCCGCATAATTAGCAGAGATTTCAAATCCCAGCTGAAGCTTTGGCCATATTCTGTCTGACTTACAGAGAAATTACGGTCCATTGATCCATCTCTTGTTGATCAAGTAGCATTCTGCTTTTGTCCTCTAGAAGCTTCATCCGCAGGATTTTCAGTTGTGTTAACATATTTCCATTGTGGAACATTAGTAGCACCTAACACAAAAGAGATTATGTTTGCTACAAATGTCAAGAAACGTTTGTTTTTATTGTTGAAGTATTTATGCATTGTACTCAACTCATCTTGTTATGAAGGCCAAAATGCCATTCGCTTTCTTCACTGCCTGCTGTACCTGTATGCTTACTTTAATTGACTGATGAACAAGGTCCTCCAGATCCCGTTGTACTTCCCCCTCTCGCCTCTCGCTCCCCACGGTTCATATTTTCCCCTCCTGAAAATCATTCCCGCACTCAGTTGTCAGTTGCTTGGAGTCTGTGCTGTTTTCGCGGGGATTTCCGACTTACTCACAGCTCAGCGTCTCCCCTATCAACTTTCCTCTGTGGATTGTAAACAATAAAGAGATTGCATCCAGTATTCTCACACTCACACTGCATCCAGTATTCTCACCCATCCTAAAACCGTTCCCCATTGGACACCCCTCACATCAGCAATCTCTTGGATTTGAAAACGTTCAGAGTCGGTATGTCTTCCCCGTTCCCCCAAACAACCCCAGCTGAGGAACTCGTATCAGCACATCATTTTCTGTTAATTAAAACTGTGCACCCAACGCTCTGGTGCTCAGTTTATTATTTCCTTTTATTGCTGTGCGTGCATGGCTGACAAGTCTGTCATTTATTGATCATTAAAATCCATAATCCTTCTCCTTCAGAAGTGCACCAGTCTGCTCTCTCGGGTCACCTGTCGCCCTCCGCCAACATACCCATGCGCCATTTTGCAAGATGAATTTAGAAATTGGGGTTGCTTCACGTAGACCGACATTGATGTCACACGAACCCAATTTTCGACCACACTGATTATTCCTGGGCAAGGGATATAAAGAGCGCTTTTAAGATGCTTTCCGGCCGTGAAAGTCATGCTTGTCCCCGCTCCATTTTTATAGTAAGCACGGCAGTCATGCACAGTGATCCAGCCCTCAGTCTTCCCGGTACAATAAAAGTTCTCACTCCATTTTGCCGGGAAAGCAGCTGGAGATATTTCAGTGGTTCAGAAGAATAAATAATGTTCCGTGTTTCCCAAACGCCTAGTGGATGATTTTGTTCCCATTGAGGAACGGAGCTCTCAATGGTTTAATAAAATGGTTTAGATACGGTTAATATCAGGATCGTCGGAAGCAAACGGCAAAGTTAAATAACGGCAAAGTAAAGGGCCTGTCCCACGAGCATGCGACCTGCAGGCGGCAAGCGCGACCAAACCGGAAGCGGGGGTCGCCGGAGGTCGAGTGATTGACGTGAAGTTCGAGGACGTCCGCGGGAAGTTCGCGCGTGACGTACGGCGTCAAGGCGCTGCGTACGGCGTCAAGAAGCTGCGTACGGCGTCGAGACACTGCGCATGCCCGTCGAGGCGGCTGAGGGCCGGCAGGCCGTTGCTGCGCGGAATGTTTGAACAGTGTCAGTTTTTCGGAGCCCCGCGCGATTTCGGGACCAGCTCCGCACAACTCCATACGGCTCCGGCGATCGAAATGGGACGAGCCCCGCGAGGCCGTACGGCTCAAGCGACCACGTTAGGTCGCGCTTGCCGCATGGAGTCGCATGTTCGTGGGACAGGCCCTTTAGAAAGAGAAAATTACAATGAAATTAAACTTGATTGGAAGGTTACTATTTTAAAAAATACGTTAATTCTGATGGCCAATCCCGATCATATAGCGTTTAAATCTACCACGTTATATGCGCCCTTCCATTCCAATGTGCATATCCAAACCCCATGCGATCCAGCTATCTGCAGCTTGTCATTGATAGTTGGCGCTGTCACCAACTCTCAACTCCCGAATTTCCAACGTAAAAGTCATGTCCGCTTTATTGGTCGACACGACACATGGTCCCCCTACGATGAACCGCTGCAGCTCTTCCACGGGCTGGGTTTGTTAGAACACGGGTCCAGAGTTAAAACGGTATAAACTTAGCGAACAAATCCGAAAGCGGCAGGAGATCGTAAAGGACTGACACGCTTCCCGGTCACCCTGTCGGACTCTGGGTCACCGAATGCCTGAAGGAGGCTGGCGATTATGCCCTAGGAGAGATGTATGGGCAACAGAGGCGAACAACTGAACTCGGATGGCGATTCAAGTTCCTTTAAAAAATTGCCTCGGACAAATTACTCTAAACGGGAACAGTGTGGAAGTGTGTGAGCCGTACCCAGTGCATAAGCAGAGACACAGGATATAAGCCAAAAAGATCCCCATCGCTCTGTCACCGGAGTAGGGTGGGGAGGGGGGGTGATTTTGTATCGCGGGATCACGATACCGGGACAGCTCCAGTCGCCTGCTCCTTGGAGCAGATGGCGAACACCGCTCTTTGCACAGGGCGGTGTCTTGGAGATTATTGAAAGACTTCTGGCCTATATTGCACTTTTTCTACTCTAGCTAAGCGTGTTTTCTTGTCTTCAGGCACGTGCGGTCAGGGGAGGCAGGGGAGGCAGAGCCTCTCCTGTCATACTCCCGATGAAAATAGCTGTTAGGAAAAGTAAAGAAAAATAATAATAATAATAAAATAAAATAAATATAAAGATTTTTCCACTGATCTGTGTTATAAATGTCATTTCTATATGAACCTAATGGTTTTTTATAGTAAAAATCGCAAAGTTTGCGCAGCTCCGCTGCAAATACATGGGGAGATGAGAGGTGAGGCAGCGGCGAGCTGATTGCGCAACCCCTTAGAAACTGCATGGAGCGCGGGCAATAAGCGTGTGCCTCTTACCATCTCTATATATGTCCCCAAACTAACGTTTCTAAACCCCTTCATTACATGTCCTTACCTTCTATAGTCCAGGTAACGTAAATTTGTGCTCGCTGGTCTCATCTGCATCACAAGGGGGCGTGTCTATAGCCCAGTGGAGGAAGAGCGAGCATCAATTACGCATGCGCATCAAACGTAATTGACGTACCTCACTCTCTCTCCACGTTAGCTAGCTTCAGCAGCGGCGGCACAGAGATGGAGCGGAACAAGATACGCCACGTGGGAAGGTAGACTTTGTCGGTACATTAGAAAGTTATTCGATTTTTTTTAATAGATCTATACTTATCACAATAATAAATTCATCAATGTTTGTACTTCTATACATTTTTGTTTAGTTCATGTAAGGCAGGAGTCTCCAAAATATGGCCCGCGGGACACATCAGTCCCATCACCTGATATTCCAAGCTCAGATTCGAGTCGGTGAGCGCGGCGGCCCGGGGCTGCTCTTAGTGTTGTTACCGGTTAGATCGCTCGAATTCTCAGAGCCCAGACATCACTGGGCTGCAGTGAAGAAGGGTGCAATGATGCGGTGTGGTGGGGGGGTCGGTATCGGTCAGAATGGGACGGCTGCGAGTTATAACGTGCCATTGTTCCTCTCTCTCCCCATTCTCCCTCTCTCCCCATTCTCTCTCTCTCCCCCTTCTCTCTCTCTCTCAATTATCTCTCTCTCCTTCTCTCTCTCTCCCAATTCTCTCTCTCTCCTTTCTCCCTCCTTTCTATCTCTCTCCATTCTCTCTCTCCCCATTCTCTCTCTCTCTCTCTTCTCTCTCCCTTCTCTCCCTCTCTCCTCCCCTCTCTCTCTCTCTCCCTTCCTTCTCACTCTCTCGCCCTTCTCTCTATCTCCCTCCCTTCTCTCTCTCTCTCTCTCTCTCTCTCCCCTCTCTCTCTCTCTCTCTCTCTCTCTCTCTCTCTCTCTCTCTCTCTCTCTCTCTCTCCCTTCTCTCTCTCTCTCCCTTGTCTCTCTCTATCCCTCCCTTCTCTTTATCCCTCCCTCCCAGCCACGGCTCCACCCCTCTCTGTCCTCGCGGAGACGCGGTGATCAATACACGGAGGGCCGGGCCACTGATACTAGCCAGTGCCTCCCCAGCCATTGACCTCACCGCACTTCACTGCTTGTCTTGTCTTATGTGAAACATGAAGGCACATGTCGCAGGTTATGATTAGTTCACATAGAAGGCAGTGGGGAGGGATTCTGCATTTGTGCGCTGACAGAAGATTTCCCGGATGTTAATGCGTAGAATTTAAGGGAGAATGTTGAAAAATCGTCTCGCAGCTCACCTTGGCAAAATAGGCAAAATGTCATTCCCTGGTAAATTTCCTCATCTTCGGAACATCAGTTAAGACCAGTGGAATGTTTTGCGTGGAAATTGACACACCCAAGATTAGGGATGACGGAGGTCGGTACACCAATACATTGTATTACAGCCAATCATTGTTGACACAGTGTGCCAAGGTTTAGCCGGCATTATTGCAATCGACCAGGCTGTGTGACGAAATCACCGGCATTGCTGTACACATCTGTCTTGGTAGCTGGTATCTCAAATTGGATCGAATGCCCTCGTCTGTTCCTATAAGGTTTGGGTTTGATGTAGGTTTGGTAATCTATATCGAGCTGACCATTTAACATTTTGTAAAAACAGGTCAAACGGTGAACTTTACGTCTGTCTTGGAGAGGGTTCCACCCCAGTGAAATCAGAAGTTTGGTAACACTCGGTTCCCTCTCATAGGTATTAGTAACAAGTCGGGATGCCTGTCTTTGGACACGTTCGATGGAAGACATGTTGTTATTTGTGTATGGGTCCCATGCTGCAACTGTGTCGTCCAAATGTGGTCTAACGAGGATGAAGTATAACTTCTCCTTGATAGAAGTTGAACAATGATGAAAGTTGCGTCTCAGAAAATTGAGCACACCTGTTGCTTTCACCGTTGCATGATGAGTCTGACCATTCAAACGTATATTGTTCTGTAATTTGATGCCAAGATGCTTGGTCTGTTTGGATTCTTCAAGGGTGGCACTAAGGATATTGTATGATGTTTCACCTGGTTTCCTCTTTCGGGTGACACGCATGGTTTCACATTTGGAAGGGATGAACTGCATGCCCCACTGTTGTGACCACTCAACCATAGTATAGAGGTCTTTTTGGAGAGCATCTTTATCATCAGCTGACTTAATTGGACGGTACAGCAAACAATCATCAGCGAATAGTCTGGTCGTACTTGTGACATTTTCATGGCTATCATGAATGTAAAGTAAAAACAGATGTGGGCCAAGTACTGTGCCCTGAGGACTACCACTCAACACTGAACGCCATTCCGAGCTCTTTCTATTCACACACACGCGATGAAGACGATTTGTCAAAAAAACTGGAAATACATCATTTTGTGTTGGTAAGAACACCAGAGAAGTCAAGCATGCGAAGCAGCCTCTGGTGTGGGATGACATCAAATGCTTTAGAAAAGTCTAGCCCTACTAAATCCGTGATGACATTGCTATCAAGGTTCTTGGCCAGGTAATTTGTCGTCAGATTAAACTGAGATTCGCATGATCTAGCTATATCATTAAAAGCCGCATCTAGACCACTTCCTGTTTGCACTGTGCTTTGATTTTAGAAAAAACGCTACCACGTTCGGCTGTTATTTTTGGCCATCTTACTCAGTCGCCCTCCGATGATCAGGCCCCGAGGATTTTTCCCATCGATGAAAATTAAAAGACTTATCAGTGTTTTAAAAATATTGAGATTCTCTCTACTGTCAATCACCGCCATGAAAGGCACGCCCTTCCGTGGTGGGGGGAGGACTATAAAACCCGGAAGTATTGACGTAGCTCAGTCGCTGCAAGATGGCGAGGGAGAGGCTACGACTCTCAGTCTGAGCTGGGAATCTACACAACAATGAGTGTCTACTAATCTGTAGTACCCTTTATGTGGTTTTAAATGTAGTTTTAAATGTGTTTTTAAATTTGGTGTTAAAATGTGGTTTTAAAATATGGTTTTAAAATGTGGTTTTAAAATGTGGTTTTGAAATGTGGTTTTAAAATGTGGTTTTAAAATGTGGTTTTAAAATGTGGTTTTAAAATGTGTTTTTAAACTGTGGATTTAAACTGTGGTTTTAATCTGTTTTAAAATGTGGTTTTAAAACGTGTTTTTAAAACGTGGTTTTAGAACGTGGTTTTAAAACGTGGTTTTAGAACGTGGTTTTAGAACGTGGCTTTAAAAGTTTGGAAGGAATAAATGTTTTATTAGATCAGACTGTGTTTACTGCAAAAGTCCCGCTCATTCCGTGACGTGGTGGACAGGTCGCGCTGAACAACGCGTGATTTTCGATGAGTTCAGAGGTCGTGCTGAATGCAGAAGTGTTGTTGACTGCGAAGGACCACAGTGGAAAAGCCGCGCTGAGCCGTTTGAGTATTAAAAAATGTTTACTGCCACATATATGGTGTGTGTGTGTGTGTGTTTGTGTGTGTCTGTCTGTGTGTGTGTGTGTGTGTGTGTGTGTGTGTGTGTGTGTGTGTGTGTGTGTGTGTGTGTGTGTGTGTGTGTGTGTGTGTGTGTGTGTGTGTGTGTGTGTGTGTGTGTGTGTGTGTCTGTGTGTGTGTCTGTGTGTGTGTCTGTGTGTGTGTGTGTGTGTCTGTGTGTGTGTGTGTGTGTGGGGGGGGAGTGTGTGTGTTTGTGTGTGTGTTTGTCTGTGTGTGTGTGTTTGGCTGTGTGTGTGTTTGTCTCTGTGTGTGACTGTGTCTGTGTGTCTGTGTCTGTGTGTGTGTCTGTGTGTGTGTGTGTCTCTGTGTGTCTGTGTGTGTCTGTGTCTCTGTGTGTCTGTGTGAGTGTGTCTGTGTGTGTGTCTATGTGAGTGTGAGTGTGTCTATGTGAGTGTGAGCGTGTGTGTGTGAATGCGAGTGTGTCTGTGTGAGAGGTGGAGGGTGTGTGTGAGAGTCTGTATGTATGTGAATGTTTGAGGTGGAGGATGTGTGTGTGTGAGTTGGAGGGTGTGAGTGTGTGAGGTGGAGGGTGTGTGTGTGAGTGTTCAATAATTAACAAATAGTGCAAATAATATAATATTTTGTAGTTCAGAGCTTATTCGCTATGTTTAATAGCCTGATGGCTCTCGGGAAGAAGCTGTTCCTGAATGAGTGTTTGTGATTGTGTGTGTGTGACTGTATGTGTGTGTGAGTGCATGTGTGTGAGTGTGTGTGTGTGTGTGTGTGTGTGTGTGTGTGTGTGTGAGTGTATGTGTGTGTGAGTGTATGTGTGAGTGTGTGTCTGTGAGTCTCTGAGTGCATGCGTGTGTATATGTGTGTGTGAGTGTGTGTATGTGTGTGTGTGAGTCTGTCTCTGTGTATGTGAGTGTATGTGTGTGCACTCTGCTTGAAATGCTGTGAAATTTGATTTGCTGGACTGCACTCTGCCTGGAGTGCTCTGAGGTTGCACTTGCTGCCTGCACCCTGCCTGTAGTGCTGTGAGGCTGGACTTGCTGCCTGCACTCTGCTGGAGTGCCGTGAGGTTGGACGATGCCTGCACTCTGCTTGGAGACGATGTGAGGTTGGACTTGATGCCTGCACTCTGCCTGGAGAGCTTTGAGGTTGGATTTGCTGCCTGCACTCTGCCTGGAGTGCCGTGAGGTTGGACTTGATGCCTGCACTCTGCCTGGAGACGTTATGAGGTTAGACTTGCTGCCTGCACTCCGCTTCGAGTGCTGTGAGATTGGTGTTGCGGCCTGCACTCCGCTTTGAGTGCTGTGAGATTGGATTTGCAGCCTGCACTCCACTTCGAGTGCTGTGGGTTTGGTTTTGCAGGCCTCCACTGAATTATGACTTTTGAGATAAATACTCAGATTTTCTTTGTTAAAATTTGACCGCTCAATCTCTTGATTATCTTTTTGTTTGCTCAATCTCTTGATTATCTTTTTTTTTATCAACAGCAAAGAGCCATCAAGAGGCAGTGAGCAGCAGAACACAACAAGAGACACAGCAAGAAAGAACGTAATAAATCTCAACTTTAACATATAAATTGTAGTTATATTTTAAGTTTCATTCACATTTTAAACGTGAATAAATCAATTTTCCACTTGCCATGCCTGCGTGTTCTTCAGCACAATGGGAACCTAATAGGCAGGAATGGCTGCGCTGTCAGAGAGCCACAAAGTGTGCATGGGGGGAGGTTGAGGGGAGATGGACTGAATGCGTTGGGGGAGAGGAATGGCAAGGACAAGAGAGGAGGGGTGACTGAGTGAACTGCCACCACACCAGCCGTGAGTGACTGCACTGCCAGCCCACCGGGCATGCGTAAGTGAACAGCCAGCCCACCAGCTGTAAGTGACTGAAGTGCCAGCCCACCAGCCATGACTTAGTGATCTGCTAGACCACCAGCCATGACTCACTAAACTGCAAGTCCAAGAATCCGTTCAGTCCACAATGTCCATACTAGCCCTCTGGAAACCAGTCCCTTCAGCGCACAACACCCATACTGGCGCTCCAGAGATCCATGCAAGGATATACTTCCCTCCTTCATTGCTGTTAGGCTGTGGGCCGAGGAGCTTTATTCCAGTGTTTCGTGACCCAAGTCACCAAACTACATGAAATGTTCACATATTGTGTACAAATATTATATAAATCACCCCTGAAACTCGTCATGAACAAGACTTACACATTTTTATTAAATTAGAGAAAAACCGGAAAATTGTCAGGGTATTTTTAGTCCACTCAAAGCACGTTTAACATTGAGTTGTATGCCAGTTGGCCAATCACGCGCTTTGTTTCAGGCTAGCTAGGCAGGGAGCACACAACATGGCTGAGAGGACTTCAATAATGCCTGTTTTACTGGAGATTCCGAAGAAGGTTCTTTCTAGTTCTGTGGAATACATGTCGTGGAAACTTGCAGCAGGGTAATTGAATTTAGTGAGAAAAGCATTAAGAAGTCTGAAGAATGTGCTGCTAAGTGGATAGAAGAGGAACAAAGCCTTGAAAGCAAAGTCCCTGCTGAGGTGCTGCAACACAAAGTTATGAAACCAGTGAAACTTTGTGAATCAACTGAAACGGAAAGGTAAGATCTAATGTCTGAATTTATGAAAATCTATCTGTATGGACTTTAATTAATTTAATTGCACCCTTTTATAATGTGAAAAAATGCGATTTGGAGGCTGTACATTCACTCATTCATTCACTCATTCACTCATTCACTCATTCACTCATTCACTCACTCAATCACTTATTCACTCACTCACTCATTCACTCATTCACTCACTCATTCACTCATTCATTCACTCACTCTTTCACTCATTCATTCACTCATTCATTCACTCATTCATTCACTCACTCACTCATTCATGAAGTTGAGGGCCTAAACTATGTGTATCCATACAGTAAATTACACATTTTCACTAGTGCCAGTTTGTTGTAGTGTAATAAGTCTTTAACATCTAATCTCGGAGCTGCCTGCGATAACTTACCGGGAAAAAATGCTCCGACCGCGGGGCCTACGTACTTGATATAGTGAATCCGCAGTCTCAATTAAGAAGCGGACGATTCGCGAACGCGGAGCCGCGGGGTGTGTTTGGATTATCTCCGCGGGGGGGAGGCTGTACATAGTGCCGTCCGCAGGAGCCAATTTCCAGGCCCCGACCACGGGAGAAAAACGGAGGGATATTCAACGCACTTTATAGGCTTCCATTGGAGAGAGAAATGGTCAGAAATGGTTGATTTTTCTGTAGAAATGAATTGGTGTATGTGAACTTGAACTATGGCAGTAACCTATTGTTATTCTCATTAACATTAAGAAGAGGTTGAAATTTTATGAATTGAAGTCCATGCAGACTTAATGACTATGAGATTTTTTTTTTGTAGCCTCTGCCTGACCCTCCACTTGAACTTGAACTACTGCAAAAGACTTTGAATCTGATGAAGAATATTCAGATGAAGATCATATGTAATGTAAACAAAATAAATTGGGGAAATAAATGATTATATAACGTTTTATTTTAATGTCGATCGTTTCACTGTTTATTTGGTCAAATTATTTAAACAATGAGTGAATTACTTATGATAATGGCGTGCTGGTGAATGACTGCGACAGTCCACCCACCGATCCACATACATACATACATACATACACACATCCACACACACATCCATCCGTACGCACACTTCCATGCAGGCAAACACACACATACATGCACACATAAATCCGCACACACGCACATCCACACATCCATTTACACGCAAACATACATGTACACATCCACGCATACATGCACACATATATACATCCACACGTACATACACACATCCACAGATACACGTTTGAAAGGTATGCACAGACACACACACAAACTAGAGATAAACAATGCAACACTTTTAGGGTTCTTTTAGGTTAAAGGTAATAGCCCTCATTTGCAAAGGCACCATCGGGGGGTCTCTAACATAAATATAAGCTCATTGTAGCTTAAAATTAATACTCATCGAGTAAACATCAGAGCATTCGATTCTTGGCCAGGATGTGACATTTAAATCAGAAATAAGACAGGTCTCTTACAGGTCTGTCACCCAGCCTGGCACTGCCCCAGTCCCACTATGGCCGTTACCCCCACTCTCCCCACTGTGGCAGTCAGTGGGGTTCAGTAAACGGGGAAACCTAGAGGATCTGTCCTGGCCCTTTAATTACGCAGACTCATGAGCCCCTAAAACCTGGGACCTCTGCTGCAGTCTCATTAAATTTCCTACTAAAGCGACTGGAAGATGCCTTGCAGGACTGTCCCTCAGCCTGGCACTGCCGCAGTCCCACTATGGCTGTCACCCCCACACTCCCCACTATGGCAGTCAGTGGGGTTCAGTAAATGGGGGAACCCAGAGGATCTGTCCTGACCATTTAATTAGGCTGGTTCAGGAGCAGGATCTCTGCGACAGTGTCATTAAAAAAACACACTCACAATTATATTCATCATATTATTTTTATATAATATAATTATACTTAATTATATATGATTACAGTCATATTTACAAGTTATATATATATATATATATATATATATATATATATATATATATACATATATATAACTTGTAAATATGACTGTAATCATATATAATATATATATATATATATATATATATATATATATATATATATATTGGTAGAATAATATATAGTTTAAATGGACTGCAACACGGAAATAGGCTGCCCATGGTGTAATATGGGCATTGGCCACTAGACGGCGCTTACTTTCCAGATCTCATTTTCTAATTAGTTTAATTAATTAATGTGCAACGTTTGGCACCGACGAGTTTTGACATCTTTCTCAATTATATTTCATCTAAATCTGTGGAAAATGTCATGTAGTTTGGTGACTTGGGTCACGAAAACTGATTTCTAGACACATTTTTGATGCTCGGCCCACAGCCTATGTGATCTGTAAAAAAAGATGAAAATGTCTAACATTGATTGTCCACTCTCTCCCCCTTCTCTCACACAGCCTGTCACCTGTTATCGGCAGACTTTCTGGCAGTTTCTGAGCTGCCAGCCCGCCAGGCCAGAGTTACTGAGCTGCAAGCCTGCCAGGGCTGAGTGACTCAGCTGCCAGGCCTGAGTGACTGAGCTACCAGGCCTGAGTGACTGAGCTTCCAGGCCTGAGTTACTGAGGCGCCAGGCCTGAGGGACTGAGATGCCAGCCCAGGAATCTATTCGGCCCACAATGTCCATACTAGCCCTCTGGAAACCAGTACCTTCAGCCAACAACACCCATGCTAGCGCTCCAGAAAACCCCCCTCCACTGGTAAGCAATATTGGAATTGGTGGAGAGGTGGAATATTGCTTTGGGGGACCAGCCCTCCCGTGTGAAGCTGAGACCCAAAGGGTTCCACTTTGTCTATTGCCTCCTAAATTCATGTTGGTTGTCAGCAAGAATGTTATATTTGCTAAGATGTCTCATCAGATTATTATGGATTAAATGCTCCAGCAGTTTGCAGCGTGCTTGTTAATGAAACAGGACGATAATTCGCCGGGTTGGTGGTTGAACCCTTCTTAAAGAGAGGAGTGATGTTAGCCTTCCTCCAATCCAGCGGAACATCACCTGAGTCAAGCGACTGTTGGAAAATGAACTGCAAAACAGGAGCCAGTTCTTCGGCCGCGATCTTGAGGGCTTGATTCCGTATCTGATCTGGTCCAATAGCTTTTGTTGTATTGATGTTGGGCAACTAATGCGGGAATTAACCTGACGAATCTACGCTGCACTCCCTCAATAGCAAGAATGTCCTTCCTCAAATTTGGAGACAAAAACTGCACACAATATTCCAGGTGTGGTCTCACTAAGACCCTGTACAACTGCAAAAAGGACCCCTGCCATTTGTTTATTCAGTGCCTGCTGTGCCTGCATGCTTACTTTCAGTGACTGATGAACATGGACCCCCAGATCCCGGTGTACTTCCCCTTTTCCCAACTTGACTCCATTTAGATAATAATCTGCCTTCCTTTTTTTGCCATCAAAGTGGATAACTTCACATTTGTCCACATTAAACTGCATCTGCCATGCATCTGCCCACTCACCCAACCTGTCGAAGTCACTCTGCATCCTCAGAGCATCCTCTTCACAGTTCATGCTGCCACCCAGCTTTGTGCCCCGTGTTATGCGAGAAATGTGCCCAGTCTGTGACCCATAGTGCGGTGGCCATAGCGCTATTTTTAAAGCCCACAGCACTATGTGTGAAGGTCATAGCGCTGGGGCCGGACGCGCTATCTTTGTAACTATAGTGCTGCGGCCGACAGCGCTTTTTTTAAAATTCCCACGAGCTAAACTGACAGCGCTCTGATTAAACCTTAGCGCGCGAAGTCTGTAGCGCTGTGTGTACTGCTTTGCGCACCAAGTCTTCAGGTGATAGCGCTGTGTGTCTTACCTTGCACGCCAAGTCTTTAGTGCTGTGTATTACCTTGCGCGCCAGTCTGCAGCTGATAGCGCTTTTTTTCCATCTGGGAATGGGGGGAGGGTGGTGGGAGGGGGGAGGTAGTGGGGGGAGGGTAGTGGGGGGGGGGTGGACAGCATGGGGGGTAGGTGGGGGGTGAGGGTGGGGGGAGGCTGGTGGGGCTTGGGGTGGGGGGGGTTGCTCTGATGCAGTCCCCTGACATTGGTTGTAATTTGAATTTTGGACTTACCTGCAGTTATTTCACCGACTGATTTCTGCCTGTATAAAGGCATGCGCCTGTAAGCCATCAGCTAGTTCTTGACCAGAAGTGTTCGCCGACGTGCTGCGTTGCCATTAACCCCGCAGACGGAGCCAGGCAGACAGAGAAATAGAGAGAAAAGGAGAGAGGGAGCGCGATGGAGACGGTGGCGTGCTGCTGCAAGACGGGTGCGCGCATACCGAGGTAGGTATTATTTTTTTCTCTCTCGTGCGAATAAAACTGATTTTAACTTAACGGACGAGTGTGCCTTTTTTCTGTCTAGTCAGATCATTGAACCTGTTCCCTTGTAACATCATCGGGCTACATGTGCAGAGTTCCCTGAAAGTGACGGCGCCAGTAGACTGACCGTGAATTAGACATTACAAATGATTACTTCTGTCAAGGTATTGGATTGTAGATGTGGGGGATAAAGGTACAGCTGTGTCAGATGTTGGTGAGACATCATTTGAAGCATTGTATGCCGTACTGGTCGACAATACTGTAATGGGGGTGGCTCTCGTACACTGATGGGGTATAGCAAGGAGATAGAATAACAAGGTGCCATAATGTCGGTAAAACACCTGAGCGAGTCATCGACATCAAGAAGACTGTAGTAGTATGGACACTACTCAGTGTGCAATGGTGCTCAAGTGGGGGATGTTCGAGAGCTTCAAGTTTTACGATGTGAGTAATCTGACCTTTGAAATTGACGCTACTGCAATGAAAGCACACCCACGCCCCTCCTTCCTCAAAAGGCGAAGTAACGTCGGCATATCTCCTACCCGGATTCATCACGGCTTGGGTTGGAAATAGCTCTGTCCAAGACCGCAAGAAATTGCAGTGTTGTGCATGTAGCCCAGTCCATGAAAATGACAGGAATGACAGTGGCAATGAAAATCATTGAATCTGAAAAAAGGACCCAACCCGAAGTGTTCATTTTCCTATCTGCGACACATGACAATAAACTTTCTTGACGACGAGATTCAGCCTGACCCGCTGCTTCACTCACATCTCCATCATTTGTGCTTTTGTAGTTCCATCATCTGCAGTTTCTTGTGTCTTCAATGAAATGCCTTTCTCCCACCACTCTGCACTTCCCTTCACTCTGAAAGACGAAGCTTCAAACCCACTCTCCTTTTGCTATGAACTAGTTATTCTCTTCCCATTACCTGAAGTCCCTTTTATTCAGCAAGTTCCATCCGTCCGTATTCCGGGGATCAAATTTAAAGGGGGCCTAAAGGCTATTTTTTTCACACAGAGGTTGCTGGTTACGTCGCCAGAGTGTTGGTAAAGGCGGCTATATTTACAACTTTAATAGACAATTAAACAATGCATGGAGCTAAAAGCTTAGTTCGAAATGGGATAGCGCAGGAAGGCAAATTGGTTATCATGGGCCAAATGCCCTCCCCTGCCATATACTCCCATGATTCCATGCCTCTTTCGTTGAGGGGAGCAGGGTTCATTCCGATCCCTGACGTGGTCAAACATCGGTGGAAAATTTGATGCCACTGGTCGGCCCCCTTTGCTTGGTGATCGAATCGAAGATCTGCATCTGTTGCAGGAGGATGTCTCATGTGACCCAGTTCCTTCCCTTTGACCGGTGCTGTGCAAGGACTGAGACGTCAATGGGCAGAGCCGTCACACTGCACACGGTGGGTGGGGTCCAGTACTAGTACTTCACCCACCAGATTCAGGTGGAAGTGCGATTCCAGAATTAATTTGCTCCAAAAAAATAATTTGCAAGTCGCAATCGGTAGTAAGGAATGAGAATGCAATGCATGGCATCTATTTAAAGAGGACTGAAATACAAAAATAGGGATTTAATGCGAGGGCTTTATAATGCACCAGTCGCGCCGCATGTGAATATTGTGAGCAGTATTGGGCACAATATCTGAGTAAGGATGTGCTGGCATTGGAGATGATCACGGGAGGTTTACGAGAATGATCCCAGGAATGATTGTGTTAACATATGTTGGGCATTTGAAGGCCTGTACTGGGCCTGTATTCGTTAGAATATAAAAGGATGAGGGGGACCTCATTGAAACATACCGAATAGTGAAAAGCCTGGATAGAGTGGACGCGGAGAGGATGATTCCACTAGTGTGAGAGTCTAGGACCAGAAACCACAGCCACAGAATAAAATCACGTACCTTTAGAAATATGAGCAGGATTTTCTTTAGGCAGTGGGTGGTGAATCTGTGGAATTCGTTGCCACAGTCGGCGGTCGAGACCAATTCAATGTATATTTGGGCAGACTCGTGTGACCCAGTTCTAGAGTACAGGCTAAGTGCCTTCAAACGCTCATCGTAAGTTAAGAGGCAGGTGAACTGTGGCCGATCTTCAAACATCTGATCTGTAATAATCGGCAGGGATTTATCTCGATTCGAAAGAGGAATTGCAAAACAAAAAAGTGATCTCTCTTTACCAATATTAAATTGAAAAGCAAGGCAAACAAACAAAGGTCTGCGGTCGGCTGCAGGACTGAGCAGTTTTTGGATCCAGCAGAGGATTGAACATCTCATGGCAAACAAGAAAACTGATTTTGAGAGAAAGGTTATGTATAACATTTCAAGAGTTATAGTTTGTGTGGATATATGGACTCATCGTCATACAGCATGGTAACAGGCACTTCTGCCCAACACGTACATGCCACTCACAACTCACCATCGAGGTCAATACCATTGGCCAACCCCCTGCCCACGTCCCATGAAACCGTTCCCACCATGTGGTTTTCAAAGTATCGTTTAAATGTTGTATAAATTAGAGAAGGCGCCGCAGGAAAGCGTGGAACGTCCAGTGATTGAACCTAGTGAACTAGAAACGAGAAATAAGGAAAAAGGCAGACATTTTGAAGCAACGTTAGGCATCAATCCTCAGAACGAACACGGCCTAATAGCAATGAAGTAGCAGATCGGTTGGTGTCAAATAACATGGAGGAACATGTGGTTTGACTACCCATATTTCTATTTTCATGAGTTGTCGTGATGATGTGCAAACCGGGAACTGTTGAAAATAGTGGCCGGGTGGAACATATTTCATGCTACATGGGGTTAGAGCCATGGGGCTAGAGAGCCATACAACATCAAAACCGGTTCTTCGGCCCACCATGTGCATGCTGAACGCCAGATACCCATCCACGCTAATGCCACTTACCATCAGTTGGTTCGTAGCCTTCTAAACCTTGGCAATCGTATTCACACGTAGACACTTCTGAAAGGCCGTGAGATTATCTGTCTGCACCACTCTATCCGGCAGAGTGAGTTTCGAGGGGTATGGGCCCGGCGTGGGCCCGCTTCCAAACAACTTCTGTGTAAATACAACAGAAAGTGCTGGAGGGACCGGCAGCATATGTGAAAGAAACGGATCGGCGTTTCGGGTCGGGACCCTTCTACAGACTGATGGTAGTAGCAGTGAGGAAACTGAAAAAGAAAGGGGGGCGAGACAAACCCTGGCAAGCCACAGATGAGTTCAGGTACGAAGATTTGTTTGGTAGATAGGGATAGATCAGTTTGAAATTTCCGTTAACTACACGGGGGCGGGGGAGGAGTACAGAGTAAAAAGCAGAACTCTTAAGAACATTGACTTGCAGAGGGATCTTGGGAAGCATATCCTCAGCCCTCTGAAAGCGGCAGGACATGGGCATAGTGTTGAGCAACGATTGATATGTTTAGAATGGATGTGGTGGACTTCACGTGGAGAAGCGAGAAACTGCAGATGCTGGTATATGTTTCTCCCACGATCGCACCAGAGATGGAAACCAGACAAAATGGTGTTTGCTGAAGACAGAAAAGGAGTGAAGTGTAAAGTCACGGGGAGGGCTATCGATGGAAAGAGATGGGGCTGAGAAAGGGGAGCGGGATAGTGGAAGAAACAGATTCCAGCATCTGCAGCTTCTTGCAATGTCTGCAAGTGAATAAAGTACAGCACACCCATTCGAAACGACTCAGTCTTCCCTCAAATATATGCCCTTATCCTTTAGGTGAAAAATGTGCCGCCACTTTCAGAGGGCTAAGGATTTTCATCCCAATATCGCTTTGCAAATCAATCTCCTTAAGAATTCTGTTTTTTACTCAACAATTTCATCCCATATTTTCAAACCATATTTGAAACTGATCTATATCCTGCTAAATTCCCTTACAACCATCCTCGCTCTCCACAACATTTCCAATGTATGTGTGAGCTGCAAACGTATAAATCAGCCCACTGGACATTTCTGTGCAATCTCCGGGAGAACTACACGAGTGGGTAAATACCAGGAGTGATAACGAAAAAAAACCAAAGTCAGGGTAATCGGGTCACCCGAAACCACTTACTGTATCCCCGGACTGAGACAGAGAGCATGACGGTGCAGAGACAAGCCCAGAGAGAGCGCATCGCCAACGCTTCAGTGCGGTGTCCTCTTCACCCATAGCTGTTAACTTGCTAATACTGAAGTTTGGAAATTAGGTTAAGTATTTCTTCATTTCATGTAAAAATAAACGCCGCGAGGTGTTGCAATTGAGGAGTGGCAGCAACGTCTGAGCAATGTTGGAGTCATGGCGTCTACGAGTCACCATGCACAGAAACAGGCTCCTCGGCCCAGCACATGAATGGCTCTCATCGGATCCCTGTCTCGTTTAATCCCATTTACCAGCACTCAGTGACATAAGAGCAGAATTAGGCTAATCGGCCCATCGATTCCCCTCTGCCATTTAATCATGGCTGATCTATTTTTACCTTCGCAACCCCAATTTCCTGCATTCTCCCCGTAACCTTTGACGTCCTTACTATTCAAGAACCTCGCAACCTCCGCTTTAAAAATACCCAATGACGTCCTCCACAGCCGTCTGTGGCAATGGATTCCATAGATTCGCCACCCTCTTGCGAAAGACATTCCTCCACATCCCCACTCGAAATACCTGATTCGTAGTCTTCTGCGCCTTGGTATTTCTAGTGAGCACCTTCAACTCCAAGGATAAGATTCTCAGCTATGCCAATCTCTCCTGATAAATGAAACATGGTTTTACCACAGGTAGTATGAATGAATGAATACATTTATTGGCCAAGTATTCACAAACAAGGAATTTGCCTTTGTGCTCCTCCCACAAGTTACAACATGACATACAGTGACAGTTACAGTAATCAATTCCAGCAGCATCAAACGACTTCAACTGGTCCAAAATGCAGCCGCTCGACTCATTACCCACACCAAATCCTGGCACCACATCACCCCAGTTCTCACAGAACTTCACTGGCTTCCCATTTCCCACCGGATCACCTACAAAATCCTTGTCCTCACCTACAAAGCCCTCAACAACCTGCCCCCCCCCCCTTCTCTCATTGACCTCCTCTCCCCCTACCAACCCTCACGGTCCCTCAGATCCACATCAGCTGGTCTCCTCTCCACTCCGAAATCAAACCTCTGCACTTTTGGAGGCAGAGCCTTCTCCAGGGCAGCTCCCAGGCTCTGGAATTCCCTCCCACAACCGGTCCGAAATTCTGAGTCCCTCACCATCTTCCAGTCCCGCCTCAAGACCCATCTCTTCACCTCTGCATACCCTTAGTCCCATGTTCCCCTCCCCTCTGTCTTACTGCTCTATTTTGTTTTGTTTATTCCTGACTCTCAATTATAAAGCGACTTTGAGTCCTGAAAAGCGCTATATAAATAAAATCTATTATTATTATTATTAAAACACTAAACATTAATAATAATACACCATTGATCAAATATGTGAACCAAATAAAATACCAGAGCAAAAGGATGCTAAAGTTTTTGGCTATTGAGTAACATAGAAACATAGAAACATAGACAATAGGTGCAGGAGTAGGCCATTCGGCCCTTCGAGCCTGCACCGCCATTCAATATGATCATGGCTGATCATCCAACTCAGTATCCTGTACCTGCTTTATCTCCATACCCCCTGATCCCTTTAGCCACAAGGGCCACATCCAACTCCCTCTTAAATATAGCCAATGAACTGGCCTCAACTACATTCTGTGGCAGAGAATTCCAGAGATTCACCACTCTCTGTGTAAAAAATGTTTTTCTCATCTCAGTCCTAAAAGATTTCCCCTTTACCCTTAAACTGTGACCCCTTGTTCTGGACTTCCCTACATCGGGAACATTCTTCCTGCATCTAGCCTGTCCAACCCCTTAAGAATGTTGTAAGTTTCTATAAGATCCCCCCTCAATCTTCTAAATTCTAGCGAGTACAAACCGAGTCTATCCAGTCTTTCTTCATATGAAAGTCCTGACATCGCAGGAATCAGTCTGGTGAACGTTCTCTATACTCCCTCTATGGCAAGAATGTCCTTCCTAAGATTAGGAGACCAAAACTGTACGCAATGTTCCAGGTGTGGTCTCACCAAGACCCTGTACAACTGCAGTAGAACCTCCCTGCTTCTATACTCAAACCTTTTGCTATGAATGCTAACATACCATTCGCTTTCTTCTCTGCCTGCTGCACCTGCATGCCTACTTTCAATGACTGGTGTACCATGACACCCAGGTCTCGTTGCATATCCCCTTTTCCTAATCGGCCACCATTCAGGTAATAGTCTACTTTCCTGTTTTTGCCACCAAAGTGGATAACCTCACATTTATCCACATTATACTGCATCTGCCATGCATTTGCACACTCACCCAGCCTATCCAAGTCATCTTGCAGCCTCCTAGCACCCTTCTCACAGCTAACAGTGCCCCCCAGCTTCGTGTCATCCGCAAACTTGGAGATGTTGCATTCAATTCCCTCGACCAAATCATTAATATATATTGTAATTAGCTGGGGTCCCTGCACTGAGCCTTGCGGTACCCCACTAGTCACTGCCTGCCATTCTGAAAATGACCCGTTTACCCCTACTCCTTTGCTTCCTGTCTGCCAGCCATTTCTCTATCCACATCAGTACTGAACCCCCAATACCGTGTGCTTTAAGTTTGTATATTAATCTCTTATGTGGGACCTTGTCGAAAGCCTTCGGAAAGTCCAGATATAACACATCCACTGGTTCTCCCTTATCCACTCTACTAGTTAGCTCCTCGAAAAATTCTATAAGATTCGTCAGACATGATTTACCTTTCATAAATCCATGCTGACTTTGTCAAATGATTTCACCATTTTCCAAATGTGCTGCTATCCCATCTTTAATAACTGACTCTAGCAGTTTCCCCACTACCGATGTTAGACTAACTGGTCTGTCATTACCCGTTTTCTCTCTCCCTCCCTTTTTAAACAGTGGGGTTACTACTAGAGCTACTACTCGTGTACTATTAGAGTAGTAGAGCTACTACTCGTGTTTTTATGTCTGGCTGTGGCAGCAATGACAGTCCGGAGTCGCCTTCCAGAGCGAAGTGATTCAAACAGTTTGTGGCCACCGTGAGAGAGGGCAGAGATGATCTTACCCGCTCGCTTCCTGGCCCTTGTAGTGTACAGTTCGTCAATGGAGGGAAGGTTGTAACTAATAACCTTCTCAGCTGATCGAACGATTCGCTGCAGCCTCCGTGTGTCGTGGTTGATCAATCTGAAAAGATGAAATACGCTGGCCAATAATATAAGTGATGATAGCACGAGTTTCTTCAGTTATATATAAAGTAAGAAGGAGGCAGGAGTGGTAGTTGGGCCGCTGGAGAATGATGCAGGAGGAATGATAATGGGGAATAAAGAAATGGCAGGGGAGCTGAATAATTTTTTTTCATCAGCCTTCACAGTGGAAGACGCCAGTCAAGAGAGTCGGGGGTTGGAATTTGATGGAGTGGCTATTGCTCTGGAGAAGGTGCTTGGGAAGCTAAAAGGGCGGAAGATGGATGTCACCTGGAGCTGATAGACTGCGCCATAGGGTTCTGAAAGTGGTGGGTTTAGAGAATATGGAGGCATTGACAATTATATTTTTAGAATCCCTAGAGACAGAAAGGCCCCAGATGATTTGAAAATAAGCGAGTTCGATATTCCGAAAAACGCACGGAATCAGGGGATTTGTCAAAGTCATAAGCTATAATGGTAAATAGATCTCAGCGCCATAGGTAGAGTATAATTTTGGTCCGATTTGTTGTCTTTTTTTAGGCTTCTATGTGTCATGGCTGATTCAAAGTACCAAGATATGAAGCTGGGAGATTTTATGTAATGGGAAGTCGATGCTTTGAAGATTTTTTTAGCGGAGATGGGGGTTAAAAACACGGGAAGAAAAGCTGAACTTGCAGCTCTTGCTGTAGCTGCAGCAATATAAATCAGTGCAAAGAACTCCTTAAGGTATATTGAAAGTTATAGAATTCATACATTTAATTTAATTCCCCCCACCCTCAAGAAAAAAATATTTAAAATGCGTGTCATTTATCTTTGCGATCTCGCTCACTCACGGAGGCATGGACCAATAAAAACGAGAAAAACATCGCAGCTTTGTACAAAGGCTAAATAAATGCAACTAATAAATAGATTTAAAACAGCATTTCCTTACCTAGAATAATGAAAGATCGAAAATACGGAGGAAATAAAGCCCTGTTTACACAAAGCAGCTCAGCGTCGCTCAAGAGACCGGGGGGGGGGGTAAGACCGGGGTGAGGGGGGAGATCGGGAGGGGAAGACTGGACCGGCTCTCATCCGCAGAACCGCGCCTCATTTGAAGCCAGGATCGAACCCGTGTCCCCGCAGCCGCAAGCGCTGCCGAACAAAAGCCACTGGACCGTCCCCCGTTCTCCCCCACCCACCCCCCCCCCCCCCCACTCGAGTATCCCATCCCCGCCCGGGGGACGGTCGGAGATGTTCGTACCGAGGGGACACCGGCCCCCAGGCTCACCGCCAGCACGAACCCACAGATCCACAGCCAGCGCCAACTCCAGCCTAACCCCGCTCCAACTCCAGAGGGACCGGCGACGTGCCAGTTTGCCCACCGCCTGCCCCCTATGGTACCCGCTGCCACTTCATCCAGCCGGCGGCTGCCCATCTTCAGCAGGGTCTCGGTGTCAGACTGAAGGGAGGGGGTTGGAGGTGCAGGGCTGCCGGCCAACCTAACAGGGCTGGAGGCAGCGGCTGCAAGTCCGGGGCCGCCCCGCTTGCCCAATGCCACCCCAGACACCTTCGGACAGGGACGGGACACCGGGGGAGGGAACGGCCAGCAGCAACAAGAGCATCACGACCCCGACCGCGGCCCCGACCCCGATCCAGACCTCGATCCCGACCCCGACCACGGACGAAACGCAAGCCTGCCAACAATGCAGCACCACCGTTGCCGAGACTATATAGCTAGTGACCTGGACATGCGCAGTCGGAATACCGAACTCGCTTATTGCCAATATTACCCCGCTGCATAAGAAGTGAGCAAAGCAGAATAGTGGAAACTATATGCCGTTCCTCTGACTTTGGTGGTTGTTAAGATTTTATAGTCTATTACAAAGGATGAGGTTACAAGTACTTAGAAGTTCACGATAAAATAGGCCGAAGTCAGCATGGCTTTGTGAAGGGGAGGTCTTGCTTGAAAAATTTGCTGGAATTCTTTGAAGAAGAAGCAGGACAGACAAATGAGAGTCAGTAGAAGATGTTTATTAAGATTTTCATAAAGCTTTTGTTAAGGTGCCACGCGTGCGGCTACAAAAGAGGGTGAGAGCCCACGGTATCAAACGGCAGATACCAGCATGGATAGCAGGGTTTGCTGGGGCCGCTACTCTTCACGTTGTATATTAATGATTTGGATGAGGGGATTGAAGGATTTGTGGCCAAGTTTACGCATGATACGAAAGTAGGATGTAGAAAAAGCAGGGACTGCAGAAGCGCTTGGACAGGTTGGGAGAGTGGACAGGCAAGTGGCATGGAATCTAGTATAACAAAGTGTGGAGTCAAACATTTTGGTAAAGGAAATAATGGCGTAGACTATTTTCTAAATGGGGAGAGAATCCAAATATCGGAGGTGCAAAGGGACTTGTGAGTGCTGGTGCCGGATTCCCAAAGAGTTAATCTGCAAGTCGAATCGGTAGTAAAGAAAGCAATCACAATGCTAACATCTATTTCAAGAAGGCTTGTATAAAAAAACACGGATGTGATGCTAACATGTGACGAGGTGCTGTTAAAGCCGCATTTAGAATATTGTGAGCAATTTTGGTCCCCATATCTGAGGAAGGATGTGCTGGCTCTGGAGAGGTTCCTGCGGAGGTTTACAAGCATGATCCCAGAAATGAGTATGTTAATTTATGATGAGCGTTTGACTGCACTGGTCCTGTACTCGCTGGAGTTTAGAAGAATGAGGGGGGGGGGGGCTCATTGAAACATACAGAATAGTGAAAGGCTTGAATAGAGTGGATGTGGATAGGATGTTTTCACTTGTGGGAGAGTCTAGGACTAGAGGTCATAGCCTCAGAATTAAAGGACGTTCTTTCAGGAACGAAATTATGAAAACAAATATATAGTCATAAGGTGGTGAATCTGTGGAATTATTTGCCACAGAAGGCTGTAGAGGCCAAGTCAGTGGATATCTTTAAGGCAGAGATTGATAGATTCTTGATTAGTATGGGTGTCAGAGGTTATGAGAGAAGGCAGGATAATGTGGTTTGGAGGGAGAGCAAGATCGGCCATGGTTGAATGGCGGAGTAGACTTGATGTGTCGAATAGTGTAATTCTACTCCTATCACCTATAACCTTAATGACCTTAAGACTTAATGGAATTGGAACACATGAAGACGACCACACGGTCACAAGTGGAACGTACCAACTCCGTACAGACACCACTCGAGGTCAGGATCAAACCCAGCATATCTGGTGTCGTAAGGCAGCAAATCTACCGCGACATCACTGTGCCGCCCATTTTCATTTAGTTGTGTCCAATTCCCATCGTCTCATTAATCCAATAACATTGTTCCCTTCTCCAGTTCACCGACGGGCAATGTGTATGAAGGCGACGTTCAATCAATGGTGGGATTTAGTTTGCTGCCGGCAGAGTTCTGGACGTTCCTCTACTTGTAAGAGAGCGCCAGGCCAATGCCCTCCGCAATTACCTCCACAGTTCCTGGGTGATCTTCGATCTGCGCCATGTGGTATATTTCCCAGTCGACTGGAATCGGTGAGAGCGAACAAGCCTTGCAAGAAAATAAGTGAGTGAATAGGGTCGATGGGACAGCTCTATTGGGAGCAAGCATGAACCCAATGGGCCCAATAGCATAATTAGTATTGTATTAAGTAATTCAGAACATAAGTTGAATTGAAGTATTCTCACCAAATGAAACAAACCATAAATGTTAGGTAAGTGAATTTAATAACCATTTTAGCCATTTTGTTATTTTTTAAATCGTTTCTAATTAATTGATTATAAATGTAGGTATGTTAGAAAACTTACCTTCAGCGGCGCTGCAGTTCTGTCACTGCCCGTGTGTGCGACTTTGGCGCCTTTGAGATGGGGGCGGGTTTAAAATGCGGTATTTCTCCAGCCTATTCAAATCGATTTTGAACTGGCTGTTTAGAAGCTGAAGAAAAATCGATTCGACATCGTTTTTATTAAATTTATTTCAAACCGCACTGGATAATTTAATAACTGGAGTAAATTAAATAGCATCTTCTAAAGCCGTCAACGCCGACAACGGGGACGGATTTCACGCACGGGACAGGTTAAAAAAAAGACGCTTATTTTACATATAAACTTGCTTCTAAGGAAGCCTTTAATCAAAATTTTACGTTGCGAAAATGTGATTATGTAAATATACGAACCGGCAGTATTTTTCCTGCCGATATGGGGTTTAAATTCACCGCAAATGCAACGTTCCAAACGATCGCGTTCCACAAAATCCCACTCGCAAGATGATTTAAATGGCCATTAATTTACGTGAATTAAACACTAAATTCCTTCCATTTGGTCTATAAATTCCTGACAATGAGATTTAAAAATCATGTTATATTGTGAATTGTTGTGTGAATGTTATTTGGACACTTAGGCTATTTAAAAATGTTAATCTATTCTTAAGAAATTGATAGATGTTTAGATCTAGTAATTGATTTTTGTAATTAGCTACAATTAGGTAACTAACCAATTATATGCTTTAATTTCAGGTCATCCAAGTAAGATTGTTTCATATTTGCTTCAAAATGCTTCAATCTATAATAACTGAAAATGTCATTCAGTTCTCTTAATTATTAAGAAAGTTATGGGCTTTTGACTGTCCTCGATCACAGCTTTTGAGTTGAGTCAATGGAAAAGCAATAGGGAACAAGATGCAAATTTCCGAGTATGACAATGGCCATAACTTTTTTAATACTGAAGGTATGAAAGTGAATTAGGTGTCAAATTAAACTTCATTTTATGCTTTATCTGATGGGATAAATTGCAGACTTGATTTTTAAAATCTCAAAATTTTGTTACTTTGCTAATAAATGCTTCAGATTAAGAGCAGCGCAACCAAAAATCCCTTACCCCTTTCCTATGACTCGCCGGTGGCCCCTGTTCCCACCACCGCTCATCCCCGAAACCATTCACTGTGTTCACTGGAATATTGAGTATAAAACGAAGACACATCTTAAGAAATGAATTAAATGCATTGGTATAGAATTAAATCGAATCGTCGAGAAAATCTGATAGTCCGGCACCAAGGTCTCGAGTGTGACCGACTCCCGGAGTTTTATTCCCGTGGAAACAGGCCCTTAGGCCCAGCGAGTCAGTGCTGACCAGCCATCGTCTATGCACGACGGGTCAATTTACAGGAACCAATTAACCGATAAACATGCACGTCTTTTGGATGAGGATTGAAATCGGAGCACCCGGAGAGAATCCACGCGTTCACAGGGAGAGCGTAAAAACTTCACACGGAGAGCAACCCTGGTCAGGATCGAGCCGTGTTTCTGGCGCTGCAAGGCAGCAACTCTACCACTGCGCCACTGTGCCGCCCCTTTGTGCGCCGCTTTTTCGTCAGCAATGTCCGTATTCTGAAAACATGCAGAATAATGGACTAATGTAGACACTGGTGACAGTGCAACGCGGACGCTGGCTCTCGTCACGGGGCAACGCATGGCACACCCTCCTGCCGTCTCCACAGAAATCAATAGCAACAAATAAGGCAGGCAGTTGAGTCACGAGCAAATGCTTTGCAAAAAGCAAGCGTAGAATTCAGCGATTCCCACAGAACGACATGGCGATCAGCTGTGACATTTATGAACCGGATGAAATTGTCAGTCGATACGATGGCACGCAACGAAAAATTGCGATCGTAGGTGCGGCGCAGGTCGGTGTACGCTTTCAGTACCGGGACGGCCGGTTGGGTGTACACGGTGTTCGAAAATTTGGTCCTCCCATCCTCCTGCGATCTATCAGTCTCGACCATTTCTGCAATGAACAGAAAGAACATGACCTGAGTGAGGGTGGGTAATGGTACAAATACAACCACTCAGTTAACCGCCAGCAGAAATCTTTGACGGGGGTTGGTCCGTGACTTCAACTGAACTCATTAGAGCGTAGACACTTCCGCGGCGCGGTGGCACAGTGGTAGAGGTGCTGTCTTGCAGTGCCAGACAAGCGGATAGATCCTGACTACGGGTGCTGTCTGTGTGCAGTGTGCACTGCGTGGGTTTTCTCCGGGAGCTCCGTTCTCCTCCCGCACTCCAAAGACGTGCAGGTTTGTAGGTTACTTTGCTGATGTAAACTCGTAAATTGTCCCTGGTATGTTGCATAGTACTAGTATTCCTCCCTCCCACTAGATCCTCGGTCCCCTAGTATTTGTTGGAGATTGTTTGTATCTTCCTTAGCGAAGACAAAACCAAACTACTCGTTTAACTGTTCTGCCATTCCCTTATTTCCCATTATAAAGTCATCTGTCTGATTGTAAGGGACCAAATACTCGTTTACCTGGTCTGCCATTTCCTCGTTTCCCATTATACATTCACCTCTTTCTGACTGTAAGGGACCTACATTTTTCTTCGCTAATCTTTTATACATCACATATCTAAAGAAGCTTTCAAAGTCCATTTTCCCCCGCAAGCTTCCACTCATGCTCCATTTCGCCCCTCTTAATTAACCCCTTTGACCTCCTCTTTTGAATTCGAAATTTCTCGCAGTCATCTTTGCCTCTCCCTTGCATTTAACCATGTCCATAATTTCCCTCGTTAGCCTTGATCCGTCTTCCCCGTTTTATGTTTACGCTAGACATGGATGAACAATTGTAATTCATCCATTCGATCTTTAAATCTTTACCATTGCATCTCCACCGTCAGCTCTATAAGCACCATTTGCCAGTCTATCCTTGCCAATGCCCGTCTCCTACCGCCAGTTTCCTTTCTTCAAGTTCAGGTCGCTAGTCCCTGAATTCGCCGTGTCGCTCTCCATCCTAATGCCGAATTCCACCATATTATCGTCACTATCGCAAAGGGCCTTGCACAACAAGATCGCTACCCAGTCTACCGATTTTTAAACGGAGATTTTAATAGATTATTTTTCAACGAATTTCAAAACATGGGGGGGGGGTTGTCCCCCACCTCTCAAAACATGGGGGTGACGTGTCCCCCCCCCTCGGGATTTCTGCACATGGGCACCCAACTAGCACTTGCCAGCTTTGCCTCGGCAAGGCCACCAGCATAAGCAAGGACGAGTCTCATTTCGGACACATCCTCGTCTCCCCTCTTCCTTCAGGTAAGAGGTACAGAAGAGTGAGAACGTACACCTCCAGATTCTGGGATAGTTTCTTCCCAGCTGCCAACAGGCATCTGGACCATCTATCATCAACTAGACAACTACCATTACCTCATTGGAGACCCTCGGACTATCTGTAATCGGACTTTACTGGACTTTATCTAGAACTAAACGGTAATCCCCTTTTCGGTACATTATGGACGGCTTGATTGTAATCTTGTATAGTTTAGTTTAGTTTATCGCCCTGTGTACCAAGGTACAATGAAAAACGTATTTGTTGCGTGCTATCCAGTCAATGGAAAGAGTTGCACCTTCACATGCTCTATGATCGCACACCTGTTCATATTCACCAAAGATGCTGCCAGACCTGCTGAGCTACTACAGCATTCTGTGTCTTTGTTTGGTATAAACCAGCCCCTGCAGTTCCTTGTTATTACCTGAATAGACTTTCACGAGTTCACCAGTTATAAAGATGTAGAAGGCAACGAACCAGGTGCTGGTAAATGGGATTAAAAAATGGTGATCCGATGATGGCCAAGCATATGCCGAGCCGAAGAGCCTCTTTCTGTCAGACACCGTGACTCTAACATTGCACAGAAGGATTGACTTCCTGGCAATCATTTTACTTCCGAGTCACGTGAGTGACTACGTGAAGAAGACCCAGTCCAGCCGCACACGCGTCATATCGTCAGACGCATAGCGCAGCGCCCGTGTGTAGAGGAGCAAGCGGTAAGTTTAAAAAGCCTGAAGGTAAGTGGTTTCACTTTCGCTTTCAGGTCGCCTTCTTCGGAGAAACTTGTAGTTGTAAGACAACACAAGTTAGAATGGAGACAGGGCGTAAGGGAGGCGTACCGCAGGTAAAACTCGAGAAGACCGAGGGTCTGCGAGTAGCGGGCGCCCGGTTGAGGAGTCGGTGGCAGCGAGGCCATCGACTACAGAAGCGGTTAAAATAAGTACCGTTATAGCGCCATTAGGGCACAAGGCCAGGCAAACGTCCGTGCGGCCAGTAGACTCTGAGGAGTCATACCCGGAGATTTCCCGCCTCAGGCAGACATTTTGTCTACTCGGGTACGCGTTGGCCTACGGGAGATTGGGAAAGGTCCTGGGAGTGCCTGGGAAAGGTCCGGCTCAGCGTTGGCCTACAGGAGAGCCAGCGCAGGGAGTGCCTGGGAAAGGTCCGCTTCAGATTTGGCCTACAGGAGAGCCAGCGCCATCAATGCCTGAACAAGGGCATTTTATGTGTTGGCCTGTAGGCGTTGGCCTACAGGAGAGCCAGCGCCAACAATATCTGAAGGAGACAGTTTAGGCATTGGCCTACAGGAGAGCCAGCGCCAGCAGCAACTGAAAGAGGGCTGCCTATGCGTGGGCCTACAGGAGAGCCCGCGCGACGAGCACCTGAAAAAGAGTTTACTATGCGTGGGCCTATGGGAGAGCCAGCGCTTGAAACACCTGAAACAGGATGCAAGATCGCCCCCTCCATGAGGAGGCCTATTGTATGCAGCAAGATTCAGATGATGAATCATATGAGGACCAGAGCCCAATAACAGAGCCTAAAATGCCAGGTCTGGCACTAAAATTTGTCGTTGCCAGACTAACAGTGGAACCATTGGGAGATGAATCAGCAATGACAATAAATTACTTGCTCTCCCATCAGCTCCATGAACTGACCATGGATGAGACTGTCAAAAAATATGAAACTAGCTAGCAGTCCCAGTCGGGAGTAATGTAATATGGGGCTATTTGGGCATTGCAGTACGCGCACAAGAAATGAAATTACAGCGGGTGTTGGTATTCCTGGGGTCAGGCATTAAGGCTTTCGCCAGAGGCTTGGATGAGGACCACGTGTCTGCATCATGTGTAGTGCGTGCTTTGAAATAAACTGTATTCGTAGAAGTGCTATAAGACCTAACATACACACTAAGTTTGCGGGGCTCTGTAACCCATCCAATATTCAATTGCCTAAATCTGCTTTTTTGAGAGAATCTAACCAAAAGGTTAAAAGACCTGAATGAAGAAGCAAAAACCGCGAGGATGATGAAACCACCGGTGCTTGGCAGATCAATTCGAAGGCAGTTTTTCCCTACCGACGTGTGGTGACTGGGGCCGCTGAAGGGACAAATCGGTCTTTCCCATGTATGCGTTATTGGCGCACTGCTCCTGGGACACGTGGAGGTTACAGTATTCCCATTAAGAGCAGGGGACAACAATTGCCATCGGCAAACCCCGAGGTAGGTGGGACTGGTCCTGTAAGAGACATATTAAATGTTTCACACTTACAAGTTGGAGGAAGATTACAATTCTTCCCAAAAGAATGGCAAAAAATAATATCTGGTGCATTCATACTGTGCAGTATTGTGGGGTTTAGAATTAAATTCTATCCATATTTGGATCCTCCTACTCAGCATATTTCAAGCCGGTAACGTATTTTCTCAAAAGAAGAGAATATGCAGATTCAGGCAGAACTTGAAATATTGTGTAAAAAAGGTGTAATTGAGAAGTCAGTTGACCAACACCACCAGTTTGTGTCAAGTATTTTTCTAGAGCAAAAAAAAAAGGATGCGGATGTAGAATTATTCTAGATCTGACAAGTCTTAACCCTTTTGTACAGCATAAACATTTTAAAATGGAGACATTTGCCAACGCTATACAGCTAATTTCAAGAAAATGCTATATGGATGCATATTACTGTGGCTGTGCATGGTAATGATCAGAGATACTTAAAACGTAGCTGGATGAGTCAATTATGGCAATTTAAAGCATTTGCCTAATGGTTTAACCTCAGCTCCGAGACTATTTACCAAATTATTAAAAACCAATCTTAGCACTACTAAGAGCTAAGGGGCATTTGGTATTGGCCTATTTGGATATATTCTGATTGTGGGAGACAGTCGGGCTACAACAGAAGCATCAGTGTCAAGAATCACGCTCATTTTCGAGAGGCTGGGATTGATTATCCATCCAGTTAAGTCCAAAATATTACCAAGCACAGTAATTGATTACTTGGGTTTCACTATTAATTCAGAACACATGGTAGTGACTCTGCCCAAGGATAAAGGCTGCAGTTAATTGAACGTTGTATTAAGCTAATTACACAGCACCAACCCTCAATTAGGCAGGTAGCAATCGTGCTTGTCAAACTAATTGCTTCATTTCCGGCTGTACAGTTTGGATCGCTGCATTATCAGCAATTACAATGAACAAAGGTACAGGCATTGAGGACATTCAGGGCATTTTGACAGACCCATGCAATTGCCAATTGCAGCTATTACTGAAATACAATAGTGAATCAGGAGTGTCTCAAATGCTTCCAGAGGAATTCTGGTTGAAGCACCTTCCATTATTCTACAGACTGATGTAAGTGCTCTAGGTTGGGGAGCTACTAATACTACTTCCAGCTGTGGAGGTAGATGGAATTTGGAGGAAGTACCTTTGCTCCAAGAACAAGGGATCAATTACCTAGAGATTTTAGGAACATTTTATGGGCTCAAAGCTTATTGCTCTAATATGCAAAATGTGCAGGTTCAGGTACAGATTGACAACACTACGGAACAGTAACATATGTTAATCATATGTGTGGTATCAAGTCAGAATCTTGTGATAGATTGGCAAACGTGATCTGGACCTGGTGTATTACCAGAAACATTTGGCTTTCTGCAATCTACCTACCAGGTAGATTCAACATAGTTGCAGACACAAGGTCACGTAAATGCAATGACAATACAGAATGGATGTTGGATCGTGACAAATGTACTAACATTGTTGCACGGTTCGGGATGCCAGAGATTGACTTGTTTGCATCCAGACTTAACCACCAATTACCTAAATATGTGTCATGGGAACCTGAACCTGGGGCAGTAGCGGTGGATGTTTCTCGCTGCATTGGGGTAGAATGTTTTGTATGCATTTCCTCCATTTTGCCTCATTAGTCAAAGTATACAGAAGATCAAACAGGACTCCGCTTCAGGAGTATTGGTGGTACCAGACTGGCCTACACAACCGTGGTACCCTCTGGTGTTAAAAATGATCACAAAGCCCCTTATGATTATTCCCAAACAGGAAAACATGCTTGTGCACCCTGTAACTGGTGATTCGCATCATTTCATTGTCATATTGGTTTGTTGATTTGCAGATTCTCAGGAGGCCATATCTCGGAAGAGGACTATCAGATCGTACTGTGGATGTTATTGCAGCAGCCTGGAGGGATAGTACCCAGAAGCAGTACATTTCTTACATAAGGAAATGGGAGGTGTTTTGCTTAAGGCAGAATATTACATATCACACTGCAAACATCTCAGCATTCTGTCAACTCTTTATATTTTAATTTGCAGTTAAGCTATACTGCGATCAATACTGCAAGGAGTGCCCTCTCTGCACATCTATGGAGGGAATCAGAACAAAATCCTGTAGGGTCACACCCTTTGGTCTGTAGATTTATGAAGGGAATTTTCAATTCTAAGCCCCCTAGACCCAGGTATACAGAAATCTGGAATGTAAGAGATGTACTAATGCCCCTTCGTCAATGGACTCCTATTGCAGCTTTGTCCTTGGCCAAAATTACCATGAAGGTAGCCATGCTCATGGCACTGGTTTCAGCACAGAGAGTGCAAACATTGCAGTAACTACGAATAGACAAGATGAAAATAGCAGCAGATGCCATTAAGTTCTATGTCTATGATTTCCTTAAACAGAGTAGACCTGGAGTCACAGGGTGTAAGTTGTTTTTTTCAGCATATCCTACGGATCCACGTCTATGTGTAGTATCACATTTATGATGTTACATTGAAGCCACCAGAACCTTAAAAGGTGCAGAATCAGCATTCTTTATCAGCCATAAAAAAACGCATAAGAAAGTGTCGGTTCAGACTATTTCAAGATGGCTGAAGCAGGTGTTGGTTGATGCAGGTATTGATACTGACAAATTTAAATTTCATTCCACCAGGGCGGCATCAACATCGGCGGCCAAGGATTTGGACGTCCCAATAGATCATATCCTGGCGGCCGCAGGACAAGTGAACGGATGATTCACAAGTATTACCATAAGGAGATTACAGAACCTGGGTTATTTGGTGGTGCTGTTTTGGATTCAATATTAAGTTCCCCCTTGTGATAAAGGGGTTACTATTGTTGTGATAAATTAACCATTAACTGATTGCATTTATGTTGTGGTTATGCATTGTTGATTGCTTTACTCATTTAGAGTCAATCAATGCAGTGAGACTCCTGGATTTGAATCTGCGGCATGAAATCACAGAGCTTTAAAATCTTCACCTAGTCACTCACGTGACTCCGAAGTAAAATTGTAAGATTAAACGAGAACTTACCAGTTTGAAGTTTGATCTATATTTTATGAGGAGTTACGATGAGGGACTACGTGCCCTCCACTCCCACCCCTCATAAAGGTCATTTGGTAGTTCTAGTCTTCACGTATCTTACTATCATACTTCAGTAATTATTATCTGTGATTTCACACCGCTGCTTTGAAGATTCACGCGTGTGCGGCTGGACGGGGTCTTCTTCACGTAGCCCTTCATCGTAACTCCTCATAAAATAAAGATCAAACTTCAAACAGGTAAGTTCTCGTTTAATCTTACTATTAATTGCTACAGCACGTGCGGGTTTTTAACGGACATGAAGAAATACTTGTCACCAGGTGGCACGTTACTATGGCTGCCTCGCAACGGTCTGCCTCGTCTTTTTCCTTCTTTGTTGTTTTTAGTCTCTTGTTAAATGTATGTTTTAGTGTACCTTTAGTTGTGTATTATGCGTGTGTGGTGGTGGTGGTGGGAGGGGGGCTGGGGTTGGGGGAAACATGTTTTTAATCTGTACCCCGACGTATATACGATTTCTTCCCTATCCTATCCCCGTCCGCACTGCGGCCTAATATCGAGGAGCTGGCGGCCTCTTGCTGGGGATCGACTTTGGGATCTCCAAACGCGGGAGCCTGCGGACTTAAAATCGCGGAGCTCGCGACCCCTTTGCCAGCGATCGACCTCGGGAGCTCCAACCGTGGAAACCTGCGGACCTTCGAGGACCTGGTGGACCCTTGGTCTGCTCCACCGTGCCGCCCTCTCTCGTTCTTCCACGACATGAACATTTCCTCTCTGTACCGGACAATGAAGCCTTCATGCACAATAATGGACTACAGTAGACTCTGGCGGCAGTGGAACGGCGGATAGCGGCAAAGCACATCTCTTCCCACTGCCGTCTTTATTGACATCAATAACGCAAATCAAAATCAATCGCAATCACAATCACAGTAATACTTTATTAGCCAAGTATGTTTGCAACATACGAGGAAAGTTAAGCAGGCAGGTGATTCGTGAGCAAATGCTTTGCAGAGGCACACAGAGGACTCAGCTATTCCCACAAAGTGACACAGGGAATTTGCTCTCGGGATTATCAACGGGATGAGGTTCTCAGTGGATATCATTGGATAAAACTAATGATTGTAATCGCAAGTTCGTCGTAGATCGGATCTCAAGGGAGGGAGATGGTGTACATTGTGGTCAGAAAATGGTCTTCTTAACTTCCTGCAATGGCTCAGTCTCCGCCCTTTCTGCAGAGGACGAAACAAGACCAATTATAATAAGACAGCTTAATGGTACAATAAGACCGCTACTCTCTCCATTAGTAGGCAGCACTAACAGGATTTCGATCGAGGCTTCAACTGAACTCTGTAGAGCGTACATTTTACTGCAAAACAAAATATGAGTTTGACACGGAATTGCATGCGCTCAACATCGCTGATGATATTGGCGGTGTGATAGTGAGGAGATAGGCCTAGGCTACAGGATGATATTGATCTGATGGTGAAATGGGCAAGCGAATGGCAGGTACAGATTAATATCGACAGGTGGAAGGTGAAACATTTTGTTTCGACGATAACCAGTACGACATACACAACTAACGTGGACGTCCAGGATTTTTCCGTGGGATAGACTGAGTTTGGTTTACAAATCTAAAATGCTAAGCAAAGGCATATTATTGGAGATAAAGAACGGACTGGAATTGGAAACGCGCGATCATAACCTTGCAGATTAAACTGGAAAGAATGAATCGACTGGGCTTATATTCACTGGAATTTAGAAGGAAGAGAGGGGATCTCGTAGAAACACATGCAATTCTTAAGGAATTGGACAGGGTAGGTGCAGGAAAAATATTCCCCAAATTGGGAGAGTCCAGAACCAAGGGTCACAGTTTAAGAATAAGGGGTAGGCCATTTGGGACCGACATAAGGAAAAACGTATTCACCCAGAGAGTTGTGAATCTGTGCAATGCTCTGCCACAGGAGGCAGTGGAGGTCAATTCACTGGATGTTTTCAAGAGAGAGTTTGATATAGCTCTTAGGCTAAAGGAATCAAGGGATGTGAGGAGAAAGGGGGAACATGGTACTGATCTTGGATGATCAGCCATGATCACATTGAATGGTGCCGCTAGCTCGAGGGGCCGAATGGCCTACATCTGCACCTACTTTCCATATTTCTATGTTTCTATGGAAGCCAGAGAAGAAAGATGGTTTTGGAGACTTAGCCGTGAGCCTAATATGTGAGCGAGGTTTTGCCTCGGGGAGCCGGACTGTGTAGACCAGGACAACAGATTTTCTCTTGGTTTGAACTGAGTTGGCTAATCCCAGCTGGGGATGCAGTTAGGCCTCCTCATATCAGTTCATTTGAGATGAGGAGAGAAACAGTGCCCAGGTGTACTGCTCCTGCACGGCGTCAGTGATTCAGCCGGGCACGAATTCTATGCTCGCATTTATCAGATTCATTCAACATGGCAAATATCACAAAGTGTTCAAAAGTTTTTTTAAACTGTTTGAATTACATCACTATTGTAATTTGGAAAGGGTAACTGGAAATGTCCGAACAGCAAATTGCTGCAGTCAGCTGCAATATAATAATCAGTCCATTACCATGTGTCATTAGTTGCAACAAATACTTGGTTCACCTGGGATGCCATCGAGCGAATGAATCATTTCCCGACACGTAAAGAGCAAAACGTTAAATATATTTTAGTCACTTAGAGGCAAGCATATTCATAATCTTACATACCTCACTTTGTCACAATATAAAACGAAACACATCACTAACAAGGCAAGTGTTTTCAATCCAAGTGGCAAGCACAAGATCATAACGGGGAACGTCTGTGGGACTGAATAGAGATTGAGAGAGGTCAAACTAGATTCTGGCAAAGAGAGAGATATCAATGGTGTAGACTGCTGATCTGCAGATGTAGTGATGACGGTGACACTAAATAGTAGAATGTTTCGCAAGGAAATGTGGAAGCGTGCTTCTAGTAATAAAAAAGGAACATTTAAAAATATACAGTAATGATCACAGTGACAGGAGTTAACGCCAGACAGCCTACAATCCATACACTTGGTTTATTTGTAAAGATTGTATATCACTTCACTGCGCCAAGTACTAAAGGGGTTGAAATGAGTGATAAATCATATACTGGTGGATTAACATTGCAAATTAACAGTATTGAATGGTGAAAACAAGTCTCGACGATAGCACTGTAAAGCTCGCAGTAAAAGATAACAGATATAACTACTTAGGGGATACAAGCAATTACAGACACTGGTTTACAAAATGATACAAAGTGCTGGTATAACTAAATGGGTCAAGCAACATCTCTGGAGAACATGGATATGTGACGTTTCAACCCTGGACCTTTCTTCTGACTGAAGTATGGACCTGACCCGAAACTTCACCTGTCCATGTTCTCCAGAGATGCTGCCTGGCCCGCTGAGTTACTCTAGCATTTGTGTATTTTTAAGTGGTTAGACGGATCAGACAGCATCTGTGGAGAGAGAAACTGAATTAATATTTCTGGTCAGTGAATGAACTTGACAATTTTAAAATCTATTGATTTTTGAATTACTATTGAAATCTATTGAATTTCTGATTTAATTACCACTGCGACTGAGTGTCCAGGCCCACGAGGTGGTTGGAGGCGGGGGGGGGGGGGATTCGAAGGTTACTCCATAACGTAGGTGAGGAACTTTTCCTCGTCTCAGTACTAATTAATCTATGCATTAATCTGCGACCCCTGGTCCGAGATTCTTCAGTCAGTGGAAAGGTCCTCCCTTCATGTACACTCTCAAACTCGGTAAGATTTTGGCAATTTAACAAATATATCACCTCTCATTCACCTACCCTTTCGAGAACACAGTTCTGGGCTGCACAATCTCCCAACAATATCAATCAACCTGTCATTATTGGAACTGTTCAGTGCATCTTCACGCACTCGACAACAACTATATTTGTATTAAACAAAACCCAAAATGCCGAAATAACTCAGCGGGTCAGGCAGCATTTGTGGAGGCAATGCAATATCTGTGGAGGCAGACGACCGGCGACGTTTACTGTCCGGATTCTTGTTCAGAACCATTGGATTAGCGGGAGGAAGGGTGGAAATGAGAGGTGGGGCGGGACAAAGCCTAGCAAGTGATAGCTGGCTACATATGAAGAGGGAGGTTTTGGTGATGGTAATCTTCACTGTAGTTGAAAAGAGGATTAACGTTTACTCATGTCTGTCGGTGAGGTTTCATCAACATCCAATATAATTGCAATAAACATCTTTACTCGCGTATACAAGTATTATTTTAATATAAATGAACAGATCGGAGCATTTCTCTTCTCTTCTATATCTGTCAATGGATTAACAAAGAAAACTTGAGAAACCGGGCGGCGGATCCCTGTGGCCTTCGGGAGAGGACCCGGCTGCGGTCGCGGACGATGACGGGCACCGGCGGTCGAGGTAGCTGGCGCCATTGGTCGAGGAGGGGGCCGGCGGTGGGTGCCAGAGGTCGGACAAGCCCTATTGAGTATAGGAGGTCGGACGGGCCGCGGCGGTGCCGGATGCACCGCAGAGAATATAAGGAAATTCCGGCGTGCGGATGGAGGCGTACGGATCGAGGCCGTGGGGATCCCGGCGTGCGGATCGAGGGGCGGGGGTGGGAACAAAGAGTAATTGGAGTCAAATTGAATACATTGTAACTTTGTCGGCGTGTTATAGGTGGCGACTGTTTGCATTCTCGTGTTTGCAAAACAAATAATTTCAGTGTGACACGTCCCATGTGATACCAAAGTATCATTCATTCATTACTTTATTCATTCATTCATTCATTCAGTCGTTCATTCATTCATTCATTCATTCGTTCATTCATTCAGAAGGGTGACCAAGATCTGTCAGAGACGTTTGAGGTGCAGACTAGACCTTGGTTTAACGTCCTGGTCACTGGAGACACCCTGGCTGTGGCGACAAGGAAGCTGCCCCCAAGACTCTGTAGAGGATCTTGGCTACACGGACGCGAGGCTCGGCTCGTTGAGCCCTAAGAGACGGGGTTTCCTGTTCCCCTCCCTTCCTCTGCACCCTCGCTGTACACTGCAGACTGTGGCGATGATTCCTTACCAGGTGTGACCGGCAGCCGAAGCTCACGCTGGGACAGATAGATAAATGGGGGGTGTACATTGTGAAAGTAACGGTACTCATCCGGTTTGCTGATCACCACCGGACACAGTACAGTTGTCAGATGTTATGGGAAGAAGGAAGTAGAATTGTGCAAGGATGGAGAGATAGATCAGCCATGATTGAATGGCGGAATAGACTAGAAAGGGCCGAATGGCCTAATTGTACTGCTATTCCTTCAGACCTTATGAGGCGAGGCTGAGTTCGCTAAGCCCAGAGAGACAGGGTTCCCGGTTCCTGCTCTTCTCTCTCGCTCTACGCCCTCGCTGCGCACTGCAGAATGTGCTGATGGTTTCTTACCGGCTGTGACCAGCAGGCGGACCTCGCGCTGCGTCAGATGGATAAACGGCGGGTGTACTATGGGGCCATGGATTGGGGGCCTTGCAGGACGGAAGTAATCAGGTTTCCTGATATCCACCAGACACAGGTAGCCGTGACTGTCCTCCCCACTCAGCTGCTTTATCCTGGTTGAGGCGTTTCCCTGCTCTGGGTCCCCGACCAGCTCGAACCGAGTTGCACCGTTCTCCGCCGCCCAGGATCCACCAGCTTGTGGTCTGAACGCGACGATGTGCCGGTAGGGATCCTTCCTCATCCATGTGACTTTGTGTAGGGTGTGGTCGCGTGCAGGCGATGGGAACACACAGGGTAACGTGGCCGAAGTCCCCTCCGTCCCAGTCACCACTGACACATTCACGACAGCAGCTGAGTGAAGGACAGACATCAGAAAGTAAGTGGGGTCTCGACCCGAAAAGTCACCCATTCCGTCTTTCCAGAGACGCTGTCTGTCCCGCTGAGTTACTACAGAATGTTGTATTTACCACCAGAATCTATCAGAGTATTGTGAGTGAATTGTTTTGTACCGACCTCTCCTCTGGGCTAGTGGGTGGAGGCGGACACCAGTGTGGAGCTGGCAGTGATGTTCCCCGGGAAGGTATGGGGTATGCGCCGTGGACAGGGCAGATCAAGGATCGCTCCGGCAACGAGTCACTGCGCTGGGCAGAGCGCCTCTGGCAGTGCGGTACTGCATCAGCTCTGTCCTGGGTGTCAGAGAACGAACGACAGTGAACCCGCGCCTCCCCGGAATCCGCTGCTGTTCTGCACTGGGCTTGTTCAATGTGCTAAGCAGTGACCCGGCACCAGGCCCCGCCGCCGCCTATAGCACGCGGCACCTCTTTCAGTGAGTGTTGCCCACACTCACCCGTTCCCAGTGCAAATGTCTGGCAGTGTGGACTGTTTAAATATACAACACTCATATAGATTCATAACGCCTCAGTTCAAATAGTCCATGTGGATTATCATTTGCCGCCGTTTGTCCCATAATCTTTCTAAATATTTTCAATCAATGTACCTCCCCAAACAAGATAAAGTTTGCTATACGTGTCTCAACCAGTTACTCTGGTTGCTCGATCCAGAAAAGTACCACCCGATGATCTCTAATTCTTGATTCCTCTAACGTAGGGGGGGAATATTGTGAGTATTCACGCTGTCTATTCCATTCGTGATTTTATACATTCTAAAAAGCCCACCCTGTGCTACCAGCACTGTAGGCCTAGCGCTGCCCAACCTCTCCCTCGGGTTCTGGAACATCCTTATCAATGACTGTATTCTTTCCAGCATATTGGCATCTTTCCTGTAGCAGCGTGCCCGAAACTGCATAGGATACTCCACGTGTGACCTCACCAACATATTATAAAACTGCAACATTACAAACCGACCTATATTCACTGTTCCATATTCTATATTCTAGCTTTACAATGCGCATCTCTTCAATACGTTTGTCTCACACCTTTAGCATTTTGGTCTCTGGTCTTTGTCCAGCCATCTGCCTATCTAATTGCCTCATCTGTGTCAGCCTATTACATACCAGGCTTTGTCCTGATCCTCATCTCTGCCAGTATTCTTTCCCCTCCTCGACAATCAGTCCGATGAATGGTTCCGACCCTAAACGTCGTATATCTATGTTATAGTGGGATACTACATTATCCTTTGAGCTACGGCAGCACGCTTTGTCCTCTTTTCTAAAACAGCATCTGCAATTCTTTTATCTGTATTGAATGCCCTGCCTGTTGAATGCCAGTGAGCCAAAACCATTGTTCATCACATTGTCTACATTTGACGCCACTTTCGGGGAGCTATGTATTTGTACTCCAATGTCTTTCTGTTCTACATCAATCTCCAGGCCCTATTCAATGTGGAAACCTCCCAAACTGCAGCAACTCGCAGAAGATCCCGAAGGTATTCTTGATATCCTTCTGAACTGTGTAGGAATGAACTGCAGATGCTGGTTTAAACCGAAGATACACACAAAAAGCTGGAGTAAATCAGCGAGTCAGACAGCATCTCTGGAGAGAAGGAATAGGTGACGTTATGGGTCGAGCCTGACGACTAGTCTGAATAGTCTGACCGGAAAAAATAGACAATAGACAATAGGTGCAGGAGTAGGCCATTCGGCCCTTCGAGCCAGCACCGCCAGTCAATGTGATCATGGCTGATCATCAGAAATCGGTACCCCGTTCATGCCTTCTCCCCTATTCCCTGACTCCGCTATCTCACCTCTTGAGTCACCTCTTGAGTCTGAAGAAGGACCTCGACGCGGAATGTCATCTATTCCTTTTCTCGAGAAACCCTGTCTGACCCGCCGAGTTACTCCAGTTTTTGTGTCTGTCATCCTTCTGCACTGCCTACAATATCACATATATTTGCGTCATCGTCCAATTTACTAGGTATGCCTTGCGCATGTTCATCCAATATCGTTGATACTGACTACCAACAGCAATGGGTCCAGCAACAATCTCCAAGGCACAACACTGGCCACATGCCTCCAGTACAGGAAACAACCACCGACACACTCTGCTGCCTTCTATCAGGACAACTATTCACCCAATTAACTTACGCTCTCTGTATCCCACTGACCCGACCTTCTAGAGCAGCCAGCCTACCATACGAATTATTATCAAAGGCCTTGCTAAAGGCCATGTGGTTTCGAATAGTTGCCGCTCTGACCTTATCCAGGAACACATTACACCCTTTATCCTGCATCTCTGCACTGCGGATGGCTTGATAATAAATATCTATCGTCTTTTCGCTGACTCGATAGCACGCAACGAAAAAGCTTTTCATTGTACCTCGGTACACGTGACAATAATACATGAAACTAAACTAATCTAAATTCTGCTGCGGGATGGATTGCAAAGCTATCAAGTGCGGAACCGGCACATCTAACATGGGGCCGAACAACATGTATTGATCATTCAGTGCTCTGTGGAAACTGGGGCAATTTGCTATCTGGGGCAATTACAGCCTCTCAGCATTGTTCCTCACCTCTCACGGTCAGGCCTGTTGGATCCACAGCGTGAAGTTTTCCAACGTTGAGTTCCACACGGCACCGATACCTTGAACCATCGTCCTCCCGGCTCAGTCGCTCCACCATTATCGAGGCATCCCGCTGCCTGAGGTTCCCCACGAATCTCAACCAACCCCTTCCAGTCGCCGGCGTCACTTCTTCGCCGCTGCAGCGGTCAAGACTTAGATATGTACGGTTAAACACAAGGTGTTCATCCCCTGATTTCCTCCTGTGCCACAACACGGAGCCGGTGAGGATGTGATCAGTGGTTGGGTGGGTGAATGTACACGGCAACACAGCGGACGTTCCTTCCACGGCGGACACCTCATCAGCACCGGATATTGTCCAACTCTTGTACGAAAAGTCTGCCGAGAGATAGAAATAAAGAGAGAGAGAGAGAGAGAGAGAGAGAGAGAGAGAGAGAGAGAGAGAGAGAGAGAGAGAGAGAGGGAGAGAGGGGGGGGGAGAGAGAGAGGGAGGGAGGGAGAGAGAGAGAGAGAGAGAGAGAGAGAGAGAGTCAGTGTGTAAACAGGCCCTTCGGCTCAACTTGCCCACACCCACCAACATGTCCCATGTACACTAGACTCGCCTGACTGCGTTTGGCCCAATATCCCTCTAAACCTGTCCTATCCATTTAACTATCGAATTGCTTCTTCGCGATGGATCCTGCCTCATCTACTTCCCCCGGCAGTTCTTTCCTTACACCCACCACCCTTTGTGTGACAAAGATACCACACAGGTTCCTATTTTTTTTTCTTTCACCTTAAACCTATGCCCGCTGGTTCTCGATTACTCTCCATTGGGCAAGATACTCTGTGCGTCTACCCGATCCCTGGGCTCATTTGTACATTATTACGAGGGGGTGGGTGAATGTCCGTGCAATTATGGATGACCAGCAATGAGTTATTTGTTGGGATTCAATCAAGGTTCCCGTTGGGAGTTGGGTGATGCGAGTTGTTGGGCGGTGGGGAAGGGGGATAGGGGGAAGGGCTGACGATAATGCTCGCCTGTACCCCGAACACGTTCCTTTTTTAAAAATAAATGCCGTTTCTTGCGTTAATAGACGATCCCGGGGACTTGCGCTATGAAAATTCGCGGAATTCCGTCAGTGTGGCAGTCGCCCTCTTCAGTTTAGAATGGCTCAGTGTAAGAGCAATGCAATCCCAGTCACACAACCCGTCCCATATACCCACAAATGGCGCAGAGTTTGAATTGCTGCCTAACAGAGCCAGAGACAAGGGTTCGATTCTGACTACGGGTGCTGTCATTACGAAGTTTGTATGTTCACCCCGTGACCTGCGTTGGTTTTAGAAACATCCTGTTTTCTCCGGGATCGCCGGTTTCGTCCCATTCTCCAAGACGCCAAAGCGCACAGGTTTGTCGGCTGATTGGCTTGGTATAATAGTAAATGTATCCCTATCGTGTCGGATAGTGTGAGTGTCCGGGGTGATCGCTGGTAGGCGCAGAATATGTGGACCGAAAGGCCCGTTTCCGCTCTTTATTTCTTTAAAAAATCCATTCTTTCAGATGCATCACTGGCTTACTTTAGAACGCACCACTTAGCTCAGCCTCCAACCAGCCAGTCCTTGTGAGAAATAATGTTTCTGAGCAACAGTGTCGCAATTACCTTTATTCTATGACTCCAAGTTCTTCTTTTTCCACCAACGCGAACAGCCTCACGCTATTCACTTCATAATTTTCCATATCACAATCACATCTCCTGGCAACTTCCGCTTTCACCGCCATTAAATAAGATTGCTTCTGGCCTGCTTTGAGATCAATCTCCCTACTCCCGCCGACATCGAGTATCATTTCACCCTCTTTCTTGTCATGTGCACCGCTCTAATTCATAAAAGGCCGGTTCCATGTGCAATCTCATCTTGCCGCCATGTGACCTACACGAAGAAGACATCGCCACCAACTTCGGAAGGGCACTTCTGTAACGTTGTCGGCGCCAAAATGGGGCGACACTTGGGTCCTGCGTGGGTGAGGACTGCTATATGGTTTTAGTTTCGTTTATTTTAGTTTAGTTTACAGGTGCAGCGCGGAAACAGGCCCTCCGACCAGCACCATTCCGCACCGACCAGCGATCCCCGCACGTTAACACGACCCTACACACATTAAGGACAATTTTACATTTACACCAAGCCAATTAACCTACAAATCTGTACGTTTGGAGTGTGGGAGGAAACCGAAGATCTCGGATAAAACCCACGCAGCTCTCGGGGGAACGAGCAACTTTCTTAAGGCAAGGACCCGGAGTCACGATCGAACCCGGTCACTGGCGCTAGGTCTACCGCTACGCCACCGTGTCACCCGGGTTGTATGCAAAATAAAGTATTTTACTGCACCTAGGTCCATGTGACAATAAAATATATTTGAATCGTTGCACTCGGCATGAGTTAAAGTACAAACAGCAGGAGCACCGATGGAGCATGAACCAGAACAGTGGGAGAGATGTTGAGACAACAAGGGCGAGCTAATCAGGTCAACAGAAAACACTCACTGTAACCCTGGACTGAGACGGAGAGCAGGACGGTGCAGAGACAAACCCGGAGAGCGCACATCGCCAACACTTCAGTGTGGAGTCCACTTCACCCACTGCTGGGAGCTTCTTGACGCTGAAATGCGGAACTTGCACCAAGTATTTCTTCATTTTTTGCAAAAAAAGTAAGGAACCGCTGTAAGTACTGATAATAAGTCATTTCAAACTGAGCAAGGTTAGGGTCATGAGCAAAAACCAAAGTCATGGAGGAACTAAGCGGGTTAAGCTGTATCCGTGAAGGGACATTGACAGACGACGTCTGAATAAAGAGGTCAAGACCCGACAGGTCGTCTGTCCATTCTCCTCCACAGGCGTTGCATGACCCGCTGATCTTTGTCCTGCAGTTTGGTTTTCGCACAATATTCCGGATCTGCATGTTCGTGTCTCCAGTATTATCGCCATGGAGCTGTAAATCCTGGCCAAAAGAGAGCTAAAATAAAGCAAAGAATTTATGCATCTGTTAGCCTTTGTCTGTGAGAAGCCTCAAGCTGCAAGCTGGTGCCAGGAAGTCTAGGTCCCAGATCAATACATCAGATAAGGAAGGTCCAGCTGTCCTCGCAATTGATAATATGTATGAGGACTGTGCCGAAAAACTCTAAGGTATTGTAGATGCATGGGTTTCATTGGTTTACTGCAAAGGGATTTTAAATAATGTAAATAATGTTGCAAGACAAGACACTTTCCCTGCTGTTTGGTGATTGGCCGATGTGTGAAGCCCTGGCTGAATTGTTTGTACTGCCTAGGTAAATGTTGCATTATTCAGTTAACTAACTTCCTTCCAGAAGCTTTTGGAGAAACATTGTTGGGACTCTTTGAAATTGCGTTGGGGGTCTGTCAATAATATTTTAATGTAATCGATATGTGTATTTGGCTTGTAAGCGGAACCACCCCTATGTAGACAAAGTGTTAAAGAAGGAACTGCAGATGCTGGAAAATCGAAGGTACACAAAAAAGCTGGAGAAACTCAGCGGGTGCAGCAGCATCTATGGAGCGAAGGAAATAGGCAACGTTTCGGGCCGAAACCCTTCTTCAGACTGATAGGGGGTAGGGAGAAGAAAGGAAAAAAGGAAAAAAGGCGGAGGAGGAGCCCGAGGGCTGGGGGTTGGGAGGAGACAACCAGAGGGCTGATGAAGGGGAGGGGACAGCAAGGGCTAGCAGAGTTGGGAGAATTCAATGTATCACCCCTATGTAGACCTATAAATGGTAGCCCCCATTTGGATCGGTGTCGATTTCTGGACGTGCGCTGGGGAATGCGTGACCTTTTTATAGTGTCTGCTTGCACGAGTCTGAAGGGCTTGGCTAGGGATATCGAACCCGCGGTGGTTTAGGTATCGTATAGGGGGATTTGTTGTTTGTTCAAAAATAAAGTTTAGTTGGTCCTGTGCTTGACTCAGTCTTTTTACTGAACTAGACTAAGGGGGGTAAGTTTTGGAGAATATTTACAGAGCGATGTATTGCAGGAACAGGCCTTCTAACCCGACATGGGTACACTGTGCCAACGGGTATTCAGCGTGGTGACAAAGTGTGCGGCATGCTTAGGTAGGATTAATGTGACCCATTCACATTAATCATACCTTAATCCAAATTGAACCCATCAGAGGCTGTATCTCATTCCAGGGTAGCTGTCATCTCGTTTTGTTTCCAAGAATATTGCGGTTGTAAACTCTGTTTCTGGGGTTTCCAGTTTGCGTGAGGAAATGAATGGAAAGAATGATTTTACGTGAAGAAGACCCGTCAGGGCGCCTGCGCGTCATTAAGTCAGACGCATTGGCGCGGACTGACGTGAGGAGCAGCGCTCCTCTACTGGAAATGTAGTTGTAAACTACAAGGTAAGTAAAAAACTTTTTTCGATATTTCCGTGTCCGTTTGCTGTGGGTCTGTGGGGATTTTGTCCACAGGCGCCATGGAAAAAAATGGGCAAGGGGAAGAGGCGAGCAGCACAGCCGTTGGAATATCGCGATATTGCGGTCGGCGAACAGCCGCCTCTGACCCCTGTACAGTCGCCGGCTGGGAGCTAAGCGACAGTGGGGTTAAAAAGAACACAGTCAGCGCCAGTGGGGCGCAAGGCAAAATTCAAGTCCGTACGGCCCACGGAGGAGGAGTCCGAAGAGATGGATGTAATTCCAGGGCTGGATACACAGATGGAAAGCCTTATACACAGGCTGTTGGAGAAAAGCACACTCAGTGAAGAGTGTAGCAAAAGCCAGGTCAGCAGCACCTAGCAAAGGGCTGTTGGAAAGCACCCTCATTGATGAGGCGCGTGCACAGGGTCATGAGAGTTCGACTCTGACGGCGAGGCCATTTCAGGCGAAGAACGGCAGCTGCCAGATATTCCACCTCTGGCAGTAAGATTCGCTGCCCCGTCAGGGTCAGGAGAGCCACTGGGAGAGGAGTGGGCCTCCACAATCAATTATTTGGTATCCCATCAGCTGGAACAGCTTGAAATGGATGAACCTGCAAAAAGGCACGAGACCCCGAGGAACTGCGTGTTGTTGAAGGCACCAGCAGTAAACCAAGTGATATGGGGTCAAATGAGCATGACTATGAGAGCTCAGGAAATAAAGCTGCAGAGAATATTAAAGCTGCTGGGTTCTGGAATAACTGCATTTGCCAGAATAACGGATAAAGGCCAGCAGATGACGGAGTTGCATCTGAAGGCTCTGGGGTTGCTATGTAGCGCCCACTTCGAGATTAATTGTTTGAGGAAGTGTGCTATTCGGCCTACAATCAATCCTAAATTCGCAAGCCACTCTGCAAGCCCAGTAATGTGCAGCTACCCAACTTACTCTTTGGAGAGGATCTCGGGAGACGTGTGAAGGAGTTGGAGGTTCAGGCGAAAACAGCCGGATTGATTAAAACATCGATGGTTGGCAAGTCTGTAAAGAGGATGTATCCTTTCAGACGTCATACTGATCCTGGGCCTATACCAGGAACAAGTCGATCATCATCGCAGGGGCGTAGTTGGTGTCCTGCAGCGGGAGCACGAACAAGCGTGGGTCTTCCAGCCAGAAGCCAGGGACCACAGGTCACTCAGGTGACTAAGGAGGTAGGTGGACCTGGTTCTCATGGGAACATATTAACGGCAGTACAGCCAAAAGTTGGAGGCAGATTACATCTCTTCTATAAATGTTGAAAGCAAATTACTTCAGATTTTGTCATTCTGAATATTATACAAGGATTTCGAATTGAGTTCGATCCAAATTATGATTTGCCCATCCTAGCAGAATGCTTCAGTTTTCACAAAAAGAAGTGATGGAGGTTCAAGCTGAACTTGAAAACCTGTGTAATAAAGGTGTTATTGATAAGTCGGTTTCTCAAACCGACCAATTTGTGTCAAATATATTTCCTCGACCTAAAAGGGATGGAGGATGTAGGATTATTTTGGACTTGACAAGTCTTAATCCTTTTGTTCAATTTAGACACTTTAAAATGGAGACTTTTGTGACTGCCAAGCAACTTATTTCAAAAGCATGTTATACGGCAACTACCTGGATGAACCAGTTATGGCAGTTTAAAGCTCTGCCTAATGGGTTAACTTCAGCTCCCAGAATATTCACTAAATTGTTAAAACCATTTATGGGACTGTTGAGAAGCCAGGGGCATATGGTAATGGCGTACTTGGATGATGTCCTGATTATAGGACGAACAAAAGAGTCAACAGAATTATCTGTTTCAGTTGTTAAATCCACTTTTGAAAGTTTGGGGTTTCTAATTCATCCAAAGAAATCAAGGTTAACACCACATACATCAGTTGATTATTTGGGTTTCACAATTGATTCAGTTCACATAGAAATTACTTTGCCCAGTGAAAAAAGGGTGGAGTTGATTGAGGATTGTATTAAGCTGTTAAATGAGCAAAAACCTTCAATTAGATATGTGGCTAGAGTGCTGGGGAAATTAGTAGCAGCTTTCCCAGCAGTACAATATGGGCCATTACATTACCAGCAGTTACAGAGAGCAAAAGAACAGGCACTGAGAACGCATGGTGGCCATTTTGATAGATATTTTAATAACAAATGCTGTTTCTGATTTGCATTGGTGGATTCTACATGTCTCAAGCAGTTTCAGTAATGTACTGATTGAACAGCCTTCCATGATATTACAAACTGATGTCAGTGCACTAGGATGGGGTGCAACTGATTTGGTATCCAACTGCAGAGGCAGATGGAATCAGGAAGAGTCATTGTTACTGCAGACATGGGGAATTAACTATTTGGAGCTTTTAGGAGGTTTCTATGGACTGCAAGCTTATTGCTCTAACACGACTAACCTGCATGTTCAGTTTCAAATTGATAACACAACAGCAGTTGCATATATTAATCATATGGGTGGAATCAAGTCGGTGTCATGTGACAAATTGGCTAATCAAATCTGGTCTTGGTGTATTGAAAATAATATTTGGATTTCACCTATTTATCTACCAGGTAGATTGAATATTATAGCAGACACCAGGTCAAGAAAATTCCATGATAACAAAGAATGGATGTTGAATCGTGAGGTATTCAATGACATAGTAATCAGATTTGGAATGCCAGATATCGACTTATTTGCATCTAGATTAAATCATCAATTATCGAGATATGTGTCATGGGAACCAGATCCAGGTGCAGTAGCGATTGATGCTTTCTCGCTACATTGGGGTGGTATGTCTTTGTATGCATTTCCAACTTTCTGCCTCATAAGACGGTGTTTGCTTAAAATCAGGCAAGATACTGCTTCAGGGGTATTGGTGGTACCAGCGTGGCCTACACAGCCATGGTTTCCGTTAATATTAGAATTGACGACACAGCCTTTGATGAAAGTCCCAAAAAGAAGGGATTTACTACTGCATCCGGTAACAGGAGAACAACATCCATTATATGAACGTTTGGATTTGTTAATTTGCAGGTTTTAAGAAGGTCTTTTCTCGGGCGAGGACTGTCTGTGTGTACTGTGGACATGCTTACGGCAGCCTGGAGGAAGAGCACTCAAAAGCAGTACCTTTCTTATATTAAGAAATAGGAAAAGTTATGTGTACAAAAGAATGTTGAATATTGTACGGCAGATATCTCAAATGTTTTAGAGTTTTTGTCAACACTTTACTACGATGAAGGGTTGGGTTATAGAGCAATTAATTCAGCCAGGAGTGCATTGTCCTCATATTTATTTGTGGAGTCAGAAGGAAATCCTATTGGGTCTCATCCACTTGTTTCCAGATTAATGAAAGACATTTTTAATTCCAGACCTCCTAAGCCTAGGTACATGGCAATCTGGGATGTAAGTGTGGTTCTTAAGCTACTTCGTGAATGGTCCCCTGGTATGTCTATGCCTTTGGACAAACTCAGTATGAAAGTGGTCATGTTAATGGCATTAGTAACAGCACAGCGAGGGCAGACATTGCAAAAAATGGCAAATAGACAGGATGGAAGTAGCTGAAGGTAATGTTATGTTTTACATTCATGACCTACTGAAATAAAGTAGGCCAGGTGTGACAGGATTCAGAATTGTTTTGTCAGCATATCCAACGGAGCCATGTCTCTGTATTAAGGCATATTTGTTACAATACATTGAGGTTACAAAGATCTTACGAAATATGGAAACTGGATTGTTTACCACACAAGAGAAACCGAAGGGTTTCGGCCCGAAACGTTACCTATTTCCTTCGCTCCATAGATGCTGCTGCACCCGCTGAGTTTCTCCAGCATTCTCAAGATGGCTAAAACAAGTCTTGATAGCTGCAGGTATTAACACTGATGTTTTACGTCCCAATCGTCTTGGGCAGCAGCAACGTCGGAGGCCAGGGCGAAGGACGTCCCCGTCGACCATATTCTCGCAGCCGCCGGGTTGTCCAATGAGTTGACGTTTCCACAGTTTTACCATCGGCCTATTGTTAATGCGGGACTGTTTGCAGAAACTAATTTAAGCTCTGAATAAATTCCTCTGGTTTAAAGGGGATCCTATTAAATTCATTATTAAAATACATGAATTACTGCATTTGTTGTACAAATGTTATTATTAATGCATTATTGATGATTTCTCGTTCCGAGTCAATCAATGCAGTGAGAAGCCGGGATTTGTATCTGCGGCATGAAATCACAAAGCTTTAAAATCTTCACGTAGTCACGCACGTGACTACGAAGTAAAATAGTAAGATTAAACGAGAACTTACCAGCTTGCAGTTTGACCTTTATTTTATGAGGAGTTACGTTGGTGATTATGTGCCCACCACACTCAACCCTCTATCATAAAGGTCAGATGGAAGTTATTAATTTACTCGTTTTATTAGGTTACTATATTACTCGTTCTTGTTGGTTGTGATTTCACACCGCTGCTTTGAAGATTGACGCGTAGGCGCCCTGACGGGTCTTCTTTACGTAATCACCAACGTAACTCCTCACAAAATAAAGATCAAACTTCAAACTGGTAAGTTCTCGTTTAATCTTACTAATCACCCATTGTCACCCTGCAATTGGAGCGACAGCAGGACCCTGCAATGACAACCCCACAGGCACTTGTTCACCAGCACCATAGTGCTGTGACCTCATTTCTCAGGGCAGTATATTTCCAGACCCTGAAATGCAGAAGTTGCTTTCTACATTTGCTGCAGAAAGTTCAGGAGGTGCTAAATTACAAAACTAACATTAATGTCCCAGTGATAACAAGAGGAAGAACAGCGAGCAAACTAATTCGTAGAACGTAAAAGAACAACACCAAAGACTGCCTTCACGCCATCCCAATTGTAATATAGTGAGCACTTTAGTGAACACTTTAGTGAATTATCCAAAAGTCTTCACTTTCTACCAAACTCAAGCAGTGTGAGACGGATATGACAGAGCGAAGAGAAAACAGTTATCTGTGGTGATATGTGAAGTAACAGAGAAATCTTTGCTTGTGTCACAATCTGCATCAATGATGAGGGAACCAATTGTTAAATCAGCGGCTCAGTAGATGTTTCAATGCGATTCAAACACGTTGGGGAAGCGGGCAAATGAATGGCTGAAGGGGTGCAGACATATGACAGGGCGATGGAGCAACACTAAAAGAGAAATAGGGCACCCAAAAACGACATCCTGCTCTTCGAGTTTGAACCAACCATAATAAAAATAATAATAATACATTTTATTTATATAGCGCTTTCCATCAACCACCCATTCACATTAATTATACATTCATTTAGTTTATTATTGTTGTTACGTGTTTCGAGGTACAGTGAAAAGATTTAAGGAATAATCCCAATCAGTTTATTTCAGGCTGCATCTCACTCCCAGGTAACCGTCACCTCGATTTGTTTCCATGTATCCTGTTCCTTTGAATCAGCCCGGGAACATTTTTTCCGCGGTCCCTTTCAACTCTCTGAGGCACGCGCTACCTGAGTACCCCGCAACACACCGGGACCGCGCATGCTCTCTCTGTAAATTTCCGGTGCCGGTTCTTTCTCTCATTGTGACACATCTGACCGGTTTCTGCTCCTCATTGTGACAGACGGGGCCAGAAGCTACTTTCTGAGGGCAATTAATGGGCCCGGGTTCCCTGACTACCTTTCCCAGACCGCGGCTCCCGTTGACGCCCATCCTTGATGTTCACGGACGTCCGAGGATCCCACCCACCATTTAAACCCATCACAGGACTCGGATCTCTCATCCACATTAAACTTACAGGAGTCCAGGTCCTGGGAAATGACTAGGTTTCCGGGAAAATGTCGCAAACTGTTATGTAATATGGGAAAACAGAAATGAAAGCGAGTCGGGATATTAATAGCGATGACATAAATATATTTCAGAGAATTTGCCAATACAGCTTGAATTTCAATGCGGGCAGGGCGGGTGGCTGCGCATTGTGGCCGGAACACTGGGCTCAGCCTCCTGCGATGAGCCAGTCTCGACGCTGCCTGGTGCCGCAACAAGAGCTATTAATATGAGCCGCGGTAATTATGTAATAGCACCACCTTTGGCGATACATGGGACTACAAATGGTTGAATATTGAAGGGGGAAAAACAGCGTGCAGGAGAAACACGGCCGGTCGACCCTCTGAAACGTTGTGGAGGAAGATGGATAAGAGACTAGATATTAGAGATACATCGCGGGAACAGGCCCTTCGGCCCATCGATTCTGCACCGAGTACACTAGCACATAAGGGCCAATTAACATTTTTACCGAAGCTAATTAGCCCACAAATCTGTACGTCGCTGGAGTGCAGAGGATACCGGAGCACCCGGAGAAAAACCACGCGTTCACAGAAAAAACGTACAAATTCCGCACGGACAACACCATTGGCCAGAATCAAACCTGGGTCTCTGACGCTGTGAGCCAGGAACTCTACCGCTGCGTCACTGTGCTGCCCTGAGACGGTCCCTGCACGTCCGGACCTTTTGCAGCTGAAGAATGGTCTCGACCTGAAAGGGTTATTAGCTTCCGATGATCCTGCCTGGCCCGCTGAATTCCCCCCACATTTAGTGTTCATCTCTAGTATTCTTCTGGCATCTCCATTCACAGCCCGCAGATAATATTATGTCGGAAAGAACTGCAGATTATGGTTTAAATCGAAGGAAGTCACAACATGCTGGAGTAACTCAGCGGAACAGGCAGCCTCTCTGAAGATAAGGAATGGGTGACGTTTCGGGTAGAGACCCGTCTTCAGACTGATGTCAGGGGAGTGGGAGGGGCAGAAATAGAATGCAGTCGGAGACAGTAAGATGGAAAGATGTGGCCAGTAGTGGGATCCTGTTGGAGGTGGCGCTAATGACAGAGGATTATATGCTGTAATCGACGGCTGATGGGGTGGAAGGTGAGGACAAGGGGGACTCTGTCCTGGTTGCGAATAGAGGGAGGGAGAGCAAGGGCGGAGCTGCGGGGTTTCGAGGAGGCGCTTGTGAGAAGAGGGGAACCCCCGTTTCCTAATGAGTTAGGACATCTCCGATGATCCAGTTTGGAAAACATCATCCTGGACGCATATGTGACTTATAGGGGGGAGTGGGATTAGGGGATAGAGTCTTTATAGGCAGCAGGGTGGGAAGAAGTGTGGTCCAGATAGCTATGGGAGTCAGTAGGTTTGCAGTAGACACTGACTCCCATAGTACTGACTGTTTTTACTGACTGATTAGTACTGTTATTCTTATAACGTTGACAGCGCAACTTTCTGCACAACGACCTCTTAAAATCAGCAACGTGATAGTGCGGTGTTGGTGGCTGAGAGAAAAAGACCGGTTCGACTGGGATGTCTCAAGTGTTTGAATCACTTTCCAATGCACACAGTTTCACCATCAATTGAAGTTCAGTTACTTCTAATCCAATAATGTAATGATACTTTATTGTCACAAGGACCTAGTTTAGATACAGTGAACTCTCTTTGTTCTCGGCGCCCCGCCGCCCCCCCCCCTCCCCCCACCTCCTTGGCCGAGTCCATCTTTGTTTTTGACGGGCCCTCCCTTCAGCAATATATATACCCATGAATCTGACCTTGATCTGCCTGAAGTTAATTGCTGCAAGTTAACAATTTCAACAGCTCCTGACCTTTTTTCACAACATCGCAACAACTCAAGAAAATGGGAACAGAAGACAAGTTACACCGTCCAGCGTGTTATATAAAATGAGTACATTTGTTATTTTATGTGTAGTGCTGCCCACGGGAACATTGGTGTAGAAGATTATTCACCACACGTCCTTTTCTCTGTTTCCTGTTATTTAATCACCAGGCCTATTCTGTAGAGGCGTACACGTCCCTTACGACCCTTCTCTTATTTATATAGCCACAGAAAAAAAGTGCACTTTCTTTTAATATTACACGTAACCTTCGCCTCAGAATCAACGTTCCCCTTTCTTATGAGCTTTCCAGTCGTTCTCCACTGGGTCCTAAAAGAGTACTTGAATTTAGGGAAAGCAATATTCATACCTCTGGGGTGTAAGATGCCCAAGCTTAATATGAGGTGCTGTTTCTCCAATCTGCGTTTAGTCTCACCATGACAGTGGGGGGGGGGGGCGGGACAGAAAGGTCAGTATGCGAATGGGAGGAATTACATTGTTCAGCAACAGTGAGATCAGGTAGGCTAAGGCACACTGTGAAGGTATGCAGCAAAATGATCCCCCAGTCTGTGCTTGGTCAGTGTGAAATCACTTACCGCCAGCTATAGTTTCAACAGTCCCCGTGGCTTTACGGGAAATATAGAGGAAGTTTAAGCTACTTCTGTATTTCAGTGCCAGCACTTAAACAGCAGTCGGTGAGGTGGACACCACACTGAAGTGTTGGCGATGCGCTCTCTCCGGGTCTGTCTCTGCTCGGTCCTGCTCTCGGTGTCAGTCCTGGGTTACAGTAGGTGTTTTCCCTTCCTTGTCTCATCGGATGCTGCCAGTGCTCCAGCTGTCTGTACTTTAGCTCCCACCGAAGTCAGTCGGCGGTGGGAAATATACTGATCTTGACCGTCACTGAGTGCCCTTGCCAGGGAGTGGATGAGGTCTTGATGATTCTCTTCACTCCTTCCGTGCGGGTCAACCGGCGGCAGAGTAGGTGGATACAATTGCACACGGACCAATCCTTTCCAACCCAGAGTGGGACACTTGACGGGTAAGTGGGTGGAATGTTGTTCGATGCAAGCGAAAATGGGGAGTTGGAATTAAGAGCAGAGGAGATCACAGTCTTATTTATTAGCGGAGCAAGTGGAGATTGCAAGGAGACCCGATTGGGGTATGTAAAATTATGAAGGGTGTAAAACAGAGTGAGGCTGTTCCCGTCGGTGAAAGGAACAAGAAGAAGTTACAGATGGAATGCGATTGGTCAAGTAGGTTCGAAGAAACAATGTTCCTCACTGGTCTGCAACATAGGGCCGGATGGAAGTGGGGATGGGGGAGGAAAGCGTGAGTGATAAAACTGCAGCGTTTTAAGGGAATGAGGAATGCCTCAGAAACGAAGGCATTTGCGGGTCTATTGGTCCAGGTGAATAGGTTTGATAATATTGCTCTTTCATAGAGGAAGGGGCCGAATGTCCCATTTTCCTGCTGTAACCATACTGTCACACGGACTGAGTTCCAGAAACGCCTTTGTACCAAATCCGAGTTACACAATGTTCAAATATCGCTGTTCATCCAGAAAAAAATACAATGGTATTTATATATAGACAACCGACCCAAGATTCAGACACGAATTATAGACAGCCCATCCCCTGCCCCAGAATTGGACCTCAGTGGCTGTCTTCTGGTTATTCATTGCTGTTGGCACCCCCACCCCCGCCCTCCCATCCCCGCCCCCCTCGCCCCTCCCAACCCATCCGAAAATACCACACATCCACCGCCCCCCCCCCCCACTACCCCCATCTGCAAATACCACTCCCGCCACCCCCAATATCTCCCGGTCTGGAAACCACTCCCCTATGTTACTGTAGAAGTCACGCACACGGACATCGCACACGGTAGCACTTGTGACTACACACCAGGCAGTGCAGCTCTGAAACAGCAGATATGTTCCCCAGTTGTTCTAACATTGACTCATCTCTCTCTCTTTTTCTCCCCCCCCCCTTCACTCTCTCTCTCTCTCTTCTCTCTCTCTCTCTCTCTCTCTCTCTCTCTCTCTCTCTCTCTCTCTATCTCTCTCTCTTTCTCTCTCTCTCTCTCTCTCTCTCTCTCTCTCTCTCTCTCTCTCTCTCTCTCTCTCTCTTTCTCTCTCTCTCTATAGATTTTTCGTTCAAATGTTGGACAATAGCTGTGTCTGCAGTGGAAGGGGCCTCCGCTGTGTTGCCGTGTACATTCACCCACCCACCCACTGATCACATCCTCACCGGCTCCGTGCTGTGGCACAAGAGAAAATCCGGGGCTGAGAGCGTTGTTTTTAACTGTACATATCCCGGTCCCGGCTACTCACGGTGCGATGAAGTGACACAGGAGGCCGGAGGGAGTCGGTTCAGATTCGCAGGGAACCTCAGACAGAGGAATGTCTCGATAATGGTGGAGCGACTGTGCCGGGAGGACGATGGTGCTAGGTTTCGGTGCCAAGTGAACCTCAATATTGGACCATTTCACACTGTGGTCCCAACACGCCTGACTGTGATATGTAAGAAACAATGCTTAAATGCTGTAGCTGTGCCCAGATCGCACGGGTCAAACGCTTCCCTGGCGCGCTGATGATCAATAAATGTTGAGCAAGCACGTCTCGGTGTGAGGCGCCGGGTTTTTGCTCTTACTCCCTTTCCAGTGAATCCCGCTGCACAATGCGAGGTAACAGGAGCACACGGGAAACCCAACGAGGTCACGGGATAATTTAAAAATCTCCATACAGACAGCACCCCCTAGTCAGGACCGAACCCGGGTCCCTGGCGCTGTGATACAGCAACTCTACGGATGCACCACGGTGCCGCCCTTGAATAATGGATGTTATAGACATTATAGAAAAGTGACTACGGGAGGGACAGAACTAGCTGCTCGACGCTCCATGAAACAGGCGCTAATGGTTGGATAGAGAGGGAGGAACAGAGGAGGAGGGAATTATGTTTTTGATAGCAGAGTACACATTGCAGTGGTCTTAGATATCACTATCCAGGGATAGTCTAATGGGGCCTCATGGCTGGAGCTGAGAAACAAGAAGCTGCTCACTTAAGAAACATAGAAAGAAACATAGCCATACGGCCCTTCATGCCAGCTCTGCCATTCAATATGATCATGGCTGATCATCCAAAATCAGTACCCCGTTCCTGCTTTTTTCCCCATATCCCTTCATTCCGTTAGCCCTAAGAGCAAAATCTAACTCTCCTGAAAACGTCCAGTGCAGAGAATTCCACAGATTAACAAATCTCTGGGTGAAATAGTTTTTCCTCATTTCAGTCCTAAATAGCGTAAGCGTTAATCTTAAACTGTGGCCCCTGGTTCTGGACTCCCCCAACATCGGGACATTTTATTTTCCTGCATCTAGCCTGTCCAATCCCTTAAGAATGTTTTAAACGTTTCTATAAGATCCTTTCTCAACATCTCTCAACCTAATTTCCAGGGAATACAAGCCCAATCGACCCATTCTTTCCTCATGTGTCCGTCCCGCCATCCCGAGAATTATCCTGGTGAACATGCACAGCACTTCTTCAATAGCACGAATGTTCTTCCTCAAATTAGGAGACCAAAACTGCACACAATACCCCAGGTGTGGCCTCACTAGGGCCCTGTACAACTCCAGTAGGACATCTATGCTCCTAAACTCAAATCCTTTCTCAATGAAGGCCAACTAGCATTCTTCACTCCCTGTTGTACAAGCATGCTTACTTACAGTGACTGGTGTACAAGCACACCCAGGTCTCGTTGCGCCTAACGTTTTCCTAATCCCATTCAGAGAATAATCTGCCTTCTTATTGTCGCTACCAAAGTGGACAACCTCACATTTGTCCACATTTTACTGCATCTGCCATGCATCTGCCCACTCACCCATCATATCCAAGTCTCATAGCATCCTCCTCGCTGCTCACTCTGCCACCCAGCGTTGTATCATCCGCAAACTTGGAGACATTACATTTAATTCCCTGATCTAAATCGTTAATATATTTTGTAAATAACTGGGGTACCAGCACTGAGCCTTGCAGCACCCCACTGGTCACTGTCTGGCATTCTGAAAAGGACAAATTAATTCCTACTCTTTGCTTCCAGCCTGCCAACCAGTTATCTCTCCATGTCAATACCTGTCCCCCAATAACATGTGCTCTAAGTTTGCACACTAAACTCTTGTGTGCGACCTTGTCAAAGGCTTTTTGAAAGTCCAGATACACCACATCCACTGGCTTTCCTTATCCATTCTACTTGTTACATCCTCAAAAAATTCCTGAAAATTATTCAAGCATGATTTCCGCTTCATACATCCATGCTGACTTTGACCGATCCTGTCACTGCTTTCCAAATGAGCTGCTATTATACCTTTAATCATCGACTCCAGCATCTTCCCCACTACCGACGTAAGGCTAGCTGCCTATAATTTCCTGGTTTATCTCCCCCTCCTTTCTTAAAATGTAGAGTTACATTAGCAACCCCCCAGTGCACAGGAACTGATCCAGAGTCGAGAGAACATTGGAAAATCATCACCAATGCATCCATGATTTCTTGGACCACCTCCTTGAGTACTCTGGGATGCAGACCATCAGGCCCTGGGAATGTATCTGCCTTCAGTCCCAATAGTTTACGTAACGAAATTTCCTGACTAATGTGGATTCCCTTCAGTCCTCCCTCCCACTAGATCATCTGTCCCCTAGTATTTCTAGGAGATTGTTTGTATCTTCCTTAGCGAAGACAAAACCAAACTACTCGTTTAACTGTTCTGCCATTCCCTTATTTCCCATTATAAAGTCATCTGTCTGATTGTAAGGGACCAACATTTGTCTTCGCTAATCTTTTCCTCTTCACATATGTAATGAAGCTTTTACAGTCAGTTTTTATATTCCTCGCAAGCTTTCTTTCGTGCTCTATTTTCCCTAACTTAATTAACCCATTTGACCTCCTCCGTTAAATTCTAAACATCTCACAGTACTCCGCTTTGCTGCTTCCTCTGGCCAATTTATATGCCTCTTCCTTAAATTTAACACTATCCTTAATTTGCCACGATAGCCACGGTTGAACCGCCTTCCCCGTTTTATTTTTGCGCCAGGCTGGGAAGAACAAATGTAATTCATCTATGTGATCTTCAAATCTTTGCCATAGCATCTCAACCGTCACTCTTTAAGTATCATTTGCCAGTCTATCCCAGCCAATCCCCGTCTCATACCATCAAAGTCTGCTTTCTTTAAGTTCGAGACCCTAGTCTGCGAATTAACCGTGTCGCTCACCATCTTAATACAGAATTCCATCATATTGTGGTCATTGATGCACAACACAATGCCCAGTCTAGGATGACCTGCCCACCAGTCCTTTTTTTCTACATATTGGCTTAAAAAACCGTCCCGTATACATTCGAGGAATTGCTCAGCGTTGTTACCAAAAATGGTTTATATGTGGATTATCTAGACTTTGTTGGGGTTATTCTAAGGGCACCTAAATCTGAACTGGAATTAGACGAACAAACATGCATGGAGATGGTGGAGACTTGCTAGAATGTTAAAATAATTCACCCACAGAGCGCTGATACATTCCGGTGTCTGTCCTTCCCTCAGCTTCCGGCGGGAATGTCTCAGTGGTGACTGGGACTGAGGGGGCTTCGGCTACATTATCATGTGTGTTCCCACCGCCTCCGCTCAAGCACGCCCCTCTCGCGGTCACATGGATGAGGAAGGATCCCTACCAACACATCGTCACGTTCAGACACCAAGCTGATGGATCCTGGGCGGCGGAGAACGGTGCAACTCGGTTCGAGCTGGTCGGGGACCCAAAGCTGGGAAACGCCTCAACCAGGATAAAGCAGCTGAGTGTGGAGGACAGTCACGGCTACCTGTGTCTGGTGCAGATCAGGAAACCGGATGCAAAATACCTTCATATTGTACACCCTCCGTTTATTCATCAGTACCAGCGTGAGCTCCGGCTGCGGGTCACACCCGGTAAGAAACCATCGCCGCATTCTGCAGTGCACAGCAGGGAGTAGAGGGAGGAAGGGGAACAGGAACAGAAAACCCGCCTCTCGGATCGTAAAGTTGAAGATCAGGGACCTGGGGGCGGGATCTCGGCTGCCACACGCTGCAGTAACTACATTGACCTGGACTTGTTAAACTAACGTAGTCTGCTCGGCAAATTGCTAAGAAAGATCTCCGTCAGCCTTTGAAAACTGAACCTCATAATGAAACATGTAATAGCAGAACAGAAGACAAAGGCTAGAGGGCTTAGGTTGCAGGCGAAATAGGCAACGTTTAAATTAGGTGTGCGGGGCAAGTTGTTTTACATAGGGAGTGGTGGGTGCCTGGAACGCGCTGTCAGTGGTGGTGGTGAAAGCAGATCCATTGGTGGCTTTTAAGAGACTTTTAGATAGGCACATGGATATGCAGGGAATAGGATGGTATGGATCCTGCGTGCAGACAGACGAGATTAGTATTGCTTGGCATAATATGTGGTACAGACACTGTGGGCCGAAGGGCCGGTTCATGTGCTCCAGTTTTCTATGTTTTATGTTCAGCGTGGATTTATGCAAGATGTGATGAGTAGAATTGATGAAGGCTATTTGATGTGGGGTGTTTGGATTTTCAGAAGAATCTCGGTCAAGTCCCGCATGGGCGATTAGTCAACAATCTGCAATTCGGAGTAGTCCGACGTAGGGTACCATGCGCCCGTGATTGAAAATTGGTTCTCGGACGAGATAGCAAGTTGGGAATAAACGAATCTCTCGCAGGTTGACCAATTGTGGCCAATGGGATACCATAGCGTGCAATGCAGCGGCCCCATTTAGTCCCTACATGTATTAGTGTTTTGACTGAATGTTCAAATGACGGAGCTGCAATCTGACGGATGACAATAGAGAAGGTGAGACTCTGGGTGGGCAGGATGATGTAAAGAAGGTTCAGTAGGTGTGGGCAGGCCAGATGGTGGGTGGGAACGCGGCAGATGGAACGCGGCAGCCATAAAATCTTTTCACTGTAGCTAGGTACACGTGATAATAAACTAAACTAAATTAAACTAATAATGAGATTAAATGTGAAGTATGCCACATGGGTGAACAAGGCGTAAAAGCAGAGTATTTGTTAACTATGAGAAGTTGGGGCACCGTAGATGATCGGAGCGATCTGGCAGTGTGTGTATGTTCCACTGAAGGCCGATGAGCCGATGTACAAGAGACCAGAACTGCTCTAGCTAGTTAATTTGTATTAAGAGATTATTTGTGTACGTCAATAAAAATGTCTCAATACTGTATAATTATATGGGGTCTGGATGAGATTCCACCTGCAGAACTGAGGGCAGCTTTGTTATTCTTAACGCAAATTGAGAAATCAACAATCACATTGCCCCGCCCCGAATCTCTACCCGCTTTCTCTCCTCAATGCAATCGTTCTCAAGGGCTCCCGACCATAATATCTCCTGTGCATTGCCTCCACAGATGCTTCCTCACCCACCGCCTTACTCCATCTCTTTGCGTTTTGCACAATAAACATATGAATGGTGTCGAGGGAGTACGGTGAAGATGCACTCGGCTCCAGTATGTAGACCTGTGTTAGGATATGTAGATGTAGGATATGTGTGGACCCCCCCCCCCCCACCACCACCACCACCACCACCACCACCACCAGCCGGCCCCAGGGGACGTGGAGCGCTAGTCACTGAGTTAATTGAAAACAGAAAAACAGCAAAAAGTAGATTTGGAAATATAGAGTTCCTTCACTGACCTGAAATATTAGTTCTATCTCTCTCTCCGCAGTTCCTGCTTCATCCAGTTACACCAGTGACTGTGATGTTTACTGTGCTAATGTGAATACTGGCGTCTTACCAATGATACTGCACATTTACAATATTAACCCATCGCTCTAGGATTTACCACCTATTTCAAGCACTTCAGTTCGCAGCCGTTTGAAATGGCACGTTGCCAATTGTTAGTACAGGAGGAACGTTATACAATCGCGTCTTAACTCCTGTCGCCGTGATTGCTATGTGGTTTTTAATCTCCCTTTTCTTATTCTTTCACTCACACGCATTACCCTCACTTCCTTCAGAATAATTCTGCTGTTTAGCGACACATTATCACCACATCTACAAATGAGCAGCCTCCATTAGTACTCTCTCACTCTCTTTGCTAGAGTCTTGTTTGACCTCTCTCACTCTCTCTTCAGTCACACAGGTTGCCCCCATTGTGATCTTGTGCATTCCGCTTGGATTGAAAACCTTTGCCCTGTTCGTGATGTCTTTCATTTATTGTAGTGCCAAACTCAGGTATGTAACATTATACATTCCTTTCAATCTAAATGACCGATACATAATTAACAGAGAATTTTTGTGCGTTTAGTTTAGTTCCCTTTAAAATACAGTGCGGAAACAGGCCCGTTAAGTCAGAGCCGACCAGCGATCCTCGTACACTAACACCATCCTGCATACACCAGGGATAATTCACAATTATATCAAGCCAATTAGCCGTCAAACCTCTACGATTTTGGAGCGTGGGAGGAAACCGGAGATCTCTGAGAAAATCCACGCTGGTCACAGGGAGAACGTACAAACTCCGTACAGACAGGACCTGCAGACAGCAAAGATGATCTTTGGTAGAGAGGGTCGAACCCTCGTCTCTGACGCTGTGAGGCAGCAACTCTCCAGCGCTGCGCCACCGTGTGTTGGGAAGTGGTTCGTTCATGAGTCATAGGCGCAGTAATAGGCCATAAGGCTCATCGAGTCTCCGTCATTCGGTCAAGGCGCATTTATCTTTCCCTCAATCCCATTCTCCTGCTTTCACTATCCACATTATAACTGTGATGCAATTCAAAAAGGTTATTTTTGCTGTTGATAACTCTTGTATATTTCCACGTTGAATTGCCTTCATAAATGCAAACACACTATATATGCCTGGCAAATCACTGGTTCCTCGCCGGAGTAGAAGCCCAAGACACTGCTGTCTCTGCCCATTCCACCTGCACTGAGACACGTTGATAAGTCCTAATCACAGCCCCAGGTGGGATTGAAAAAGCATGATCATAAGGTGACAGGAGCAGAATTAGGCCATTCAGCCCATCAAATCTACTGCGACATTCAATCATGGCTGACCTATCTCTCCCTGATAACCCCATCCCCCTGCTATTTCCCCATAACCCTTAAGACCCGTACTAACCCGTACTTATTGCCTTCCTCCACAGTGATCACTGTGGTGGATGTTTATGTTAAGTTCTATCGTGTATTGTGTCCTTTTAATTATATGGCTGCATGGTAACTCAAATATCACTGTACCTTAATTGGTGCATGTCAGAATAAATGTGGACTGGAACTTGAATCTATGTATACCTGCCTTAAAAATATCCATTGACTTGGCCTCCACAGTCTTCTGTGGCAGAATTCTACAGATTCACAAGCCTATGACTAAATACATTTTCCTCGTCTCCTTCCTAAAGGAACGTTCTTTAATCTTGAGGCTATGTCCTCTGGTCCTAGACTCTCACAATAAACATCCGCTCAACATCCACATTATCCAAGCCTTTCACTGTTCTGTAAGTTTCAATGAGGTCCACTATCATCCTTCTAAACTCCAGCGAGTACAGGCACGGTGCCGTAAAACGCTCATCATACGTTAACCCAGACCAATGGTACACCCGTCTCCTGGTCTACACAGTCCTGCCCCAAAAGCTATAAGCTCGGCCATGAAAGGTCTCGACCCGAAACGTCACCTATTCCGTTTCCCCAGACATTCTGCCCGACCCACTGAGTTATTGCAGCATGTTTTGTCCAGCTCGCTCATATGTTTGGGTCATGATTAAACATCCACAACTACCCCCCTTCTCTGACATCCAGTTTAATCTGTAGAGTTGAGCAATCCAAGATATTAGCAACCTAATATGATTCAAATTAATCTAATTGTGTGATAATTGTGTGACAATGCACTAAAAAAGGATCTATTGGCACAAAACTGGGATATAATATACCAAAAAAGAGACATTGATAGTGCTTATGAAACATTTATTGATATGTTTAAGTTATTATATGATAAAAATTGTCCAATTAAAGAATATAATAGAAAATCAAAATATACTAAATGTCCATGGATTACAAAGGGATTACAAAATGCTTGTAAAAAAAAAATGGCCTATACAGAGATTTTATAAGAGAGAGAACTAAAGATACAGAAAATAAATATAAAAAGTATAAAAATAAATTAACTTACATCATAAGAGAAAGCAAGAAAGATTATTATAAGAAGAAATTAGATGACAATAAAGACAACATAAAAAGAATATGGAGCATACTTAATAGCATTATCCGAAATGGTCCGGGGAGAACAAATTACCCGAAGTATTTTATTGATAAGGATAAGGAAATTTACAATATGGAAGATATAGCTAATAGCTTTAATAATTTTTTTGTTAATATTGGACCAGACCTGGCTAAACAAATCCCTGATTCAGGGACATCTGGAGAAACACCTGAGAAATTAGTGGAAAGAAATCCCTGCTCTATGTTTCTTACGGCAGTAGAAGAGAAAGAACTGCTGGATATTGTCAAAACATGTAAAAATAAGAAGTCTACCGATTTCAATGACATTGACATGTCGCTAGTTAAGATGGTCATTGAGGGGATCTCCAAACCTTTAACATTCATCTGTAATTTATCCTTCCAGACCGGCACTTTTCCAATTAAAATGAAAGTAGCAAAAATAATACCAATATACAAAACAGGGAACAAGCATCATTTTACAAACTATAGACCTGTTTCCTTACTCCCACAATTTTCCAAAATATTAGAAAAAATGTTTAATAATAGACTAGACAAATTTGTAGAAAATAATAAATTATTAACAGAAAGTCAATATGGATTCAGAACAAATAGATCAACATCACTTGCAATACTAGAATTAATTGAAGACATCACAAACGCCA
>CM075977.1:111338175-111375243 GCA_038087875.1 Malacoraja senta | reverse complement strand
GGGTTATCAAAATTCGGAGCGTAAATATTTATCATAGTTAGAGGGGTTGCATAAATTTCTCCCGAAACTATGATGTACCTTCCCTCTTTATCTGATATAGTATTCTTTAATTTGAAAGGTATACCTTTTCGAATAAGAATAGCCGTACCTCTAGATTTAGAAGTAAATGACGAATAATATTGACCTATCCACTTCACCTTTAATCTCATTTGTGTTTGCTGTTTCATGTGGGTTTCTTGCAAAAAGATGATGTCGCATTTCAAAGATTTTAGGTGAGCAAAAATTTTACCCCTCTTTATTGGTTCATTGGCACCCCTTATATTCCAACTACAGAATGTGATTCCTCCATTCTTTATTTGTCTATCGTCTTGCATTATATATCAAAATAGTATTCTTAAATCATATGGTGCAAACAAATACCTCAGAATTCTGGGTGTTGGGTGGTCATCCCAAGTTTTTAAGTTTATATTACATCTCCTTCTCCAAAAGTACCTTAGATAAAGAAAGAAAAATTGTGATTTAAAGTTGATTACAAAGAAACTAAGCAAATACAAAGTTAAGGTATCTAAGAAAAGATACCTTAAAGACAAATAGCCACCTAAGGTGGCGAAAAATGTATGGACTTCCGTTGGTGTTGTTTTACATTGAACTCCAATCCCTTATTAACACCTCATAAAAAGCTACAGACCGTCTCATATCTTGTTTATTCTTATTTAAATTTATCAAACTAGCACTAGTAAAAACCAAAAAGACTCAGAGAAAAAATATAAAAAAGTAAAAAAAATATATATATATATATAAAACACAACATATTCTCAGTTCTATAAGTATTTATTCCTTTCCAATTTATCTAACCAACTACCATACAAGCAGGTACCGAGGGGTTAAACAAAACCTCATTCCTGGATCTTTTCCAAGTTTATATTGCCCCTAACTCCTTCCCACACAAGAAAAAAACGGTTAGTAATGTTATAGACATTTTGGTTAATTACTATTTATAAGCAATGGTTTATTCATGATTTGTTCATATTTACTACATACACTCACAAATAATGAGTATTATTAAATTTGTTAAATTAGTTGGTTAATTATAATTAGAATATAATGGTTAGATATTTTCTTAAATCAACAGTTAGTACTAATATTATCTCGTCCATGTCCCTTATACATTCCTTCATTACTTCTGTATATTCAACGTCCTTTTGTTTATCTTTGAGCTTTGCATTCAAGGTGAAACATGGACAATGTCTCAAATACACATTCCAGACAGATAAGCTCGGTAACTGTCTGGAAAAATCCACCATCTTAGCCAGTTCCAAACTCTATCTTAAAAGTTAAGAAATTCAATCTTCCACCTCCTCGACATCTTCTTCCGATGCTTTCGACGCTTTTCTTACGATATCTTCTGCATACTTAAAAGCTTTTTCGGGATCCATAAATGAGCGCTCAGTTCCGTTATAAGTAATTTTCATTTTTGCTGGGAAGACCATCCCATATCTGACCTGGGGTATTCCTCTCAGTATGTTTCTTGTCTGTGTAAACAAGTTCCTACTCTGGACGACCTCCGGAGGATAGTCACGGAAAAATCGAATATTATCCCCACGATATATCAAATTCTCCCCATGGACAATCTTATTCAGTATAAATTCCACTGAAGAGATGTCGAGAAATTTCATAATTATCTGTCTTGGAGCAGCATTTATGTCTCGAGACACGTCCAACTCGGTGAACGATATCTATTCTTGATTCTTCCGGCAGTTTAAAAACATCTTTGAGTAATTGAGCAACGAAAGTACGTGTTTGAGATCCATGTCCTTCTCGCCCTTCTCTTACTCCAACAATTCTCAAATTCTGCCTTCTCGATCTCGCTTCCAAGTCCAAACATTTGTCAGTCATTCTTGCAAGCTTTTCTTCTTCAGCTCTCTTTGATTTTTTCAAACTATTTATTTCCGTAATCATCTCTTTCATGTCATTTTGCATCTCTTCCATTCTCTCATCAAGGTCGCTATGCTGGACCACTTTCTGTTTACAGGTATTAATGCCACCTGCTGGATATTCAGGTTCCTACAGCTTTAAGTTACCTTTCCTGTTAGGCAGGAAGTTATCATAATCCAGGAAGTCCAGTTCAGGGAGAGTACCACATGGTGTAGAATGTAATTCCAAGCGCACAATCTAATGCCATCCTACCCACCAGTTTGTTAGACGCATTGTCTTTTCACTATAATGGACTCGCTGGATGTCCCTATCCAGCTATCTATCAAGTTAAACAGTTGAATACAGTAAAGAATCAACGACATCTCGTGTCTCCGGGTCTTTATTGGATTAATTGTTTAACTTGATAGATAGCTGGATAGGGACATCCAGCGAGTCCATTATAGTCGCCCATCTTATCATTTACACCAGTAAATTTCTTATTATATGTGTTGCATGCTAACCAGTCAGCAGAAAGGTTGAATGATTACAATCGAACCATTTACTGAGTATATATCCATGATAAGGGAATAACGTTTAGTGCAAGGTAAACCCAGCAAAGTCCGGTCAAGGAGACCCCTAGGGTCATCAAAAAGGTAGATAGTAGCTTAGCATTGCTCTCTGGTCGTGGTAGGATGATTCAGTTGCCTGATAACAACTGGGAAGAAACTGTTCCTGAATCTGGTGTGGTGCGTTTTCACATTTCTCTACCTTTTGGCTGGGGAGAGGGGAGAAGAGGGTGGCAAGGGTGCGACCCGTCCTTGATTATGCTGCTGGCCTTGCCGAGGCAGCGTGAGGTATAAATGGAGTCAATAGAAGGGAAATTGATTTGTGTGATGGTCTGGGCTGCGTCCACAAATCTCTGCAATTTACTGCGGTTTCGGATGGAGCTGTTTCCAAACCAAGCTGTGACGCAACATGATAAATGCTTTCCAAAGCGCATCTGTAGAAGTTAGGTACACAAAAATGCTGGAGAAACTCAGCAGGTGCAGCAGCATCTATGGAGCGAAGGAAATAGGCAACGTTTCGGGCCGAAACCTAACTTCGATCTGTAGAAGTTAGTGCGAGTTGTAGGGCAAATGCCAAACTTCCTAAGCCTTCTCAGGAAGTAGAGGCGCTAGTGTACTTTCTTGGTCATTGCTTCAATATGGGTGGTCCAGGAAAAGTTGCTGGGGATATTAACTCATAGGAATTTGAGGTTTTCAACCATCTTTCCTTCGGCACCATCAAGGCTAACTGGAGTCTGTGTATCTCTTCGCTTCCTGAATTCGATCACGATTTGCTTTGTCTTGCAGACATTAAGAGAACGTTTATTGTCTGAACAACAGCACACGAGGTTCTTAATCTCCCAACTGTACTCCATCTCATCATTATATGATATCCGACCCACACTCGTGGTGCCGTCTTTAAATTTGAAAATCGAATTAGATTTATACGTGGCTACAAGGATGTACAAGTTATAAAGAATGGGGCTGAGAACGCTTCCTTTGCGGAGCGCCAGTGTAAAGGATTATACTGGACGATGATTTGATCCCTATCCTAATGGATTGGGGTCGGTTGGTAATGAAGTTGAGGATCCATTTGCAAAGATGAGCGCTGACCCCCAGTCCCGCGAGTTTGGTGATTAGGTTGGAAATATATAATGATATTAAAGGCAGAGCTGTAGTCTTTGAATAGGTCTGACCTAGGTGTCTTTGATATCCAGGTGTTGCAGGCAGGAGTGTAAGGCTAGGGCGATGGCATCGTCCGTGAAGCCTGTAGTAGAGGTAGGCGAACTGCAGTGGGTCAAGGCTGCTGGGACGACCAGACTTAATACATTCCATAACTATCCTCTCCAAACATTTCATGGTGGTGGATGTCAAGGCCACTGGACCGTAGTCGTTTAGGCATGGGGTCTTGTTTTTATTTGGTGCTGGGATGATGGTGATCTTCTTGAAACAGGTGGGTACATCAGAACAAGGAGGGAGTGATTAAAGATGTCAGCGATTACACCGAATACTCTCGTTATCTGGTTCACCCAGCTTTTCAGGACACGGCCAGGAACTTCGACTGCGCCAGTCATTTTTCGTGGGTTTACCCACAGGAAGGCCAATCGAACCTCTGCTACAATCAGGCCGAAGAGAAGCATATTGGAGTCTGAAGTCCAGGCGACTCCGCCCTGTTGGCCTTCTGCTCGAAGCGAGCAGAGAAAGCATTCAGTTGATCGGGTAGCGTCGCATTATGACTAATGACGTTGCCCGACTGTGCTTTGCAGCCTGTTATCTTATTCAGACATTGCCACATTCTCCGTGTGTCCAAGTTTATTTTTAGTTTAGCTTAATTTAGAGATACAGCGGGGAAACCAGGAACCAGGGGCCACAGTTTAAGAATAAGGAGTAAGCCATTTAGAACGGAGACTAGGAAACACTTTTTCTCACAGAGAGTGGTGAGTCTGTGGAATTCTCTGCCTCAGAGGGCGGTGGAGGCGGGTTCTCTGGATGCTTTCTAGAGAGAGCTAAATAGGGCTCTTAAAATAGCGGAGAGGGTATATGGGGAGAAGGCAGGAAGTCAAGTCAAGTCAAGTCACTTTTATTTATATAGCACATTTAAAAAATAACTCTCATTGGCCAAAGTGCTTTACATTGGTATAAGAATAGTATAACAAACAACAGTGGTTCATAGATTAAATACAAACATCAATACATACATATAGCCCTCGTTCAGAGGACGTCAATAAAGGCTTGGGAGTAGAGATGAGTTTTTGGTCTCGACTTAAAGGAGTCGATGGAGGGGGCAGTTCTGATGGGAAGAGGGATGCTGTTCCACAGTCTAGGAGCTGCAACCGCAAAGGCGCGGTCGCCCCTGAGCTTATGCCCAGACCGCGGGATGTTCAGCAACACCAAGTCGGCCGATCTGAAGGACCTGGAGATGGGTGAGGAGACTTTTAATGTAGGTGGTGGCAAGCCCATTGAGGGCTTTGTAGACATAAAGGAGGATCTTGAAATTTATTCGGAACCGCACAGGGAGCCAGTGGAGAGAGCCAGGATCGGGGTGATGTGGTCCCCTTTTCGAGTGCCCGTCAGGAGTCTCGCTGTACCAGTTGCTGGCGGGACAGGGAAGATTGGCTGATGCCAGTGTAGAGGGAGATGTAGTAATTTAAGCGGGAGGAGATAAATGTGTGGATGATCTTTTCGAGGTCATCAAACTGGAGGAATTATTTTTATTTTAGCTATAGTCCGAAGCTGGAAGAAGCTAGCTGTTACCACGGCATTGACTTGTTTGTCAAATTTCAATGCCGAGTCAATTATTACGCCAAGGTTTTTGACGTGAGGTTTGAGTAATGGGGTAAGGCTTCCAAGGCTGCCTGCTATTATTTTGATTGAGTCCGAGGGGCCGAGAAGGATGACCTCAGACTTACTCTCGTTTAGTTGGAGTTCTGGGCCATCCAACACTTTAGATCCTCGAGGCAGCGGATAAGGTTAAGCATATTTGATCGGTTTTGGGGCTTCAGGGGGAGATAGAGTTGTGTATCTTCTGCGTAGCAATGGAAGGAAATGCCGTGCCTTGTTCAATGTTTGTCACGTGCAAACACACAGTGACATTATTTTCCTTACAGACAGTCCAGTAAGGTTTTGAATTTAGTTTATTGTCACGTGTACCGAGGTATAGTAAAAAGCTTTTGTTATGTGCTAACCAGTCAATGGAAAGACAATACATGATTACAATCGAGCAATCCACAGTGTACAGATACATGATAAAGGGAACAATGTGAATAGCGTTTAGTGCAAGAAAAAGTCCAGTAATGTCCAATCAAGAATAGTCCAAGGGTCTCTAATGCCATATTGCAATACCTAACCACAATCCCCGATTAGCAAAGTGTACAGAAATAGTCCACTGAGACTGTAAGCAAGCGGTGCAAGGTTTTGGAGCCATTTAAAAGTCCAGTCTGCACTCCAGGTCTTATGAGTGGCGCCCGATCCAGATGAGCACCAGGCTGCTGCAGGGCCTCCAGCCATCATCTTCCTTGGATGTCTAGATCCCAGGGAACCTCCTGCAGCCGACCTTGATGGATTACCTTATTGAGGTGCACAAGATCACGAGGGGCATGGATAAAGTGAACCCTCACAGTCTTTTTCCCAGGGCAAAGGATTCAAAAACTCGTGGACATAGGCATAAGGTGAGAGGGGAGAGATTTAAGGGGGGTCTTTTAGTTTAGTTTAGAGATACAGCGTGGAAACAGGCCTTACGGCCCACTGAGCCCACATCGAACAAAGATCACTCATACACTAGTTCTATGTGACATACAAGTGACAAGTTACAGAAACCAATTAACTTTCAAACCTGTACGCCATTGGAATGTTGGAGGATACCGGTGCATCCGGAGAAAACCCCACGCGGTCACAGAGTACCAGGTACAAACTCCATACTGAGAACACCCATAGTAAGGATCGAACCCGGGTCTCTGCCGCTGTAAGGCAGCAACTCAACCAGTACGCAACTGTGCCACCCCTGATGGTCAATATTTTCACTCACCGGGATAATCTGTATCCAGATTGAGCCACCGGAGGAAAGTATAGAAGTTGATACAATGATCACTTTCAAACGATATTTGGACATATATATGGAAATGCACAGGAAGGGATTAGAGGATTATTGGCCAAATGTGGGCAGATAGGACAAGCCCAGAATGCTAACTTGGTCAGCATGGACAAGGTGCAACAGGGTTTCCATTTATAGAAGAGTTTGATGACAATTGCCTAAGGGTTTGCCGAGATAAACAACCTGAAACAAAAGCTATAAATGTGTTTATGTATAAACACACAGCTAACATTACGCTTTTTCCAGGTGTACACTGGCCCTATCCCCGAACTCTATTTCTGTTACATTGACAATGGCATCAATGTTACCCCCTGCACCCATGCAGAACTCATAGACCTCCCTAACTTCACGACCAATTTCCATCGTGCACTGAAATTGACTCGAACAATCTTTGGCACCTCCCTCCCCTTTCTTGATCTCACTGTCTCCATCACAGGAGATAGACCATCGACTGATGCCTATCATAAACGTATAGGCTCCAACAAATATCTAGACGACACCTCTTCACATCCTACTTCCTGCAAATCCACTATCCACAACTCCCAATTCCTCATTCTACGCCGTATTTGCACCCAACATGTGGTGTTCCACACCAGGACATCCGAGATGTCCTCATTCTTTAGGGGACGGGAATTCCCCTCTTCCATCATAGAATATTGCCTCACACATGTCTCCTCAGTACCCCACATCTCCGCCCTGGCTTCCCTTCAACCCAGTCGCAACAGGGACCAAATCCTTAAGGGCCTGTTCCACTTGGGCGTCATTTGCACATCACGCAGACGGCGCACAAAGATTTTGTACATCCCAAAATCCTGGGGGGCAGCGTGCGACTGCGCGTCACTGCCTACATCACCATGCACCATGTGCGCATTGCGCTCGTCGAGACGCGTAAATGATGTCGCGTAAATTACGTGCAAATGACGCCCAAGTGGGACAGGCCATTTACCTTTTACCCCCACAGCCGTCGCATACATCACATAATCCTCCGCTATTTACGCCACCACGAACGGGATCCCACCACTAGTCACATCTTCCCATCTCTATCCCTTTCCGCCTTCTACAGAGACTGTTACCTACGCAACTCTCTGGTTAACTCACCCCTTCCCACCCAAATCACCCCCTCCCCAGGTACCTTCCCCTGCAACCACAGAGATGCAACACCTGTCCCTATACCCCCCACCACCGATTCTGACCAAGGACCCTGACAATCCTTTGAGGTTAGACAGAGGTTCACTTACACCTCCTCGAACCTCATCTATTGTCTCCGTTGTTCAAGGTGTGGACCTTGGTCGAGACTGAATGTAGACTGGGAGATCGTTTCGCTGAACAGCTTCTCTCCGTCCACTTCGCCCTACCTGCTCTCCCGGTTGCCAAACATTTTAATTCCCCTTCCCATTACGACACTGACATTTCTGTCCTAGGCCTCCTCCATTGTGAGACCAAACACAAATTGGAGGAACAGCACCTCATATTTCGCTTGGGCAGCTTACGACCCTGTGGTATGAATGATGATTTCTCTAATTTCAATTAACCTATGCATTCACTTTCTTTCCTCCCTCCCCCACCCGAGTCGTGGTAATAGCTTCAACGCTAGTCTTGTTGAGTGTCATTGTCTGTACTCGTTTCAACTTGTCAACAGCGAACACTGGCTTGTTCCCTTTATCATCGTTACTTTTTTTGCATATCTTTCATTCATTTGTTCTACATCTCTCTACATCACCGTCTATATCTCTCGTTTCCCTTTCCACTGACTCTCAGTCTGAAGAAGGGTCTCGACCCGAAACGTCACCTTTTCCTTTTCTCCAGAGATGCTGCCTGACCCGCTGAGTTACTCCAACTTTTTGTGTCCATCTTAGCATTAGTTTAAGTTTAATTTAGATGAGTTTAGAGATACAGAACTGAAACAGGCCCTTCTGCCCAACGAGTCCGCGCCGACTAGCCACCCCCGCGCACACACTCGGGACAATTTACAATTTTTACTCAGTCAATTAACCTACAAACCTATACGTCTTTGGAGTGTGGGAAGAAATAAAAAATGCCGGAGAAAACCCACGCAGGTCACGGGTAGAACGTACAAACTCCGGACAGACAGCACCCGAGGTCAGAATCGAACCCGGGTCTTTGACACTGTAAGATAAGCAACTCTACAGCTGTATCGCTGTACCCGTCATGTGGGCAGTTAATCACAAGTTTCCTTTGGCAAGATATTATTAAAACATTTCTGCTGAAATCAGCTGGTGCACAAGCGGTTAGTTGGTGCACAACTAACCGCTTGGTCCTACAGTTTGATACTTCTCTGTATAAATATCTGCGCATTACAATTATCATTGGAGTTGTGACCTCAGCCCTCGATTGAGACGCTCTTTACATGCGGCTAGTAAAATAAAGAATACTGCTGATGTAACGAGTCTTTCAGACTCACTTCGGGGAGATATTTCGACAGTTCCTTGGAGCTTCCACCGAGATCGTTTGTCCAAATTATGGGAGGAGGAAGAATGAGAAAGCGCGCCTGTTGATCGGGAAAGTCCCTTCGTTGCCACCGCTGTTCATACTGAAGGGGAATTTTTCACCGACGGTGAGGGGCGGCACTCTCGGCCACACCTCAATTCCAATTCCAATTCCAGGATCGGATATTCTTTCATTAATCATTTTCTCTGGACTTCCGGTAGCGCCATGGAACATTGAGGGCGCTGCATTGAGCTCTACTCCCGTAAATTTTTTCAAAAAGCCGTTTTAAAGTTGGGATTGAATCTAAAAATAACTCAACGGAGCTGCTTGGTTTGCATAAGGAAAACATCATCAGATAACGACGTTAAATCGCGGTAAAATCGCGGTAAAAATCGGGACTTTTAAATGAGAAAGGGGACCTGCTCACGAGCACCAAAAAAAGCCGCTATAAGCCTCCAGCTGAAAAGTGTTTTGGATACTCTGCAAACAACTGAAGAAGGCTCCGAGGAGGAGTCCGACAGCCAAGGAGTTGTGCTGGAAATGGCTACAAAAGGAGGAAAGAAAGAACTGGAGGTAAAGGAAATGTTTGTAGAAATTACTACTACAATTAAGAGTATGGAGAATAATATGGAAATATTCTCTCATAAAATTGATGGTGCCTGTGATGAGTTAAAGGAGCTGAAGAAGCAACATAATGAGTGATAAAAAACTTAACTCAGAAATTGTTAGAATTGAAAAGGACTATAATAAGAAATTTGTTGGTGTAAATGCTAAGATGGACAACATTGACGAGAGAATGGAAGAGATGGAAAGTAATATGAAAGATGATCATGGAAGTAAACAGTCTGAAAAAATCAAAGAAAGATGAAGCAGAAAAGCTGGCAAGAATGACTGACACATGTTTGGACTTGGAAGCGAGAGCGAGAAGGCAGAATTTGAGAATCGTTGGAGTAAGAGAAGGACGAGAAGAACATGTATCTCAAACACGTACTTTCGTTACTGAATTACTCAAAGAGGTTTTTAAACTGCCGGAAGAACTAAGAATAGATACTGTTCAACGAGTTGGACGTGTCTCAAGAGGCATAAATGCTGCTCCAAGACAGATAATTGTGAAATTTCTTGATATTTCTTCAGTGGAATCTATACTGAAGAAGATTGTTCATGGTGAAAATTTGATATATCGTGGGGAAAACATCCGATTGTTCCGTGATTATCCTCCAGAGATTGTCCAGAGAATGAACTTGTTTACACCGACAAGAAACATATTGAGGGGTATTTCTAAAGTCAGATATGGAGTTGTTTTCCCAGCAAAAATGAAAATTACTTATAACGGAATTGAGCGATCATTTACGGACCTAGAAAAAGTGTTTAAATATGCAGAAGATATCATGAGGAAAGCATCGGAAACATCGGAAGAAGACGACTAAAAGAAAGAACAAGGAACTTTTTAATTTCTAAGATGGAGCTGGAACTGGTGGATTTTTCAGCCAGTTACTGAGCTTATCTGTCTGGAATGTGTATTTGAGAACATTGTTTAACCTTGAATGAAAAGCTCAAAGATAAACATGAAGAAACTGTACAAGGAACAGGGACGATGCTAATTACAATTAACTAACTAACTTTAACAAAACTAATGACTTGTGAGTGTGTGTAGTAAATATGAATAATCATGAATAAACCATTGCTTATAAATTGTAATTAACCAAAATGTCCATAACATTACTAACGTTTTTTTTTCTTTTTGGGTGGGAACGCAACATAAACTTGGAAAAAATCCAGGAATGAGGTTAACCCCTCGGTACCTGCTTGTAGGGTAGCTGGTTAGATAAATTGGTACGGTACAAATACTTATAGAAATGAGAATAGGTTGTGTTTTATATTTGGATTTGGTTTTTTTTTTCTTTTTAATTACATTATTTTTTTACTTTTTAATATTTTATCTTTGCGTTTTTTTTTTTTTTTTTTTGGGGGGGGCTTTATACTAACGCTAGTTTGATAAAGTTAAACAAGAATAAACAAGATATGAGACGGTTTGTAGTTTTTTTTACGAGGTGTTTATAAGGGATTGGGGCTCAATGTAAAATAACATCAAGGGAAGTCTATAATTCTTTCGCCACCTTAGGTGGCTATTTGTCTTTAAGGTACCTGCTTTTAGATACCTTAATTTCACTTTAAAAAAAAAATCACTATACAAATTTGTATTTACTTAGTTTGTGTTTAATTAATTGTAAATCACAACTTTTCTTGCTTTATCTAAGGCACTTTTGGAGAAGGAGATGTAATGTAAACTTAAAAATTTGGAATGACCACCCAACGTCCAGAACACGGAGGTATTTGTTTGCACCATATGATTCGAGAATATTACTTTGATATACAATGCAAGACGATAGACAAATAAAGAATGGAGGAATCACATTCTGTAGTTGGAATATAAGGGGTGCCAATGAACCAATAAAGAGGGGTAAAATTTTTGCTCACCTAAAATCTTTGAAAAGCGACATAATTTACTTGCAAGAAACTCACATGAAACAGGAAACACAAATGAGATTAAAGGCGAAGTGGATAGGCCAAACATATTATTCGTCATTTACTTCTAAATCTAGAGGTACGGCTATTCTTATTCGAAAAGGTATACCGTTCAAATTAAAGAATACTATATCAGATAAAGAGGGAAGGTATATCATAGTTTCGGGAGAAATTTATGCTACCCCAATAACTATGGTAAATATTTACGCTCCGAATTTTGATAACCCTCAATTCTTTGAGAAAATTATAGATATAATACTGGAGTTTAATTATCAAAATGTTATAATAGGAGGGGTTTCAACTTTGTTTTAGATCCATACTTAGACAAATCAGCAAAACAAAGAAGGAGTAATATAAAATCTAAGACTAGTGAATTTCTAAATACATATATAAAAAAAATACTAACATAACAGATGTATGGAGATCTGCTAACCCAGCAGGAAGGGAATACTCGTTTTACTCTTCGGTACATAAAACATACTCAAGAATTGATTATTTTTTAGTGGATAGGAAATTAATGCCATATATAATTAACCCAACATACCATATTAGTAGTATTTCTGATCACTCTCTGTTTACTTTTTTTGTAAAATTTGAAGGAATGCCGGGAAAGATTTTTTTTTGAGGTTTCATACATATATATTAAATGACTTACAGGGTTATCAATATTTGAAACAACAAATGATATCATTTTTTGAGATAAATGATACACCAGGTACCTCACCTTCTTTAATATGGGAAACTTTTAAAGCATTTATTAGAGTAATTATAATTTCATATGACATTTTTCAAAATAAGAAGAATAAAACAGAACAGATGCTGTTAGAACAAGAAATAAGACAGTTAGAGTTAGATAATGCTAAAGATCCCACTATAGATAAACATAATAAGATAATACTACTGAAATTTAAACTTAACCGAATTCTCTCGTCAAGAGTAATAAGATTATTCCAAATTACAAAACAGGAACATTTTGAGTTTGGTGACAAACCACATAAGCTGTTGGCGCGTCAACTGAAAAAACAGGAAAAGGAAAATACTATAAATAAAATTAAATCCGAGAATGGTGAATTACTAACACTACCTAAATATATTAATAAAAGATTTGCTGAATTTTATCAAAATTTATACACATCATAAACCAAAACAGAAGATAGTAAAATTACTAACTTTTTAGATAAATGTAATCTACCAAAACTTGACCTTTTGGAACAAGAAGAACTAGGAGCACAAATTACAATCGAAGAAATAGGTGAAACAATAAAATCGCTGAAAAATGGTAAGACACCGGGACCAGATGGTTTTAGTAATGAATTTTATAAAACGTTTCATGAGATAACGACCCCCTATCTATTTAATTTATATACTTACGTTTTTAAAGAAAATAAATTACCTGAAACATTAGCAGAATCAACTATTACGCTTATTCCAAAGAAAGATAAAGATCTAGAGGAACCGGGTTCATATAGAGCTATATCACTTTTAAATACAGACCAGAAAATTCTAGCAAAGACTTTAGTTAGAAGACTAAGCAAATATATTAGTAAATTGATAAACCCTGATAAAACGGGGTTTATACCCAAAATATATTCATTTAATAATTTGAGACGCCTGTTTAATATAATGTACTCACATAAAGTGGAGGAAGAAGACAGCAATTATTTCTTTGGACGCAGAGAAAGCATTTGATCAGGTAGAATGGCAGTATTTATACAAAGTATTACAAAAATTTAATATGGGAGAGAATTTTATTGCATGGGTGAAATTATTATATGATAAACCGATGGCAAGAATATTAACTAACAGCATGTTATCTAAAAAATTTCAATTATCAAGGGGTAATAGGCAGCGATGTGCTTTATCACCCCTGCTATTTGCATAGAACCTCTGGCTGAAAGTATAAGAAGCTATCCGAATATTCAGGGTTATAATACTAGGGACTCAAATAATAAAATTTCATTGTATGCAGTCGATATTTTGTTATATATAACAAATTCACAAACGAGCATACCAAATTTATTAAATTTAATAGAGGAATTTGGGTCCTTTTCTGGATATAGAATAAACTGGAACAAAAGTGAAATCATGACGTTAAAACCTCAAGAATCTACACACTTATTGAAATTCCCCTTTAAAATAGCAACAGAAAAATTCAAATATTTGGGTATTCAGATTACTAGAAAACATAAAGCTTTATTCAATGCCAATTTTATACCCTTAATAAATAAACTTAATATAATGATAAAATTTTGGAAAACACTCCCTTTATCATTAATAGGCAGAATAAATGCTATTAAAATGAGCTTCCTACCACAGTTATTATACCTATTTCAGTCTATACCAGTATATGTACCAAAATATTTTTTTTCTAAACTGAACGCTAATATTACTAATTTTGTTTGGGATTATAAATCACATAGAATTAAAAAAGAACACTTATGTAAACCAAAAGATGTCGGGGGACTTTCACTCCCAAATATTTTGTATTACTATTTGGCAATACATATTAAGAATATAATTTACTGGTTGGATAGTTCAACTCAACAGACAGAATGGATAAAAATGGAGAAAGAGGATTGTTATCCTTGTAATACAGGAACAATCCTCTTCTCCCCGAAAACAATGAACAATACAATATATAAGAAGAACCCAATTATACAGGATACAATAAGAATATGGAAACAAATAAAATTATCCTTAAAATTAAGAAACCTATCATTGTTAACACCGATAGCGAATAATCCTTTATTTAAACCATCTATGATGGATAAAATATATAATCAATGGGAAAGTTTAGGAATTAAAAGGATCGGGGACATGTATGAAATGGGAGATTTATTATCATTTCAACAATTATAATTTAAATTTAAACTGAAAAACACTCATTATTTTAAATATTTTCAGATTTGTAATTTTTTGAAGACATACATACAGGGATATCAAAAATAACTCCTGATTTACTAGAAGAAGTAATGAATATAAAAGCTGATACACAAAAATTAATATCATATTTATATAATAGTATCTTAAATATAGATTTACCTGTGACCGAGGTAATTAGAGAAGAGTGGGAACGGGAATTATTGATAAAAATTACGAAGGCTACATGGGAAATGTATTTGACATACATTCACAAGTGTTCGATTAACGCAAGACATAATCTAATCCAATTTAAAATTTTACATAGATTTTATTACTCAAAAATAAGATTAAATAAATTTTATCCAAATATATCGCCCATTTGCGATAAATGTTTAACCCAAGACGCAACTATAACACACTCTTTTGTTTCTTGTATAAAACTTCATGGATTTTGGAGTGATATTTTCGAAATATTTACAAAATTATTTAAGACAAAAATGGAACCCAATAACGAATTGATTATATTTGGGGTAATGGAAGACGGGAACAAATTGAGCTCATCTCAAAAGTCAATTTTTAATTATGGTTTAATAATAGCAAAAAAATGAATATTGAAATTTTGGAAAAATACACCAATACCAACGCTCAAAATGTGGATTGCAAGTATGTTGGATACCGCACATCTTGAGGAAATGCAATTCCTCCTAATAGATAAATTTGACCAATTCATAACGAGTTGGTCTCCATTTGTCGTCTTTTTGGAAACATATGGTGCAACACAGGTGTAAAAGCTAATCCGTGACTGGGGATGGTCAAGATTATAAATGATCTCCTTACTTCTATTTTCTTTTCTTCTCTTTTCTTCTTTTACTCTCTTTCTTCTGCTTAGTATCTCAACTTTCTTTTTTCACTCTCTATTTTTCTTTTTCACACACTATATATCTCACATTTTTCTATTTTTCATTATCTAACTTTTCTCTTTTTCTTCTTTATTACAATTTTTTTTAAATAAGAAGCTGTACATAAAACGTATTATGAAAATATAATTGTATACAATTGTACTTACTTCTAATAAAATAAAAATATTTAATCATTTTCTCTTTTCAAAAGAGGATGAAGAGACTGGGATTTGCGAAAGCGGGGTCTGGACGTTAACGCGCCAGAGTAAAATAAGAGACATCAGGGATGTCTAACGGGCTGCACGGAGGCGCAGTGGTAGCGTTGATGCCTTTTATAGCGCTTGAAGCGCCGGAGGCCCGGTTTCGACCCCGACTGCGGGTGCTTGGGTTTCCTCCCACACGGACAGGTTTGTAGGTAAATTTGCTTGGTGCACGTGTAAATTGCCATAACAGTGGTAAATCACTTTGTAAAGGAATATTTAAGAAAGAAATGTAGATGCTGGAGAAATCGAAGGTAGACCAAAAGTACTGGAGAAGGTCAGCGGGTGAGGCAGCATCCAATGAGATAATGAATTGCCGACGTTTCGGGAGTTTCTCCAGCATTTTTATGTCTACCTACTCTGTAAAGGAAGTCGGACCCCGCTGTTTGGCGTGGTCGCCGTGGGCCGAAGGGCCCGTTTCTGAGGTGATTCTAGTTTTCACTCTCTGGTCAAGGAAACACAGGTCGATCCTGCTGAGCGCAAGTATCATAGCCTGGAACCCATCAACTATGTGTAAGTAAAGACCTTTAAAAGAAAGACCCAGATATGAGGGCCTGTTCCAGTTCTTGCTCATCACGAAAACTGCAATAGAAATTGGGGAAAGACCACCATGGCTCCACACTGCAAGAAGGTGCCAGCCCAACATAACCAGGACTCGATTTGAAAAGTTTTAGTTTTGGAAATAAATCGCAGAAACAGGCCCTGCCACCATCCGACCAGCGATCCCCATACATTAACACTGCCCTGCACGCTCGTGGCAATTTATAATCTTTAGCGAATTCAATTAACCTAGAAACCTGTACGTCTTTGGGATGTGGAAGGAAAGGGAACCCGGATCTCTGGCGCTGGAAGGCAGAAAGTCTACCGCCGTGTACCACTGTCCCACTGTCCCACCGTGCCGCCCATGCAAAGCAAAGGTATTTGGGAAACTTTGTATATTATGGACTTTGTTAGTACCGATTAAGGTTCAATCACCTGTCAACATATTACCCTCCCCGAGTTAGACCTATGCAAACATCACCAATTTATGCAGCAGGTCAGAGGCAGGGAAAGATGCAAGGTGAAATCGCCCGATGGGCTTTATTTCAAGAGACCAACAAGGGGCTCTAGAATCGTCCACCACAGATTCATAGCTTCCTCATTTCCTCTCTAATGTAACCTTCATAAATTCTAGGAGCAGGATTAGGCAATTCGGTCCATCAAGTCTACTCCGCCATTTAATCATGGCTGAGCTACCTTTTCCTCGCATCCACACTGTCCAACCTTCTCCCCATAACGCCATTGTCGTCCCGCCGTTACTAATCAAGAACCTCCACCTCCCCTCTGGACTCCAGGTATTATAACGGGTATGTCTGTAGGATCGGGCTAATTGAAGGTTGATTAGACCAATTTACCTGATCCTTCAGACATGGCCGTGGCTCGCTTGCCTGTGGCTGGGAAAGGTGTAGGCCGTGTCGTCATCATTAAAATACCCGCGCAATACAATCATGGTTGGAGTTGTGACCGCAGCCCCTGATTGAGCCGCTCCCATATTGCGGCGGGTAAAATAAAGCAGACTGCTCGTGGTGGTTAATAGAAACACAGAAACATAGAAAAATAGGTGCAGGAGTAGTCGTGCCGTTCGAGCCACCACCGCTATTCAATATGATCATAGCTGTTCTTCTAAAATCAGTACCCCGTTTCTGCTTTCCCCCATATCCCTAGATAATGCAATGAGTGGGGTCGGGATTTGGACATGTTATATATGAATCTGTGAATGCTTGATACGGGGAGGACAGGGAGCAGGATCCTGGAGTTAGTCTGAACTGTGTTGAGTGGAGGAAAAAACTGAAGGATGGAATTGGATGCTCCTGCTCTATTGTCTCTGTTTAGTTTAGTTTAGTTTAGTTTAGAGATAGAGCGCCGGAACAGGCCCTTCAGCCCACCCTGTCCGTACCGAGCAAACGATCTCCGCACCAATTACTCGTGGTTTCACTCCCAGTGTGCCATGAACCAATCATTCTCAGTTTAATTTAGTTTAGAGACACGGATTAAATCGAAACAGGCCCTTTAATCCAGCGTGTCCGCGCCGACCAGCGAAACCCGCACACTACTTAATAGTGACAATTTACAATTGTACCAAACCAATTAGCCTACAAGTTTCTACGTCATTGGAGTGTGGGAGATAACCCGAGATCCCGGAGAAAACGCACGCAGGTTACGGGGAGGACGTATAAACTCGCACAGACAGCACCGAGAGTAGTCGGGATCGAACCCATGTCTCTGGCGCTGTAAGGCAGCAACTCTACCGCTGCGCCACCTTGCCGCCAAATGTAATGGTGATGGGACTGGTGGAGCCCAACTTGGTAGACAATGTGGTCTTAGCCTGAGAAACCCGAAAAAAGAAAATTCCATAACTCGTGTCTTAATTAGAAAGTGTTGGCTCCGTGGAGGAAACTGGAAATCAGAGAGAATAATTTTTGGTTGAGGTGAGGTGACCCTGCTCATGGTGGTCTGAAAACACAACAAACGTGGCGGGTGATTGGTTAATCGGACGGTGCGAGTCAAATAAGAGTAAAAAATGGCGGCACGATGGCGCAACTGTAGAGGAACGGCCGCACAACGCCAGAGACCCGTGTTCGATCCTGACTACGCGTGATGTCTGTACGGAGTTTGTATGTGCTCCCTGTGACCTGCGTGGGTATTGTCCGGTTTCCTCCCACACTCCAAAGACGTACATATTTGTAGGTTATTTGGCTTGGCGCATTTTGAAATTGTCCCCAGTGTGCGTGGGAAGTTGTTAAAGTGCGGGGATCTCTGGTCGGCGCGGACTCGGTGGGGCGAAGGGCCTGTTTCCACCTGGTATCTCTAAACTAAACTAAACTAAGAATAATTGGTTCATGGCACACTGGGATTGAAACACGAATGATTGGTTGACACAACGAATTGTAGATGCTGTTTTACAAAAAAAAGACACAACGTGCTGGAGTAACTCAGCTGGTCAGGCAGCATCTCTGGAAGACATGGATAGCTGACGATTCAGAATAATGAAGGTTTCCGACCCGAAATATCAGCTATCCACGTCGTCCAGAGATGCTGCGTGAGCCGCTGGGTTACTCCAGGACTTTGGGTCATTTTTGGAGTGATTGGTTAATTAGGCAGTGGGGGAAAAATAGCAGTGACTAGTGAACAGTATGGTGGTAGAGTATAATGGCGGACAGTATGGAAGGGACTTTGGTTGAGCTGAAACTTGATGGCGGTTGGCAGGAGAACTGGGGTCGAGAAACAATGGGAAGACTGGCCATTGAGATGTTGATATTGTTTTTTTTTATTGTAATGTCTACCGAGACACCGTGAAAAGTATTTTGTTTGTGTGCTATCCAGTCAAACGAAATCTTACTCTACATGAGTATAACGAAGCCATATATAAATGTAATGGGTCGTGCGGGGAGAAATATACTAGAGGGCAGAATATACTTTTAGAGCATTATAGGATCACAATTCCATATAATATGTCCACATTCATCTAGGTTGTAAGATCGGGACTAAACCCTAGTATGTGGGGGGATCGTTCAATAGTCTGAAAACAGCGGGTAAATCGGAAACGGAATTCTAGAAGGATGAGGCGGTACTTCATTGAAACTGACCGAATAGCGAAAGACTTGAATAGAGTGGATGTGGAGGGGATGTTTCCACTGGTGGGAGAGCCTAGAACCAGATGCCAGAGCATCAGAATAAACGCACGTACCTCTAGAAAGTAGATGAGGATGCATTTATTTTAATCAGAGGGTGACGAATCTGTAAAATTCGTTGCCAGGGAAGGCTGTGGATCGCCGTCAATTTATATATTTAAGGCGGAGATTGATAGATTCTAATTAGTACGGGTGTCTTAGGTTATGGGGAGAAGGCAGGAGAATGGGGTTTAGAGGTTTGTGCTGCACACGATGCCACGACCTACTATAACCAGCCAGCTTTTAATTCATATCCCTCCATTCCCTGCATATCCACCTGCCTATCCAAAAGCCTCCTGAATGCCACTATTGCATCTGCCTCCAGCATTACGCCAAGCAAAACCACCCAGGCTCCTACCACCCCGTGGATTGTTATTGGGGACGTGCTCAACTCCCTTCATCTCTCGAGGAAGTAAAATATCAGCTTTTTGCTGTAGCATCAGCGTGGTTGGTCCAGGACACATTACGCTCTCTTTCTCCATCCTGTACACCATCACATCATTTTTTGACATCGTCCAACTACAATGGTGTCATCTCCAAACTGGTAAATGATCTAGAGCAGAATTTGTCCGCACAACCGCGACTCTAGGGAGAATAGAGAATACTGCCAATACATCCGTGCGGGGCACCTCTGTTGAGAGTTATTGTGGAGGTTGTTTTGTCGCCTATCTTCGCTGCTTTTGGTCCATGGGTCAGAAACTGAAAGATCCAGTGGCAGAGGGGAGATGTCACTGGACACCATCTTCAGAAGTTTGAAGAAGAGTTTGGGGCGGCACAGTGGAGCAACCGCGGAGTTGCTGCCTTATAGTGCCATGTTCGATCCTGACTATGCGTGCTGTCAGTACGCAGTTTGTATGTTCTCCCTGTGACCGCGTGGGTTTTCTCCGATGTGCAGGATAGTGTTAATACCGGGTTCACTGGTCGGCGGGGACGTCGTGGGCCTGTTTCTACGCTATATCTCTAAAGCATAAGGTCTGGTTGGGACAGGCACATGGGTGATATGATTAACACGGGATTAGTGATTTGAGTTTGATTGGAATTTTCTTTGTTAGTTGTGGGTCAAAGTTTGTGAACACACCAAGACACACATTTTCGTAATACCTCTGAGAAACAGTGTCCCGGGTTTGTGTGTTCCTTTATTTTAACCCGGGCACGGATCCCACGCCCCTTTAAACACTAAGGTTCCGTATTCCCACAGTATCTGCTCAGCTTGGGAAACACAAACAACTAGCATATGAAACGTTGAGAGATTTATGGGTCAATGGGTAGAAAAGATTTAGAAGGATAATGGGTCAAACGTAGGCAAATGGGTCCAAATTAGGTGGGTCATCTTGGGTAACATCAACGAGTGGGGCCGAAAGGCCTATTTGCATGTTCTATGACCCTAATAGCAGGCACCAACTTGTCAAACTGAGCTCCTGTCTCTGCTGTTCTGCTTGTGGCCGGAGGATTTTCTCCGGGTGCCCCGGTTTCTAACCACATCCCAAGACCGCGCGGGTCTGTAAATCAATTGTCCCTTGTCTATTTCGCCTAGTGTATAGCGAGTGGATGAGTAAATGGAATGACATGGGACTAGTGTGGACGGGTGATCGTTGGTGGACGTGGAGTCTGTGAGCCGAAGGAGTTTCCATGCTGTATTTCTAAACTAAGATCAAGCGCTATGGTGATTGGCTGGAGAATGGCGGGGAATGGACTGAGATTTGTGCAAGATAACAGGTAACAAAGAAACAGAACTGGAGATGAATCAAATGATCGGTGTGGCCATGGACCCAATGGGCCGAATGGTGCTTTGGAAATGTTGAAAGCAATTCAGAACGTCATTGAATTAATAGAAAAACTCCAATTATTGCAAATCAAATAATTTTTGTATAGCTGAATTTAATAACCATTTTATATGTTGTTCCATGTTGCTCTCCCATTCAAATATATTGAAAGACTTGTACATATACGAAATAAAGCATACTGCATTCAAAATTAAAATTCTCCATGTATTGCATAAGTGAATTTAATTAGCATTTTCGATTTATCGCACTTCCATTAAAATTTACTTCGAAGGTTGTAAATATTTTAAATTAAGCCAACTGCATTAATAATAAGCTTGTGTTCCTTGCGTGCTAAATGCATTATTTGAGATTTATAAGCAGAGCACTACGAAGAAAGGGACTAGAAATAAGTTAGACAAAATTGCTGGAGAAACTCAGCGGGTACGGCAGCATCTATGGAGCGAAGGAAATAGGCAACGTTTCGGGCCGAAACCCTTCTTCAGACTGAAGAAGATCAGTCTGAAGAAGGGTTTCGGCCCGAACCGTTGCCTATTTCCTTCGCTCCATAGATGCTGCCGTACCTGCTGAGTTTCTCCAGCAATGTTTTCTACCTTCGATTTTCCAGCATCTGCAGTTCCTTCTTGAACAGACTAGAAATAAGTTGGTCAGGATCCAGTGGTTGCCACAGCAGGGAGGTTTGGACATGCTTCTGGAGTCAACGTGTCAGAGGATTGTACAGTGAGGAAATTGGCCCTTCGGACAATAATGTCGATATGAACATCTTTAACTATGTACATTATTCCAGTTGGTCCCAATTAGATCCATATCCTTCCAACTTGTAATAAGAGGGAACTGCTGATGCCGGTGTATACCAAAGATAGACACGATGTACTTGCGTAACTCAGCGGATCAGGCAGCAAATCTGTAGGACATGGAAACGTGACACTTCGTGCCCGGTCCCATTCCAAGGAGCTGAGAATTTGCAGCACTTTGTCTATCCTTCCAACTATTTCCTAATTAAGAGCCTGTTCATGCGTCCAAACGTCTATCGTACATTTTGGTGTATCTCATTTTCACCACTTTGTTTACTAGCATATTCCAGATATCAAACCCTCTCGGAGTACAAAACCTTTTTTTTGAACTAGTACTGCATTTTATTATATTACACAAAGATTAAAAGCGAGTCGGAGAATTAATATGATTGACAACCAAAGGTCGACAAAATCAGCCAGACCGCAAAAGCAGGTGGGAACGGCGGACTTCATTGCGAGGCAGGTTCCATTGCAGTCGGAACACTGGTCTGCTCAGCTTCCTCGGATGGATCAGTCTCCACGCTGGCTGCGGACACAACAAGACCAATTAAAACAAGCCACGGTAATTGTACCACAAGACCATTTCTGGCACATCCATTCAAAGCCGTCACTTAAAGTGATTAGGACGGAGATTTGAACGGAATTCTCCAGGGGGGAGACGTTATTGTCAAGGTCAGCGTTTGACAACTAAATTTGACGTGGACATCAATATGCGAAACAGGTGATTAACTTAACAGGGGACACGTATATTGGTCGTTGTGTTGACAGTGAGGAAGATTGTCTGACCTGCAGCAAGGTATGGTATTGGTTTATTATCGTCACCTTGACACAGATACGAGGAAAAAAACTTTGTTTCGCGTGTCATCCAGATAAATTATTCCATAGACCCAAGCCGTGCAGAATATAGTCTTACAGAGAAAGGGCAGAGGGCAAGGGCCCTATCAAGGTAGACTGGAGGATCGGGAATACATTCTTATCTTTTGAGGGGTTTCTCAAAGCGTCTGAGCGGGTAAGAAACTGTTCTTCCATCTGTAGGTACATGATGCACCTGAACCATGTATTGCCAACGCGACAGGGGTACCACGGTGACGCAGTTGTAGAGATGCTGCCTTGTAGCGCAGTGCCGGGTTCGATCCTGATCACGGGTGCTGTCTGTGCGCATTTCCCACGTGCTCCCTGTGACCGCATGGATAGAACTAGTGCATGGATGATCGATGGTTGGCGCGGCCTAGGAAGCCTCACATTTTTCAATCACACCCCAAAGGCCATTGAGTTTATATTCCAGGCATAGAAAATCAATATTGCATACCTGAGTTTGTCACGGTAGAAGATAACACACATCACTGAAAGGAAAACGGTTTTCAATCCTAGAGGGGTCCACAGGATCAGAACCATATAACTCTGTGTGACTGAGGAGAGAGTGAGAGAGGTCAGAATGGTCACTGGGAAGGGGAGCGATCGACAATGTACAAATGGTATATGCTTCACTAAGATCACCTTTACACTCTGGAGAATACAGGTCTAATCTGCTCGAGCAAATATCAGCCTGCTGACAGCGCTCAGGAAGTCAGGCAACTGTAGAAGGAAATCCAAAGACGTCGTTTAGTCCGGGAATCCTTCCAGTTTTGAGGCAAGGTCTCGATATGAATTGTCATTCGCCAATTTCCTTCCAGATATGCTACCTGGCCTATCCAGTTCCTCCAATAGCTTTTTTTTATGCTCAAGTTTCATGTACCTGCATTCACCGGGGTCTCCGGTCTACTCAATCTCCCCTGATCTTCAATCAACCTGCCCTTCCGGGAAACAGTGACGGAATCTTCACTGCACTCCCTCCACACTAATCGTGGCTTTATTGTAGTTAAGAAGAGCAAAGTCCGACCCAGTACAGCAGGTGAGATCTCGCTAGATCCTGATATAACTGCGATAAAATATCTCAACCCTTGAATATAAATCCTCTCTTGATAAAACCTGACCAACTATTGCCTTTCTCGACTCTTCCACATCAGTACATCAACCTTCATTGGCATGAGAACAAGCACACTCGGTTCCTTTTGAACATCCACAGCACTCGATCTCTCACCATTTAATAAACACTGGTTTTATGTTTATTCACCCGTGTGGATAATTTGCCACATTTTATTCCACATTATGCTCCCATCCAATCGATCAGCTTGTCCACCTCCTCCGAATCTCCGCGTCCTCCTGCCCTCCCACAGTCCCACGGCCCTACCATCATCATCAGACCTGACAATTGTCCACTTCAATCAACTCACTGATGCAGACTGTGAATAGCTGAGACCAAGAACCAATCTCCACATATTTCATTCTACATTCTGCTCGATAAATGCTTTTCAATCCCCGACAGTGCGTTGACTTAATGCCGCCTTTTCGCATCTGGTTCCCCAAACTCCTGGCGGGGACCCAACCTAGATCCTTCTGAGAATCCAAACGTACCACAGCACCTTGCTCCCTCTTAGGCATTCAACTCCTCACCTCGCTAAAGGACTCCAATACAATGATCAACTGTGGTTGCTTATCTCTGGAGTTGTATCTGACCCTCCAGATGCGAGGCTGCGCCCACTGAGTCCTGAGAGACAGGGTTTCCTGTTCCTGCTCTCCTCCCTCCCTCTGCACCTTCGCTCTACACGGCAGGATGTGGCGATGGTTCCTTACCGGGTGTGACACGCAGCTGGACCTCACGCTGGTACTGATGTGTGTACGGGGGGTGAACGCTTTCCTTGAACCGTTCTTCGACGTCCTTTGTCGCATCGTAGTTTTCCGGTTTGCTGATCTCCACCAGACACAGGTAGCCGTCACTGTCCTCCACACTCAGCTGCTTTATCCTGGTTGAGGCGTTTCCCAGATCTGGGTCCCCGACCAGCTCTAACCGAGTTGCTCCGTTCCCCGCCGCCCAGGATCCATCAGTTTGAGGTATGAACGCGACGATTTGTCGATAGGGATCCTTCCTCATCCATGTGACCGTGAGGGCTCTGCGGTGATACTGGGATTGCCGATACACGCATGGTAACGTGGCCGAAGCCCCCTCAGTCCCAGTCACCACTGAGACATTCCCTACGGGAGCTGAGGGAAGGATAGACACCGGAATGTATCAACGTTCTTTGGGTGAATCGTCTTGTACCGACCTCTCCCTGTGGGAGTAGGTGGAGGCGTTGCCCAGTGTGGAGCTAACAGTGACGGTCTCAGGGAAGGTGGGTCAGAGGGCGCAGGGGACAGGACGTATTCAAGGATGGCTCCGGATCAGTGGTCACTGGTCGCCTCTGACAGCGCGGCTCTCCCTCGGCGCTGCCCTGAGAGCGAGAGAGTGAGCGACAGCGAACCCGCGCCTCCCCAGATCCCAAAACTGTTCTCCACGGGGAATATTCAATGTGTGAACCGGTGAACTCCACACCTAGAGGGAGACCCGCCCACAGGGGATTGGGGACCGACACCTTCTTTAATACTGGGCCCCTCGGTTCCAATTGATAGTTGGAGAACAATTCCAACAGGGTGATCGCCATCTTCCTATTTCTCGGTTTACACAATCTACCTGTATTTGACTGTGGATATCATCACATCAGGGCCTGCGTCTCGTCCACTCCAGGAGCTCACTGTCCAGACGGATTAATTGGATAGGAATCAGGAGCATGAACCCCCGCCCTTCAGCCACATCCCTCCCCCCCCCCCCACCCGACCCCACGTGGCGATTATTCTCGCCCAGCAGTTCGGCTGCGAGTGTTCTCCGGCTTGGCCCTGCTTTAGGACCGGCTCGCCTTCCGCGGATCTAACGACAGAACCCGCGCCACAAGAACGATGAGGGACACGGGAGCAACCGCCGAGAGGAAGGTGGGCCGTCGGGTGGCGAGGAGGGCAGCCGAGAATGACAGTGAGGGGGAGGTGGGGGCGATGCCACGAGCGGCGGCAGGCAGTAGAGAGAACTGCGGTGAATCTCTGCAGCTGTCGGCGCGAAAATGTGGCGGCACTTGTGTACTGCCAAGGTAAGGTCTGCTACATGACTTTTCAGGGTTGTCTGCATAACAAAGTATTTCACTGTACCTAGGTACGTGTGAGAATACAATATTATTGAATTGAACCATCAACATGTATTGATCAGCATTGTACCGGGGGAACCCGCGATCCGTGAGCTCTGGGGCAGCCACAGTCTCCGAACATTGTTCTCACCTTCCACAGACAGCTGCGTTGGAATCAGAGATTGAAATCTCCCAACACTGAGACCCAGGCGGCACCGATAGTGACCATTGTCCTCCCGTCTCAGTGGCTCCACCATTATCGAGGCATCTCCCTCTCTGAGGTTCCCCACGAGTTTGAACCGACTTCCTCCGGCCTCCTGTGTCACTTCATCGCATCGGGGGCGACCGGGACCGGCATATGTGCAACGAAACTCAAAGCTGGGAAGTGTTGATGACTCCTTGTGCCACAGCAAGTAGCCGGTGAGATTACGATCAGTGGGTGGGTGGGTGAATGTACACGGCAACACAGCGGAGGCCCCTTCCACGGCAGACACCTCATCCGCACCGGATACTGTCCAATTATTGTGCGAAACGTCTGGAGAGAGGGAGGGAGAGGAGAAGAGGAGAGAGAGAGAGAGAGAGAGAGAGAGAGAGAGAGAGAGAGAGAGAGAGAGAGAGAGAGAGAGAGAGAGAGAGAGAGAGAGAGAGAGAGAGAGAGAGAGAGAGAGAGAGAGAGAGAGAGAGAGAGAGAGAGAGAGAGAGAGAGAGAGAGAGAGAGAGAGAGAGAGAGAGAGAGAGAGAGAGAGAGAGAGAGAGAGAGATTGGAACGAGTACAGGTGTGGTGTTCTAAATCCACACTGTCCCCGGGTGGTTGTCACAAGCTGTGGGACAGATACATCAATACGGGGAGTGGCTTACAGGCTGGGATATAATCAACTGTTCATGGGTGTGTAATCACGTCTGTTCCGCCGGTCAGTTGGTTTTTATAATGTTGCTGATTTATTTACATTCTGGGAAATGTTTGGACGGAGATGGATTCTTGGGATTCTCTCACTGTCACATAAAAGATTTACGGTGGAGACGACCATTCGTTCCATCGGTTCTACGCTAACTCCATGCAACATAAATCCAGCAGTCGGATCTCCATATTCTCAACACACTGCCCTGCAACTTCCTTACTTTCACATACCGTCGGTTAAATTTGCCGGTCTCCTCCCCCGCCCCCCCCTCTATCGCCGTCAGCGCCGCGTCCCAGTGGAACCGCTCTTTGCGAGGACTCGTGTCCCCCAGAAACACACTTGGTTCCTTGGCCAATCACCTCCATGCTGTATCGTCATCTCTTCTCTGTCCACCAATGGGAACAACCTCCCTGTACGCAATGTTAAATCCCTCCATTAGATCTCCTCCCGACTTCAGTGTTAGGAGCTGGAAACCAGTCGGCCCCTTCAGCTCGCACCACTAGAAAATAACATCACGGCTGCTCTGCTGTTAATTCTCCCTCCACATTCCCGCCTCCTCTCTGTCACCTTATCCCCTCTTGCTGATCGAGAGTCTCACTCTATTTTATGAATGGCGGTCTCCATACGCATTTCCTCCATCTTAGCCGTCGACAGATAACCTTCAGCAGGGGTTCGGTGGGTCACGAAGGCGCCTCACCACCACCTTCTGGAGGACACTTAGGTATGGACAATATCACCTCAATCCCCACCTCATCCACTGATAGACCTCAGCCAAAGTACAAACTGCTGGAGCGCGGACAGAGTGCGAACCGGTACACGGGGAGATATGACGAGACAAGGAGGGGATAACAAGGTCAACTAAAACACCTACTGTAACCGTGGACTGAGACGGAGAGCAGGACGGTGCAGAGACAAACCCGGAGTGAGCACATCGCCAACACTTCAGTGTGGAGTCCACCTCACCCACTGCTGTGAGCTTCTTGACGCGGAATGCGGAACAGGCTCGAAGTGTTTCTTCACTTCCTGCAAAAAGTTGAGAGATAATCATAAAGTCATAGAGTCATAGAGTCATAGAGTGGTACAGTGTGGAAACTGGCCCTTCGGCCCAACTTGCCCACACCGGCTAACATGTCCCATCTACATGTGCCTAGCTTCCTGCGGTTGACCCATATCCCTCCAAAGCTGTCCTATCTATGTACCTGTCTATCTGTTTCTTTAAACGATGGGATAGTCTCAGCGTCAACTACCTTATCTAGCAGCTTTTTCCAAACACCCACCACCTTTTATGTGAAAAAGCCACCCCTCAGATTCCTACTTAATCTTTTCTCCTTCACTTTGATCCTATGTCATCTGATCCTCAATTTCCCTACTCTGGGCAAGAGACTCGGTGTAATTATCCGATCTATTCCTCTCCTTTGCGCGAAGGAATAGAGCCCAGCCTACTCAATCTCTCCCTACAGCTCAACCCCTCATCCTCGTACATCTTCTCTGATCCATTTCAAGCGTGACAATATATTTCCTATACCATGGAACCTAGAACTTGAACACAATGTTCTAAATGCGGTCTCACCAACGTCTTATGCAACTGCAACATGACCTCTCAACGTCTATACTCTGATTGATGAAGTTGCCAAAAGCAACACTACACAGAGGCCTAGCATTCACTGTGTAGGTCCTGCCTTTGTTAGACATCCCAAAATGCCTCACACTTCACCGTATTAAATTCCATCAGTCATTCCTCTGGCCACCTGGACAATCGTTCCAGAACCTGCTGCAATCTTTCACAACCATCTTCACTATCTGCAATACCATCCCCTTTTGTATCATCAGCAAACTTGCTAATTTTGCCCTGCATGTTCTCACCCAAATCATTGATGTAGATGACAAACGGTAACGGGTCCAACACCGAACAGCGAGGCCCACCACTAGTCACAGGCCTCCAGTCCGAGAAGCAACCTTCCACCTTCACACTCTTCTTCCTTCCATGGAGCCAACTTAATATCAATTCAGCTATCTCTCCTTGGATCCCATGCGATCTAACCTTCCAGAGCAGCCGACAACGCGGAACCTTGTCAAATACCTTACTGAAATTCATAAATACAACATCTACAGCTCTGCCCTCATCGACATTTTTGGTCACGTCTTCAAAACCCTCAATCCTATTTGCGAGACACGACCTCCCACGTGCAAAACCATGCTGACTTTGGGATAGCAAATGGTGAGTACAGTTTGTATAAGGAAGTGAATCAAAGAGTTTTTCACCATTTGCTACCCCCAATGTGAGCGGAAGCTGAACTCTGCAAAGATAACCCCACAGTCACTTCTTCACCAACAGCTCGGTTGTTTCTCTCTCGTGGTTTTGTTTCCCCAGACCCTGAAATGCAGAAGTTGCTCTTATCATTTGCTGCAGAAGGTTCAAACACCGCTAAACAACAACACTGACCTTCATGACTCATAGGAAGCAGGAGGCAGAGCAGAGGGCAAAGTCATTCCAGGAATGAGCAGCACAGCAGTAAACTTGGCCTCCGAGGGAATCCTACCTTGACTATAGGGAAGCACTGCAGTGAACGTCGGGGGCAAAGAATCCAACAATCCATTGGGATTATATGAAAATTATTTTGCAATGTTTGTTTGGAAGCAGCCAGTTTAAGGTGAATCCCTGAATATCATATGTCTCCCAGCACCAGGGCCATTTCAAATCTTTGTTTATTTGTGTCCCAATCCCGTTAAACCAGATTTCCGGCAAACTCGCTGACATCTCCAGTCCCCCATAGAACAATGCAACTGGAGGCCGGGGTTTGATCGGGCAGCAAAGGGCGGGATCTGCGTCTTTCCGCATACAATGACCCGGGCACTCACCGACCGCCGGTAGAGTCCAATGGTCATTCCCATCCGAAATCTCCTCCCCAATTCCTGGGTGCCCTCTGCTATCAACAAGATCTCACGAGTGTTTAACTGTCACATGCACCATGACAACAATGACATTGTTGCTGCAACTCTGCAGGCCCACTAAATGCAAGATCAAAACTGTAAGTTTGAGGTAAGTTGTCAGTTATTCATCAAAACCAAACCATAGCAGTGCAAGCCACAGTAATGGAACCTCAGTGCAAAGTTCTTCGTGTTTCGACCCGGAGGTCGGCTTGTGGTCTGGGTGCTGAATGTGGTTCAGCAACGTGATGGTTGAGGACAGCCTGATTGCATTCGTGTAAAGTTCTTTGATGGACAGCACGTAATATAAAAGGCTTTCACTGTACCTCGATAAATGTGACAATAATAAAGTAAAGTAAAATAAAGTAAAATAAAGTAAATTATCTAAGAAGCTGTTCTTTAAACATCCGATCACGGGTCTCATGCCCCTGCATCTTCCTCTTGGTACTAGCAGTGAGATAAGAGAGTGAGCAGGGTGATGTTGTATTTCATGACATTAGATGCACTGTTGAGCCCAGAATTCATGTGGACCCTTCATGCTGTTCCGAATATCACTGTTCATGGCTCCCGGCATCTACAGGGAGATCGCTGACGCATTATTCTTCGAAAAGACAAAGGCCAGGGCGATTTGAGCAAGAATTATAGTGAGACGTATTATGAATACAGGCCGTCCAACCCACCGAAGGAGATGAGGAATTTATTTAATCATAGGGTGGGAGAATCTGTGGACTTCATTGCCACGGAAGGCTGTGGAGGCCAAATCAATGGATATTTTTACGGTTTGTGTGAGGAAGTAAATGTAAAAATTGAATAGCCCGCTGTCATCTTTCAATGTGAGCAGCCTGTCACCCTGCAATGAAAGACAACTCGACAGGCATTTCGTAAGAGGCAGCTCAGTTGCTGCTTCCTCATATTTTTGTTTATTTCTGAGCAAGAAATGCAGCAGTTGATTTTTTTCATTTGTTGCCCAATGTTCAGGCAGCACTAAACCACAACAATGATTTGGGCAAGTTGGGCTGTAGGGCCTGTTTCCACACTGTTTCACTCTAGGACTATAACTATAAGATGCCTATTGATGCAACAGAAAAAAGATACTGGAGTGACTCAGCGGGTCCAACAACATCTCTGGAGAACATGGATAGGTGACGTTTCCCAGAGTGCTGGAGTAACTCAGCAGGTCAGGCAGCATCTCTGGAGAACATGGATAGGTGACGTTTCACAGAGTGCTGGAGTAACTCAGCGGGTCAGGCAGCATCTGTGGAGAACATGGATAGGTGACGTTTCACAGAGTGCTGAAGTAACTCAGCGGGTCAGGCAGCATCTCTGGAGAACATGGATAGGTGACGTTTCACAGAGTACTGGAGTAACTCAGCGGGTCAGGCAGCATCTCTTGAGAACATGGATTGATGACGTTTCACAGAGTGCTGGAGTAACCCAGTGGGTCAGGCAGCATCTCTGGGAGAACATAGATAGGTGACGTTTCACAGAGTGCTGGAGTAACTCGGCGGGTCAGGCAACATCTCTGGAGAACATGGATTGATGACGTTTCACAGAGTGCTGGAGTAACTCAGCGGGTCAGGCAGCATCTCTGTAGAACATGGATAGGTGGCCTTTCTGGTCGTGACCAGAACAAGTGATCACAGTTTAAGGATAAGGGGGTAGTCTTTTATGACCGAGATGAGAATTTTTTTTCACACAGTGAGTGGTGAATCTGTGGAATTCTCTGCCACAGAAAGTAGTTGAGGCCAGTTCTTTGGCTATGTTTAAGAGGGAGTTAGATGTGGCCCTTGTGGCTAAAGGGGTCAGGGGGTATGTAGAGAAGCCAGGTACGAGATACTGAGTTGGATGATCAGCCATGATCATATTGAATGGCGGTGCAGGCTCGAAGGGCCGAATGACCTGCTCCTGCACCTATTTTCTATGTTTCTATGTTTCTATGACCCTTCGTCAGTGTGAAGACAATTTTAACTTTATACCAAGCCAATTAACCTACCAATTTGTATGTCTGGAGTGTGGGAGGAAACCAACGATATTGGGAAAAAAACACGGGGTCACAGGGAAAACGTATAAACTCCGTACAGACTGCACCCGTAGTCTTCGAACTCGGGGCTCTGGCGCTGTGAGCGTTGTATAAGGCAACAACGCTGCACCACCGTACCGTCCTGTAGTAACCACCGTGATAGGAATTAAAACTTCACAGCATAAATGTCATCCTCTACTAATTAATTGACAAAGATGAACACAGTACTGCATTGTCATTTGTACCTTCTGTGTCTCTCGTTTCCATATCCCTTCAATTTCGGCCTGAAGAAAGGTCTCGACCTGAAACATCATCAATTCCGTTTCGCAAGAATGCTGATGGACCCGCGGAGATACTCCAGTTGTTTGTGTCCAGCTGCAGTGTATCAATTTCACTAGGCTATACATGAGATTTTTGCAATTGACAATACTAATTGCGTTTGTCACCGCTTTCCCTCCTCTAACGTCTTGTACAGAAACGCCCACGGGTCCCTTTGTTAATCCTCACGACCTAATCTCTCACCTTTTCACAAATTCTTAGTTTTTATTCAGTCCATCGCTGTGGATAGCCTGACATTATACCATGTTATCTATCTTTTCCCAACAAGTCTCTCAGCTTGTCTACATCCCGCTGAATCCTCGTCACTACTGCGGCGATCTCAATGTCTCACCTAGTCCATTATCCTCAGCAAACCTGGGACGTACATTGACATCGTTGCCACACTCCCCGTCTCTCACTGCTACATCGACGAACGCATTGGAGCTTTTCTTTCTTGCATCCGAGCAGAACTCGCCAATTTCATTAATTTTATCATCTATCTCCACCTGTTCCCAAATACATAGGACCATCTCTGGCAACTATCTCCCATTTCATAATCTAACCGTCTCCCTCACCCCAACGCCCCCGCCCGCCCCCGCCCGCCCCCGCCCGCCCCCTCCCGCCCCCGCCCGCTCTCTCTCCTCTCTCGTCCCTGTCGCGCGCTCTCTCTCTCTCTCTCTCTCTCTCTCTCTCTCTCTCTCTCTCTCTCTCTCTCTCTCTCTCTCTCTCTCTCTCTCTCTCTCTTCTCTCTCTCTCTCTCTCTCTCTTCCCCTCTCTCTCTCTCTCTCTCTCTCTCTCTCTCTCTCTCTCTCATTCTCTCTCTCTCTCTCTCTCTTCTCTCTCTCCCTCGAAGTGATTTGCTGGGTTATTGCGTTAATGTGGCCACAACATTGTAGCAAGTACGAATTTTGTTGTTCCCTTCCTGGTGCGAATGACGTTGACACTCCTGACTCTTGCACATCCAGCCAGTCTGCTCTTCATTCCCACTTCGGATACCCGTCCACTCCCAGTAACCTGTCATCCTCTTCCCTACCGAGCGCCTCACTATGTATCGTCAAACCTGGTAACCATGTTCATCTCTGTTCAGCTCCCCTGGCACTGAGTGAACTATATGCGCGGACCGTAGCTCTCTGTTCTCAGCACCCACCACGTCGCTTCCCCTCAATCTTCCCCCCAACGGTAATATTTAACATTCATCAGCATCAAATTACATCGGTCGCCATCCTCCAAGCCCCGGAACACCCCCTCTCTCCCTCCCCCTTTCAGTCTCTCTCTTCCTCTCTCGCCTCCTTCTCTCCCTCTCTCCCTCTCTCCCTCACTCCCTCTCTTCCTCCCTCCCTCCTCCCCTCCCTCCCTCCCTCCCTCCCTCCCTCCCTCCCTCCCTCCCTCCCCCCCTCCGTCCCTCCCTCCCTCCCTCCCTCCCATCTTCCCTCCCAGGTGGGACGTGTGTAGATGAATCGCCTTCCATCACCGAGAGGAATGTGGAGAAGTCACTGTGGTGGATGTTTATGTTAACATGAATTTTATGTGTTTTGTTGCTTTCTTTTGATATGGCTGTATGGCAAATTAAATTTCTCGTATGTTACAAATCATACTTGGCTAATAAAGTATGATTATAATTATGATTAAGCCAGAGAGCCATTCAGCATCAAAACCTACCCATCGGCCCACCATGTGCATGCTGACCGTCAGATGCCACCAGTTGGGCCGTAGCCTTTTACACCTTGGTAAATCATGTTAACATGTAGACAGCTCTGAAAGGCCGTGAGAGAACCTGCCTGCAACACTTTCTCCGGCAGAGTTTCGAGGGATAATGGGCCCGGCATGCGAATACAACAGAAAGTGCTGGAAGGACAGGCAGCATTTGTGAAAGGAATGGATCGGCGTTTCGTGTCGGGACCCTTCTTCAGACCGATGGTATTAAGGGTGTGGAAACTGAAAAATAAAGGGAGGCGAGACAAACCATGGCAAGCGACAGGTGAGTTCAGGTACGTGGATTTTTTTGGTACATAGGTATAGATCATTTTCAAATATGGGTTAAATACACGGGGGGAATATGCAGAATAAAAATCAGGACTCTTAACAACATTGACTTGCAGAGGGATCTTGTTGGGAAGCAAGTCCCCAGCCCTCTGAAAGCGGCAGGACATGGGCGTAGTATTGAGGAACGATTGAGACGTTTAGAATGGATGTGGTGAACTTCACGTGGAGACGTAAGAAACTGCAGATGCTGGAATCTGTTTCTCGCATGATCGCACCAGAGATGGAAACGAGACAAAATGGTGTTTGCTGAAGAGAGAAAATGAGTGGTGTAAAGTCACGGGGAGGGATATCGATGGAAAGAGATGGGGCTGGGAAAGAGGAACGGGATAGTGGGAGAAACAGATTCCAACATCTGCAGCTTTTTGCAATGTCTCCAAGTGAATGAAGTCCATCACACACATTCGAAACGTCTCAATCTTCCCTCAAATCTATGCCGATATCCTTTGGGGGTGAAAATGTGCCGCCACTTTCAGAGGACTAAGGATTTGCATCCCAAGATCCATCTGCAAATCAATGTCCTTAAGTATTCTGGTTTTTACTCTGTACTTTCCACCCATGTTTTCAAACATATTTTTGAAACTGATCTATATCCTGCTATATTCCCTTACAACCTTCCTCCTATCCACAACACTTCCAATGTGTGCGTCATCTGCAAACTTATGAATCAGACACCTGGACATTAAATCCAAACGCCGGGAGAACTACACGAATGGGTAAATATCATGAAAGATAACGAAAAATCAAAACAAAGACGAGGTAATCGGGTCACCAGAAAACACTTCCTTTAAACCCGGACTGAGACAGAGAGCAGGACGGTGCAGAGACAAGCCCAGAGAGAGCGCATCGCCAACACGTCAGTGTGGTGTCCTCCTCACCCACTGCTGTTAACTTGTTGCTACTGAAGTATGTCAAGTATGTCATCATTTCGTATCAATTGAAACCCCGCGAGGTGTTGCACTTGAGGATTGACAGGAAGGCATTTCCCTGTGAGTGATGTTGAGGTCATGGTGTCTGCGAGTCACCCTACACAGAAAGATACTCCTCGGCCCAGCAAATGAATGGCTCTCATCGGTTCTCCGTCTCGTTTAATCCCATTTACCATCACTCAGTGACATAGGAGCAGAATTAGGCTATTCGGCCCATCGAGTCCCCTCTCCCATTTAATCATGGCTGATCTATTTTTATCCTCTCAACCCCATTTTCCCGCCTTCTCCCCGTAACCATTGACGTCCACACTATTCAAATACCTATCCACCTCCTCTTTAAAAACACCCAATGACGTCCTCCACAGCCGTCTGTGGAAATGGATTCCATAGGATCGCCACCCGCTGGCTAAATAAATTCCTGCACATCCCCACTCTAACTTCCCGGTTCGTAACCTTCGGTGCCTTGGTAATTCTAGTGAGCACACTGCAGCGACCGCTTCCGGGTTGTGAGAGTGCTCGTCTACAACACCCTCACAGTCAGTACACTCCAAGTTCCAAATACACTCCAAGTGAATAGTGCTCTCTAGATATCCTCCAAACGCCTTACTCCTTGGCTTAAAACCACGACCTCTACTTGGCAAAACATGTTCCTACCCGTTACCCTCTCCGTGACCTGACTAATATCGTCTACCTATATCTTCACCCCTCCCCTCCCCCCGCCCCCCACCCTCCCCCAACACTGTCCCGTCGATTCCCAAGAATAAGAATCTCGGCTATGTCAATTTATCCTCATAAACAAAACATGTTTTTATCCCAGCTAGTAATATGATCAATCTTCTCCGTGTTCGGGAATGCAGTTATGCAGATAGCACGCAGCAATGTATAATTGCAATAGTGTTAATTTAAAAAACTCCTCCAACATGTTATGTTCGTGTGCTATCTTTAATGTGTTGGGAAATCCTGTTTCTCTGATATGGATACTTATAGTTTACTTTAGGAATACAGCATGGAAACAGGCCCTTGTTGGGCCCGCTGAGTACACGTCGACCAACATTCACCCCGTATATTATTTCCATGTTATCCCATGTTCTGAAGACCCGGGACGTTGCCTTCAGAACAGGGGATAACGCAATCTGCAAGAAGCGAGCTCTCCCGGACCATCAAAAGAGCAGAGTGGGCCGACGCGCTGGAAATCCATGGCCACGTCTGCGACACCAGGGACAGCAAACGTATGTGGCAGTGTATCCGATCCATCGCGGACTATAAAGTAGCATCACATTCTAACAACAGCGACGCCCCCTTCCGGCCAAGCTAAATAACTTCTATGCGCGCTTTGAGGTGCTAAACACCATGCCTGGGATGAAGTCCATCATTACCCTCGAGGATCAGATAATAATCCTGGCTTCAGCCGACGTGTGGAGAGCCCTAACCAGGGTCGACCCACGGAAACCGATTAGGAAAAGGGAGGTGCAACGAGACCTGGGTGTTCTTGTACACCAGTCACTGAAAGTAAGCATGCACGTACAGCAGGTAGTGAAGAAAGCTAATGGCATGTTGGCCTTCATTGCGAGAGCATTTGAGTTTAGGAGCAAGGAGGTCCTACTGCAGTTGCACAGGACCCCGGTGAGACCGCACCTGTGTGCAATTTTGGTCTCCTAATTTGAGGAAGGACATTATTGTTATTGAGGAAGTACAGCATTGGCTCAGCAGGTAATTTCCCCGGAATGGCGGGACAGACATATGAAGAAAGAATGGGGCGAATGGGCATGTATTCACTGGAATTTAGAAGGATGAGAGGATCTTATAGAAACATATAAAATTCTTAAGGGATTGGACAGGCTAGATAGAAGAAAAAAATCCCGATGTTGGGTGAGTCCATAACCAGGGGTCACAGTTTAAGAATAAGGGGTAGGCCAATTAGGACTGAGATGAGGGAAAACTTCTTCTCCCAGAGAGTTGTGAATCTGTGGAATTCTCTATCACATAAGGCAGTGGGGGCCAATTCACTGAGGTTTTCAAGAGAGAGTTAGATTTAGCTGGTATGGCCCAGTTATCCCTATCAAGGGCAATCCTGATG
>CM075977.1:111270164-111337975 GCA_038087875.1 Malacoraja senta | reverse complement strand
TAATATAATAAAAAGCAGTACTAGTTCAAAGGAAAGGTTCTGTACTCTGAGAGGGTTTGATATGTGGAATATGCTAAGAAACAAAGTGGTGAAAATGAGATACACCAACATGTACGATAGATGTTTAGACGCATGAACAGGCACTTAATTAGGAAATAGTTGGAGGGATAGACAAAGTGCTGCATGGAAACTCGTTCAGTTCACAAACTCTAGTCCCATGTTATCCCATTTACTCATCCACTCGCTGACCAGGAGGTGAAATAGACAAAGGCCAATTGATCTACAGACCCGCACTGTTTTGGGATGTGGGTAGAAACCATGCCCCCGGAGAAAATCCTCCCGGTCACAGGCAGAACAGCACAGACAGGAGCTCAGTTTGACAAGTTGGTGCCTGCTTTTAGAATCATAGAACATGCAAACGGACCTTTTGGCCTCAGTAGTTGATGTTGCCCAAGATGCCCCACCTAATTTGGACCCATTTGCCTACGTTTGACCCATTATCCTTCTAAATCTTTTCTACCCATTGACCCATAAATCTCTCAATGTTTCATATGCTAGTCATTTGTGTTTCCCAGGCTGAGCAGGTGCTATGGGAATACGGAACCTTAGTGTTTAAAGGGAGCGTGGGACTCGTGCCCGGGTTAAAATAAAGGAACACACACACCCGGGGACACTGTTTGTCAGAGGTAATACGAAAATGTGGGTCTTGGTGTTTTAACAAACTTTGACCCATAAACTAACAAAGCAAATTCCAATCAAACTCAAATCATTAATCCCGTATGAATCCAATCACCCATGTGCATGTCCCAACCAGACCTTATGTTTTAGAGATATAGCGTGGAAACAGACCCTGCGGCCCACCGCGTCCCCGCCGACCAGTGAAGCCGGCATCAGCACTATCGTGCACATCGGTGGAAACCCACGCGGTCACAGTGAGAACATCCAAACTCCGTACTGACAGCACGCATAGTCAGGATCAAACATGGTTAGGCAGCAACTCCACTGTTGCTCCACTGTGCCGCCCCAAACTCTTCTTCAAACTTCTGAAGATGGGGTCCAGTGACAGTTCCCCCTCTGTCACTGGATCTTTCACTTTCTGACCCATGGACCACAAGCAGCGTATATAGGCGACAAAAAATCCTCCACAATAACTCTCAACACAGGTGCCCCGCAAGAATGTATTGGCATTGCCCTACTTTTCTCCCTATAGTCGAGGTTATGCGGACAAACTCTGCTCTGGATCAGCTACCAGTTTGGAGATGACACCATTATAGTGGGACGATGTCAAATAATGATGAGATTGTGTACAGGACGGAGGTAGAGAGCGTAGTAAAACAACCCCCGCCGCTCCTTCAATATCAAGAAGACAAAGGATCGGAAGGTTTCCGACCCGAAATGTCAGCTACCCACGTCGTCCACAGATGCTGCTTGAGCCGCTGGAAGTAGTTGACGGCTCCCGGTTCCTTAGGGCAAATATCGCCAATAATGTGTCCTGGACCAACCACACCGAACCTACAGCCAAAAAGCAAATATTTTACTTCCTCGAGAGATGAAAAATGTTCAGCATGGCCCCAATAACAACCCACAGGATGGTAAGAGCTTGGATGGATCTGCTTGGCGTAATGCTGGAGGCAGACGGAATAGTGGCATTCAGGAGGCCTATGGATAGGCAGGTGGATATGCAGGGAATGGAGGAATATGGATTAAGTGCAGGCTGGTTAGAGTTGGCCTTGGCATCGTGTGCAGCACAAACCTCTAAACCCATTCTCCTGCCTCCCCATAACCCATGAAACCCGTACTAATTAGAATCTATCAATCTCCACCTTAAATATATAATTTGACGGCGATCCACAGCCTTCCGTGGCAACGAATTTTACAGATTCGTCACCCTCTGATTAAAGAAATTCATCCTCATCTACTTTCTAGAGGTACGTACTAGTTTGAGGCTATGGCATCTGGTCCTAGACTCTCCCACCAGTGGAAACATCCCCTCCACATCCACTCTTATCAGGTCTTTCACAATTCGGTCTGTTTTAATGAAGTTCCCCCTCATCCTTCTAAACTTCCCGTTTCCTATGTACCCGCTGTTTCCAGATTACTCAACGATTCTCCCACAAACTAGGTGTTTAGTCCCGATCTTACAACCTAGATAAATGTGGACATATTCTCGCAATGAAGTCCGCCGATCCCATCTCCTTTTGCGGTCTGGCTGATTTTATCGAACTTTGGTTGTCCATCATATTAATTCTCCGACTCCCTTTTAATTTGTTAATGACACACGGCCGTTTTCTAATTTCTCCAGTTTACCCAGTCAGTTTCAAGGGGGCACTGTGATGTGTCCCCCAATGGCTTTAAAGCGAGTGAGGAACCTGCGGTCCGGTGAGTTTAAAGGGAGGGCGGGAACAGGAGCTCAGTTTGCCAAGTTGGTGCCTGCTTCTAGAGTAATAGAACTTCGGACCCACCCGTTGATGCTGGCTCAAGATTTCCCGTCTAGATAGACCCACTTGCCTGCGTTTGACCCATGTCGCTCTAAATCATTTCTACCCGTCACTCTCAACCTTCCCTTTCTGATTCCGTTGTGTTCCCCCAAGGAGGTACCGTGAGAATACACAGCCTCGGTGCGAGAGCGAGAGAACCGGTTCCAGGGTTTCTATAATGGGACACTGAACGTCAGAGACAACTAAATAATCACTCCGCAAAAAGACACAAGGTTCTGGAGCTTCTCAGCCCCTTAGGAAGGCATCTCTGGAAGACGTGGATAGCTGACGATCCTGGAATTGCGGAGTGTACTCGATAGGCCAATGAACTAATTCTGTTGCTGTGTCTTATAATCTTATGATCGTATACATATATGTCGAAATACTGTTTGGAAGTCATAATCGCATCTGCTTCCATAGCTTCATTCCAGAAGCAGACGAATGTCTGTGAAAATTTTGTTCATCGGTTATCTCTTACATCTCTCCAGTCTCACAACCCTCTGCCCTCTAGTTGTAAGATCATCTGCCTTGGTATAAATACTGCGAGCTTTCAGTTTATCCAGGCCCCTGATACTGTACACGTCAATCGATTCACCCCTCAGCCTCGTGTACTCCAAAGGAAAATGTCCCCGCCTATCTTACCTCTCCCGATAACTGAAGTCTGCAACCTCATGTAATGACATACATCCTATAGCTGATACGCCACAGTGTTCCGAATGTGGTCTCAACAATGACTTGTGGAACAGAACCATGATATTCCAAATTTTCTATTCAATAGCATTCCGGGAAAATGTACTGTACTTGCAGGTCTCTCTGTTCTGCAACATTCTCCATGACTCTACCAAGTCCCGTCTTGGTTTAACACAATGAAGTGGACGTTTTTTTTTTACACTGAGAGTGTTTGCAATCTGGAATAAGCTATTTAAAAAGGGGGTGAAAATTAGATACAAATACTTGCTCGATAGACGTTTGGACCAACATTTAATTGGGCAAACGTTGGAAGGATAGACAAAGTGCTGGAGTTTCTCGGATCAGAAAGGATCCCGACCCGATGCGTCACCAATCCAAGTCCTCCAGAGATTCAGCCTGACCCGCTGAGTTACTGTACCACGTTGTGTCTATCTTTGGTATAAACCGGCACCTGCAGTTCCTTCTCTTTACAAGTTGGAAGGATATGGATCTAATTCGGACAAACAAGATTCATGTCCACAGCCAAAAATGTTCACATCAACATGGTGGGCCGAAGGACCAATTTCTCCACTGCAATTCCCTGAAACGTTGTCTCCAGAAGCATGTCCAAACCTCCCTGCTGTGGCAACCCCTGGATCGAACTAACTTCTTTGATGTCCTTTTCTTCGCAAACCTCAAATCTGCTTATAAACCTCAAATGATGCATTTAGCACGCAGGGAACACAATCTAATAATTAATGCAGTTGCTTAATTTAGAATATTTACAACCTTCGAATCAAATTATAATGAATCGAATCTAAAATGCTATTTCAATTCACTTATGTAAAACATAGATAATATATCTTTATTTTTAAAGCAGTATACTTAATTTAGATTATATATTTATGCAAATCTTTTAATGTATTTGAATAGAAGGGATACATGGAACATAGTGTAAGTTGTTTATTAAATTCAGCGGGACAATGATTATCGGTTCGCTCTAATTGGAGGTGTTATTTTAATTCCATTACGTTTTAAATTGCTTGTAACATTTCCAAAGGGGCTATTCGGCCCATTGGGTCCATGTCCACACCGAGCATTCGACTCCTCTCTCGTTCGATTCATTTGATAACTGCAACAGTTCCACGGATGATGCCATCGCCCTAGCCTTACACTACTGCCTACAACGTCTGGACAACAGATGCACCTAGGTCAGACCTATTCAAAGACTACAGCTCGGCATTTAATACCATGATAGCTTTCCGAACTAATCACCAAACTCCCGGGACTTGGGGTCAGCACTCATCTCTGTCAATGAATCCTCGACTTCCTTACCAAGTGACCCCAATCAGTAAGATTTGGGGACAAATCATCCTTCACTATAATCCTCAACATGGGGCCTCCGCAAAGAAACCGTTCTCAGCCCCATTCTTTATCCCTTGTACACCCTTGTAGCCATGTATAAATCTAATTCAATTTTCAAATTTGAAGACAGCACCACCAGTGTGGGCCGGATATCATATAAATATGAGATGGAGTTCAGTTGGGAGATTAACAACCTCGTCTCCTGGTACCCAGACAACAAACTTTCTCTTAATGTCTGCAAGTCAAAGGAAATCGTGATCGAATTCAGGAAGCGAAGCGATACACAAACTCCAGTTTGCCTTGATGGTGCCGAAGGACAGATGGTTGAAAACTTCAAATTCCTATGTCAATATCCCCATCCACTTCTCCTGGATCACCCATATAGAAGCAATGACCAAGAAGGCACACCAGCGCCTCTATTTCCTGACAAGGCTTAGGAAGTTCGGCATGTCCCCTATAACTCCGACTAAGCTCTACAGATGCGCTTTGGAAAGCATTTTATCAATTGTAGACGCAGCCCTGACCATCACACAAACCAACTTCCCTTCTATTGACTCCATTTACACCTCATGCTGCCTCGGCAAGGACAGCAGCACAATCAAGGACGAGTCGCACCCTTGCCACCCTCTTCTCCCCTCTTCCATCAGGCAAAAGGTAGAGAAGTGTAAAAACCCACACGACCAGATTCAGGGACAGTTTCTTCCCAGTTGTTATCAGGCAACTGAATCATCAACCAAAGAGGGGTACTGGACTACAATCTACCTTTTTGATGACCCTAGGAGTCTCCTTGACCGGACATTGCTGGCTTTGCCTTGCACTAAACGTTATTCCCTTATCGTGAATATATACTCTGTAAATGGTTCGATTGTAATCATTCAACCTTTCTGCTGACTAGTTAGCATGCAACACGTGTTATTCACTGTTCCTCGGTACACGTGACAAAAAACTCAATGGATGAGATGGGGAAGGTGGGGAATTTGGTGATATTGTGCATACCTACGTGTCCTTCAGAAGGTGGTGGTGAGGCGGCTTCTTGACCCACCGAGCCCTTGGTGAAGGTTATCTTGTGACGACTAAGATGGAGGAAAATGCGTATGGAGACCTCCATTCATAAAACACTCTGGATCAGCAAGAGGGGATAAGGTGACATAGAGCAGGCGGGGCTGTGGAGAGAGAATTAATAGCAGAGCAGCCGCGACGTTATTTTCCTGTGGTGCGAGCTGGAGGGGCCGACTGGTTTCCAGATCCTAACACTGAGTTAGGGAGAAGATATAATGGAGGGATTTAACATTGCGCACAGGGAGGTTGTTCCCATTGGTGGACAGAGAAAAGATGACGATAGAGAATGAGGGTGATTGGCCAAAGAACCAAGTGTGTTGCTGGGGGACACGAGTCCTCGCGGTTCCACTGGGACGCGGTGCCAGCGGCGGGAGCGGGGAGGAGGAGACGGGTATATTTAACCGACGGTATGTGAAAGTAAGGAACTTGCAGGGCTGTGTGTTGAGAATATGGCGAAAAAGTCCGACTGGCTGGATTGATGTTACATGGAGTCAGTATAGAACAGATGGGCCGAATGACCGTCTCCACTGTGTATCAATGATGTGACAGTGAGGGAATCCCAAGAATCCATCCACGTCTCCGGTCCTGCAAAATGTCCAAACATTTCCCCTCCCCGGAAAGTAAATCAGCAACATTATAAAAACCAACTGACCCGGGGAACAGACGCGAATCACACACCCATGAACAGTTGATTATATCCAAGCTTGCAAACCACTCCCCCGTGTTGATGTATCTGTCCCACAGACATCTGAAGACATCGCTCATGACAACACCCCGGGGAAAGTTTGGATTTGGAACACCACACCTGTACTCGTTGCAATATTAACCTCTCCCCTCCCTCCCCCTCTCTCCCTCTCCCTCTCTTTATCTCTCTTTCTCTCTCCCCCAGTAGCTTTTTCGTACAATGGTTGGACAATATCCGGTGCTGATGAGGTGTATGCCGTGGAAGGGGCCTCCGCTGTGTTGCCGTGTACATTCATCCACCCACCCACTGATCACACCCTCACCGGCTCCGTGCTGTGGCACAAGATGACATCATGGTCTCTCAGCCTTGTGATTAACTGCATATATCCCAGTCCCGGCCTCCCCCGATGCGATGAAGTGACACAGAAGTCCGGAGGAGGTCGGTTCAAATTGGTGGGGACCCTCAGAGAGGGAGATGCCTCGATAATGGTGGAGCCACTGAGATGGGAGGACAGTGATGAGTACCGGTGCCGCCTGGAGCTCAGTGTTGGGAATTGACAATCTGTGATTCCAACGCAGCTGTCTGTGGAAGGTGAGAACAATGTTCAGAGACTGTCGCTGTCACAGATCTCACGGACCGCGGGTTCCCCCGGTACAAAGCTGATTAATACATGTTGATGGTTCAATTCAATAATACTGTATTCTCACACGTACCTAGGTACAGTGAAATACTTTGTTTTGCAGACAACCGTGAAAAATCATGTAGCAGACCTCACCTTGGCAGTACACAAGTGTCGCCACGTTTTGGCGCCGACAGCTGCAAAGATTCACCGCTGTTCTCTCTACTGCCTGCCGCCGTTCGTCGCATCGCCCCCACCTCCCTCTCACTATCATTCTCGGCTGCCCTCCTCGCCCCCCGACGGCCCTCTTCACTCTCCGACGACCCTCCACACTATCAGACGATCCTCCTCACTCTCCGACGGCCCACCTTCCTCTCGGCGGTTGCTCCCTCTTCGTTCTTGCAGCGCGGATCCTGTCGTTAGGTCCGCGGAAGGCGAGCCGGTCCTTAAGCAGGGCCAAGCCGGAGAACACTCGCAGCCGCGCTGCTGGGCGAGAACAATCGCCACGTGGGGTCGGGTGGGGTGGGGTGGAGGGGGGGTGGTGGTTAAGGGGGGGTGGTGAAGGGGGGATCTGAAGCAGGGGTTCCTGCTCCTGATTCCTCTCCAGTTAATCCGTCTGGACAGTGCGCTCATGGAGTAGACGAGACGCCGGCCTCGGTCGAGAGTCAAATACAGGTGAATTGTGTAAACCGAGAAATAGGAAGTTGGTGATCAGCTTGTTGGAATTGTTCTCCAACTATTAATGGAAAACGAGGAGCCCAGTAGTAAAGGAGGTGTCGGTCCCCAATCCCCTGTGGGCGGTACTCCCTCTCGGTGTGGATTTCACTGCTTCACACATTGAATATTCCCCGTGGAGTACAGTGTTGGGATCCGGGGAGGCGCGGGTTCGCTGTAGCTCATTCTCTCGCTCTCAGCGCAGCGCCGAGGGAGAACCGCGCTGTCAGAGGCTCCCAGTGACCCCTGATCCGGAGCCATTGTTGAATGTGTCCTGTCCCCTGCGCCCTCTGCCCCTACTTCCACGGGACCGTCACTGTCAGCTCCACACTGGGCACCGCCTCCACCCACTCCCACAGAGAGAGGTCGGTACAAGACGATTCACCCAAAGAACGCTGATAAATTCCGGTGTCTGTCCTTCCCTCAGGTCCTGGTAGGAATGTCTCTGTGGTGACTGGGACTGAGGGGGCTTCGGCCACGTTACCATGTGTGTATCGACAATCCCAGTATTACCCCAGCGCCCTCGCGGTCACATGGATGAGGAAGGATCCCTACATCGTCACGTTCAGACCCCAAACTGATGGATCCTGGGCGGCAGAGAACGGCGCAACTCGGTTCGAGCTGGTCGGGGACCCAAAGCTGGGAAACGCCTCAACCAGGATAAAACAGTTGAGTGTGGAGGACAGTGACGGCTACCTGTGTCTGGTGGAGTTCAGCAAACGTGAATCCTACGATGCGACAAAGTACGTCGACGAAACGTTCAGGAGCAGCGTACACCTCCCGTGCACCCATGAGTACCAGCGTGAGCTCCAGCTCCGGCTGCGGGTCACACCCGGTAAGAAACCATCGCCACATTCTGCCGTGTAGAGCGAAGGTGCAGAGAGAGGGAGGAGAGCAGGAACAGGAAACCCTGTCTCTCAGGACTCAGTGGGCGCAGCCTCGCATCTGGAGGGTCAGATACAACTCCAGAGAAAAGTCAACCATAATTGAACAATGTATTAGAGTCCTTTAGCGAGGTGAGGAGTTGAATGCCCGAGAGGGAACAGTGTGCTGTGGTACGTTTGGATTCTCAGAAGGATCTAGGTTGGGTCCCAGACAGGAGTTTGGGGAACCAGGTGCGAGAAGGCGGCATTAAGGCAACGCACTGTCAGGGATTGAGAAACAGTTATCGAGCAGAATGTAGAATTAAATATCTGGATCTCTGGCATGTTGAGAGTCTGCGGCTGGCGAGGTACTTCAGAGATTGGTTCTTGGTCTCAGCTATTCACAGTCTGCATCAGTGAGTTGATTGAAGGGTGCAATTGTCAGGTTTGATGATGGTGGCAGTGCCGTGGGACTGTGAGAGGGCAGGAGGACGCGGAGATTCGGGGAAGGTGGACAAGCTGAATAAGTGGATCGGAGCATAATGTGGAATAAAATGTGGCGAATTGTCAAATTATCCGCACGGGTGAACTAAATGTAAAACCAGAGTGTGCTTGTTCTCGTGTCAATGAAGGGTGATGTATTGATGTGGAAGTGTCGAAAAAGGCAATAGTTGGTCAGGTTTTATCAAGTTGATTTAGATTCAAGGGTTCAGATGTTTCACTGCAGTAATATAAGGATCTAGTGATCTAGGATCCTGTTTTCATTAGGCACAGCCACCTGGGTCTCCTGCACTCCACGGTTACCACCGTTTCTCTCGGTCACACACCTTCGTTTTTTCCCGTATCCTCGGCGTAACCCCCTCACTGTAGGACCTGTCCAGGAAACTCTCGATTTCCCGGATGGCCCTGAGGTCATCCAGCTGCTTCTCCAGTGCCCCAACACGGTCCTTCAGGATCTGAACCTGGAAGCACTTGCCACAGTTGTAGCAGCTAGAGGTTCCATCCGTGTCGCTGGGCTCCCACATCCTGCAAGCATCACACTGCCTCATCATCCCCTTCATGTGTTCACCGAGTCCCGTCCTCTCCAGCTTTTTGCGTAGTTCCTCTCCTCAGCCTCCTCGCCGAAGATTCTCGAGCCAAAGATTCACACTTTATTCACAAGGCCGCTCCCTCACTGCCGCTCTCCCAGAGCAGCCTTGCTTATATTGACTAATAAATTGCCTAATTTACAAATCAAATTGTTCACCTTGTTGGAATTGTTCTCCAACTATCAATGGAAACCGAGGTGTCCCGCGGAAAATGAGGTGTCGGTGCCCGGTGCCCAGTCCCGTGTGGGCGGGTCTTCCTCTCGGTGTGGACTTCACCGCTTCACACATTGAATATTCCCCGTGGAGAACAGTGTTGGGATCCGGGTAGGCGCGGCTTCGCTGTCGCTCAGGGCAGCGCAGAGCGAGAGCCGAACCTTCAGCGGCGACCAGTGACCCCTGATCCAGAGCCATCCTTGAATGTGGCCTGCCCCCCTGCGCCCTCTGACCCACCTTCCCTTGGACCGTCACTGTCAGCTCCACACTGGGCACCGCCTCCACCCACTCCCACAGGGAGAGGTCGGTACAAGACGATTCACCCACAGAACGCTGATACATTCCGGTGTCTATCCTTCACTCAACTCCCGACGGGAATGTCTCAGTGGTGACTGGGACAGAGGGGGGTTCGGCCACGTTACCATGTGTGTATCGGCAATCCCAGTATCACCGCAGCGCCCTCGCGGTCACATGGATGAGGAAGGATCCCTGCCGACACATCGTCACGTTCAGACCCCAAGCTGATGGATCCTGGGCGGCGGAGAACGGAGCAACTCGGTTCGAGCTGGTCGGGAACCCAAAGCTGGGAAACGCCTCAACCAGGATAAAGCAGCTGAGCGTAGAGGACAGTCACGGCTACCTGTGTCTGGTGGAGTTCAGCAAACCGGAAAACTACGATCCGAGAAAATACGTCGACGAAAAGTTGAGGAACAGCGTACACCCCCCGTACACCCATCAGTACCAGCATGAGGTCCAGCTGCGGGTCACACCCGGTAAGAAACCATCGCCACATTCTGTGCAGAGGGAGGGAGGAGAGCAGGAACAGGAAACCCTGTCTCTCAGGACTCAATGGGCGCAGCCTCGCATCTGGAGGGTCAGATACAACTCCAGAGAAAAGTCAATCATGGTTGATCAATGTATCGGAGTCCTTTAGCGAGGTGAGGAGTTGAATGCCTAAGAGGGAACAAGGTGCTGTGGTACATTTGGATTCTCAGAAGGATCTAGGTTCGGTCCCAGCCAGGAATTTGGGGAACCAGATGCGAGAAGGCGGCATTAAGGAAACGCACTGTCCGGGATTACGAAACAGTTATCGAGAAGAATGTAGAATGAAATATCTGGATCTCTGTCATGTTGAGAGGCTGCGGCTGGCGAGGTACTTCAGAGATTGGTTCTTGGTCTCAGCTATTCACAGTCTGCATCAGTGAGTTGATTGAGGGGGCAATTGTCAGGTCTGATGATGATGGTAGTGCCGTGGGACTGTGAGAGGGCAGGAGGACGCGGAGATTCGCGGAAGGTGGACAAGCTGAATGAGTGGGTGGGAGCATAATGTGGAATAAAATGTAGCGAATTGTCACATTATCCACACGGGTGAACTAAACATAAAACCAGAGTGTTTATTAAATGGTGCGAGATCGGGTGGTGTGGATGTTCAAAAGGACCCGAATGTGCTTGTTCTCATGTCAATGAAGGTTGATGTACAGATGTGGAAGAGTCGAGAAAGGCAATAGTTGGTCAGGTTTTATCAAGAGAGGATTTATATTCAAGGGTTGAGATGTTTTACCGTAGTTATATAAGGATCTATCGAGACCTAACCTGCTGTACTGGGTCGGACTTTGTTCTTCTTAACTACAATAAAGCCACGATTAGTGTGGAGGGAGTGTAGTGAAGATTCCGTCATTGTTTCCCGGAAGGGCAGGTTGATTGAAGATCAGGGGAGATTGAGTAGACCAGAGATCCCGGAGAATGCAGGTACATGAAACTTGAGCATTAAAAAAAGCTATTGGAGGAACTCGATAGGCCAGGTAGCATATCTGGAAGGAAATTGGCGAATGACAATTCATATCGAGACCATGCCTCAAAACTGCAAGGATTGCTGGACAAAACGACGTCTTGGGATTTCCTTCTACAGTTGCCTGACTGCCTGAGCGCTGTCAGCAGTCTGTTATTTCCTCGAGCAGATTAGATCTGTATTCTCCAGAGTGTAGAGAATTAGAGGTGATCTTAGTGAAGCATACATCATTTGTACATTGTCGATCGCTCCCTTTTCCCAGTGACCACTCTGACCTCTCTCACTCTCTCTTCAGTAACACAGAGTTATATGGTTCTGATCCTGCGGATCCCTCTAGGATTGAAAACCCTTTTCCTTTTAGTGATGTGTGTTATCTTCTACCGTGACAAACTCAGGTATGTAATATTGCGTTTCTATGCCTGGAATATGAACTCAATGGCCTTTGGGGTGTGCTTGAAAAATGAGAGGCTTCCCAGGCCGCGCCAACCATCGATCATCCATGCACTAGTTCTATCCTGCACTATAGGGGCGTTTGCAGATGATAATTATCCCACAAACCCGCACGTCTTTGGGATATCGACAGAAGAATGTTTTTTTTTCATGTTATTTATTTTAGTTGTTTAATTTATACTTTTGCTTTTAGAAAATGTGTGAATGGTGCACTGACTGGTTGGCATTTCTAATTTCGTTGTACATGTTTACATGTTATAATGACAATCAAGTATTCATTCATTCATTCATTCATATGGGAGGGACAAAAACCATGCGGTCACGGGGAGCACGTGGGAAATGCGCACAGACAGCACCCGTGATCAGGATCGAACCCGGGACTCCGCGCTACAAGGCAGCATCTCTACAACTGCGTCACCGTGGTACCCCTGTCGCGTTGGCAATACATGGTTCAGGTGCATCATGTACCTACATAGGAAGAACAGTTTCTTACCCGCTCAGACGCTTTAAGAAACCCCTCAAAAGATAAGAATATATTCCCGATCCTCCCCTCTACCTTGATGGGGCCCTTGCCCTCTGCCCTTCCTCTGTAAGACTATATTCTGCACGGTTTGGGGCTATGGAATAATTTATCTGGATGACACGCGAAACAACGTTTTTTTCCTCGTATCTGTGTCAAGGTGACGATAATAAACCAATACCATACCTTGCTGCAGGTCAGACAATCTTCCTCACTGTCAACACAACGACCAATATACGTGTCCCCTGTTAAGTTAATCACCTGTTTCGCATATTGAAGTCCACCTCAAATTTAGTTGTCAAACGCTGACATTGACAATAACGTCTCCCCTCTGGAGAATTCCGTTCAAATCTACGTCCGAATCACTTCACAGATTTAAATGACGGCTGTGAATAGAGGTGCCAGAAATGGTCTTGTGGTACAATTGCTGAGGCTTGTTATAATTGGTCTTGTTGTGTCCGCAGCAAGCGTGGAGACTTATCCATCCGAGGAAGCTGAGCAGACCAGTGTTCCGATTGCAATATAACCTCCCTCGCAATGAAGTCCGCCGATCCCACCTGCTTTTGCGGTCTGGCTGATTTTGTCGACCTTTGGTTGTCAATCATATTAATTCTCCGACTCGCTTTTAATCTTTGTGTAATATAATAAAATGCACTACTTCTAGTTCAAAGGAAAGGTTTTGTACTCCGAGAGAGTTTGATATCTGGAATATGCTAGTAAACAAAGTGGTGAAAATTAGATGCACCAACATGTACGATAGACGTTTGAACGCATGAACAGGCTCTTACTTTGGAAATAGTTGGAAGGATAGACAAAGTGCTGCAAATTCTCAGCTAGTTAGAATGGGACCGGGCACGAAGTGTCACGTATCCATGTCCTACAGAGTTGCTGCCTGATCCGCTGAGTTACGCAAGCACATCGTGTCTATCTTTGGTATACACCGGCATCAGCAGTTCCCTCTTGTTACAAGTTGGAAGGATATGGATCTTATTGGGACCAACTGGATTAATGTACATAGACAAAGATGTTCATATCGACATTATTGTCCGATGGGCCAATTGCCTCACTGTACAATTCTCTGACACGTTGACTCCAGAAGCATGTCCAAACCTGCGTGCTGTGGAACCCCTGGATCCTGGCTAACTTATTTCTAGTCCGTTTCTTCGTGGTGCTCTGCTTATAAATCTCAAATAATGCATTTAGCACGCAGGAAACACAAGCTTATTATTAATGCAGTTGGCTTAATTTAAAATATTTACAACCTTCGAAGTAAATTTTAATGGAAGTGCGATAAATCGAAAATGCTAATTAAATTCACTTATGCAATACATGGAGAACTTTAATTTTGAATTCAGTATGCTTTATTTCGTATATGTACGTCTTTCAATATATTTGAATGGGAGAGCAACATGGAACAACATCTAAAATGGTTATTAAATTCAGCTATACAATAATTATTTGGTTTGCTTTAATTTGAGGTTTTCTTTTAATTCAATGACGTTTCCCGAGCATTTGAATTATCTCCAGTTCTGTTTCTTTGTTACCTGTTATCTTGCACAAATTTCAGTCCATACCCCGCCATTCTCCAGCCAATCGCCATAGCGTTTGATCATAGTTTAGAGATACAGCATGGAAACTCCTTCGGTTCACAGACTCCACGTCCACCATCGATCACCCGTTCACACTAGTCCTATGTTATCCCATTTACTCATCCACTCGCTATAGATGAGGTGAAATAAACAAAGGCCAATTGATCTACAGACCCGCACGGTCTTGGGATGTGGGTAGAAACCGGGGCACCCGGAGAAAATCCTCCCGGTCACAGGCAGAACAGCACAGACAGGAGCTCAGGTTGGCAAGTTGGTGCCTGCTTTTAGAATCATAGAACATGCAAACAGGCCTTTCGGCCCCACTCGTTGATGTTACCCAAGATGACCCACCTAATTTGGACCGATTTGCCTACGTTTGACCCATTATCCTTCTAAATATTTTCTACTCATTGACCCATAAATCTCTAAACCTTTCATATGCCAGTCGTTTGTGTTTCTCAGGCTCAGCAGGAACTATGAGAATACGGAACCCTAGCGTGTAAATGGAGCGTGGGACCTGCTTTTGCGGTCTGACTGATTTTATCGAACTTTGGTTGTCAATCAAATTAATACTCCGACTCGCTTTGAATTTGTTAATGTCACACGGCCGTTTACTAATTTCTCCAGTTTACCCAGTCAGTTTCAAGGGGGCACTGTGATGTGTCCCCCAGTGACTTTAAAGCGAGTGAGGGACCTGCGGTCCGGTGAGTTTAAAGGGAGGGCGGGAACAGGAGCTCAGTTTGACAAGTTGGTGCCTGCTTCTAGAGTTATAGAACTTGCAAAGAGGCCTTTCGGACCCACCCGTTGATGCTGCTCAAGATTCCCCGTCTGAGATCGACCCATTTGCTTGCGTTTACATAGATACATAGAAAATAAGTGCAGGAGTAGGCCATTCGGCCCTTCGAGCCTGCCCCGCCATTCAATATGATCATGGCTGATCATCCAACTCAGTATCCCGTACTTGCCTTCTCTCCATATCCCCTGATCCCTTTAGCCACAAGGGCCACATCTAACTCCCTCTTAAATATAGCCAATGAACTGGACTCAACTACCCTCTGTGGCAGAGAGTTCCAGAGATTCACCACTCTCTGTGTGAAAAAGTTTTTTCTCATCTCGGTCTTAAAGGATTTCCCCCTTATCCTTAAGTTGTGACCCCTTGTCCTGGACTTCCCCAACATCGGGAACAATCTTCCTGCATCTAGCCTGTCCAACCCCATAAGAATTTTGTACGTTTCTATAAGATCCCCTCTCAATCCCCTAAATTCTAGCGAGTATAAGCCAAGTCTATCCAGTCTTTCTTCATATGAAAGTCCTGACATCCCAGGAATCAGTCTGGTGAACCTTCTCTGCACTCCCTCTATGGCTATAATGTCCTTCCTCAGATTTGGAGACCAAAACTGTACGCAATACTCCAGGTGTGGTCTCACCAAGACCCTGCACAACTGCAGTAGAAGCTCCCTGCTCCTATACTCAAGTCCTTTTGCTATGAAAGCTAACATACCATTAGCTTTCTTCACTGCCTGCTGCACCTGCATGCCTACTTTCAATGACTGGTGTACCATGACACCCAGGTCTCGCTGCATCTCCCATTTTCCTAATCGGCCACCATTTAGATTATAGTCTGCTTTCCTGTTTTGCCACCAAAGTGGATAACCTCACATTAATCCACATTATACTGCATCTGCCAAACATTTGCCCACTCACCCAGCCTATCCAAGTCACTTTGCAGTCTCCTAGCATCCTCCTCACAGCTAACACTGCCCCCCAGCTTAGTGTCATCCGCAAACTTGGAGATGTTGCCTTCAATTCCCTCATCCAGCTCATTAATATAAATTGTAAATAGCTGGGGTCCCAGCACTGAGCCTTGCGGTACCCCACTAGTCACTGCCTGCCATTGTGAAAAGGACCCGTTTACTCCTACTCTTTGCTTCCTGTTTGCCAGCCAGTTCTCTATCCACATCAATACTGAACCCCCAATACCGTGTGCTTTAAGTTTGTATACTAATCTCTTATGTGGGACCTTGTCGAAAGCCTTCTGAAAGTCCAGATACAACACATCCACCGGTTCTCCCCTATCCACTCTACTAGTTACATCCTCGAAAAATTCTATAAGATTCGTCAGACATGATTTACCTTTCGTAAATCCATGCTGACTTTGTCCAATGATTTCACCACTTTCCAAATATGCTGCTATACCTTCTTTAATAACTGAGTCTAGCAGTTTCCCCACTACCGATGTTAGACTAACTGGTCTGTAATTCCCCGTTTTCTCTCTCCCTCCCTTCTTAAAACGTGGGGTTACGTTTGCTACCCTCCAATCCTCAGGAACTACTCCAGAATCTAAAGAGTTTTGAAAAATTATCACTAATGCATCCACTATTTCCGCAGCTACTTCCTTAAGTACTCTGGGATGCAGCCTATCTGGCCCTGGTGATTTATCGGCCTTTAATCCATTCAATTTACCCAACACCACTTCCTGACTAACCTGGATTTCACTCAGTTCCTCCATCTCCTTTGACCCGCGGTCCCCTGCTATTTCCGGCAGATTATTTATGTCTTCCTTAGTGAAGACGGAACCAAAGTAGTTATTCAATTGGTCCGCCATATCCTTGTTCCCCATGATCAATTCACCTGTTTCTGACTGCAAGGGACCTACATTTGTTTTAACTAATCTCTTTCTCTTCACATATCTACCAAAACGTTTGCAGTCAGTTTTTATGTTCTCTGACAGTTTTCTTTGATAATCTATTTTCCCTTTCCTAATTAAGCCCTTTGTCCTCTGCTGGTCTCTAAATTTCTCCCAGTCCTCTGGTATGCTGCTTTTTCTGGCTAATTTGTACGCATCATCTTTTGCTTTGATACTATCCCTGATTTCCCTTGTTATCCACGGATGCACTACCTTCCCTGATTTATTCTTTTGCCAAACTGGGATGAACAATTTTTGTAGTTCATCCATGCAGTCTTTAAATGCCTTCCATTGCATATCCACCGTCAACCCTTTTAGAACTAATTGCCAGTCAATCTTGGCCAATTCACGTCTCATACCCTCAAAGTTACCTTTCTTTAAGTTCAGAACCGTTGTTTCTGAATTAACAATGTCACTCTCCATCCTAATGAAGAACTCAACCATATTATGGTCACTCTTGCCCAAGGGGGCACGCACAACAAGACTGCTAACTAACCCTTCCTCATTACTCAATACCCAGTCTAGAATAGCCTGCTCTCTCGTTGGTTCCTCTACATGTTGGTTTAGATAACTATCCCGCATACATTCCAAGAAATCCTCTTCCTCAGCACCCCTGCCAATTTGATTCACCCAATCTATATGTAGATTGAAGTCACCCATTATAACTGTTTTTCCTTTGTTGCACGCATTTCTAATTTCCTGTTTGATGCCATCCCCAACTTCACTACTACTGCTAGGTGGCCTGTACACAACACCCACCAGCGTTTTCTGCCCCTTAGTGTTTCGCAGCTCTACCCATACCGATTCCACATCCTCCAAGCTAATGTCCTTCCTTTCCACTGCGTTAATCTCCGCTCTAACCAGCAACGCTACCCCACCTCCTTTTCCGTTCTCTCTATCCCTCCTGAATATTGAATATCCCTGGATGTTCAGCTCCCAGCCTTGGTCACCCTGGAGCCATGTCTCCGTGATCCCAACTATATCATAATCATTAATAGCTATCTGCACGTTCAACCCATCCACCTTATTACGAATGCTCCTTGCCTTCAGGCTTGTTTTTACAACGCTCTTACCCCTTATACAATTATGTTGAAAAGTGGCCCTTTTTGATTTTTGCCCTGGATTTGTCTGCCTGCCACTTTTACTTTTCACCGTGCTACCTATTGCTTCCGCCCGCATTTTACACCCCTCTGTTTCTCTGCTCACCCATTTAAGAACCCCACCACCTCTTATTCTCTGTTTATTATTGTTTTCATTCTTTCCCCCCTACATGTTGTGTCTGAGTGCTTTCCTTCTCTGCCTCCCGCCTCACACACTGTCTAATAGCTTTCTCTATTTGAGTCCCTCCCCCAACCATTCTAGTTTAAAGTCTCCCCAGTAGCCTTTGCAGATCTCCCCGCCAGGATATCGGTCCCCCTCAGGTTCAAGTGCAATCCATCCTTTTTGTACAGGTCGCACCTTCCACAAAAGAGGTCCCAATGATGCAGAAATTTGAATCCCTGCCCTCTGCACCAGTCCTTCAGCCACGCATTTATCCTCCACCTCGCTCCATTCCTACTCTCACTGTCGCGTGGCACAGGCAGTAATCCCGAGATTGTTACCTTTGCTGTCCTACTCTTTAACTCCCCTCCTAACTCCCTAAATTCTCCTTTCAGGACCTCTTCTCTTTTTTTACCTATGTCATTGGTACCTATATGTACCACGACCTCGGGGTCCTCTCCCTCCCCTTTCAGGATATCTTGGACACGTTGAGACACATCACAGACCCTGGCACCAGGGAGGCAAACTACCATCCGGGTCTCCCGACTGCGTCCACAGAATCGCCTGTCTGACCCCCTAACTATAGAGTCCCCTATTAGTATTGCCCTCCTCTTCTTTTCCTTACCCTCCTGAGCAACAGGACCGGTCTCTGTACCGGAGGCCCGGCCGCTGTCTCTACCCCCAGGTAGGGTGCCCCCCCAACTGTGCTCAAACAGGAGTACTTATTGTCAAGGTGTACAGCCACCGGGGTACTCTCTAGTCCCTGCCTGTGCCCCTTGCCTCTCCCAACCGTGGTCCACTTGCCTGCCTCCTGTGGTCTTGGAGTGACCACCTCCCTGTAACTCCTCTCAATGACTTCCTCGCTCTCCCTGACCAGACGGAGGTCATCAAGCTGCTGCTCCAGGTTCCTAATACGGTCCCTTAGGAGCCCCATCTCGATACACCTGGCGCAGATGTGGACGTCTGGAGGGCTATCAGACTCCATGACTTCCCACATCTGACACCCAGAACAGTAAACTGCCCTGGCCCTCATACTCCCCTTACTCTGGATGCAATACATCTGACATCCAGAACAGTAAACTGCCCTGGCCCTCATACTCCCCTTACCCTGGATACAATACATCTGACATCCAGAACAGTAAACTGCCCTGGCCCTCATACTCCCCTTACCCTGGATACAATACATCTGACATCCAGAACAGTAAACTGCCCTGGCCCTCAGACTCCCCTTACCCTGGATACAATACATCTGACATACAGAACAGTAAACTGCCCTGGCCCTCATACTCCCCTTACCCTTGATACAATACATCTGACATCCAGAACAGTAAACTGCCCTGGCCCTCATACTCCCCTTACCCTGGATACAATACATCTGACATCCAGAACAGTAAACTGCCCTGGCCCTCATACTCCCCTTACCCTGGATACAATACACCTGACATCCAGAACAGTAAACTGCCCTGGCCCTCATACTCCCCTTACCCTGGATACAATACATCTGACATCCAGAACAGTAAACTGCCCTGGCCCTCATACTCCCCTTACCCTGGATACAATACATCTGACATCCAGAACAGTAAACTGCCCTGGCCCTCATACTCCCCTTACCCTGGATACAATACATCTGACATCCAGAACAGTAAACTGCCCTGGCCCTCATACTCCCCTTACCCTGGATACAATACATCTGACATCCAGAACAGTAAACTACCCTGGCCCTCATACTCCCCTTACCCTGGATACAATACACCTGACATCCAGAACAGTAAACTGCCCTGGCCCTCATACTCCCCTTACCCTGGATACAATACATCTGACATCCAGAACAGTAAACTGCCCTGGCCCTCATACTCCCCTTACCCTGGATACAATACATCTGACATCCAGAACAGTAAACTGCCCTGGCCCTCATACTCCCCTTACCCTGGATACAATACATCTGACATCCAGAACAGTAAACTGCCCTGGCCCTCATACTCCCCTTACCCTGGATACAATACATCTGACATCCAGAACAGTAAACTGCCCTGGCCCTCAAAGTCCCCTTACCCTGGATACAGTACAATCAGCAGGGATCTGACTCCCAATCAGCTGCTCCCTCTTGTCTGCTTCCACCAATCAGCGGCTCCTTAAGCCCACTTGTTTTTGAAGTGTTTTTGAAGTGCAAGTGGAACTTGGAACGTTACAGATTTCGATTCCTGCTCCCTCTGCGACCGCTCCAACGGCTCTCGGGCCTCTGTAAGGAACAAGCCCCGCGCTCCACTTTAACTACTACCGCTCGGGTGTAGCTCCTCCCTCTGCGACCGCTCCAACGGCTCTCGGGCCTCTGTTTGACCCATGTCGCTCTAAATCATTTCTACAGATCACTCTCAACCTTCCCTTTCTGAGTCCGTTGTGTTCCCCCAAGGAGGTACCGTGAGAATACAGAGCCTCGGTGTGAGAGCGAGGGAACCGGTTCCAGGGTTTCTATAATGGGACACTGAACGTCAGAGACAACTAAATAATCACTCCGTGAAAAGACACAAAGTTCTGGAGCTACAAGGCGCCCAGGCAGGCATCTCTGGAAGACGTGGATAGCTGACGATTCGGGAATAGCGGAGTGCACTCTATAGGCGAATGAACTAATTATGTTGCTGTGTCTTATAATCTTATGATCGTATACATATATGTCGAAATACCGTTTGGAAGTCATAATCGCATCTGCTTCCATAGCTTCATTCCAGATGCAGACGAATGTCTGTGAAAATATTGTTCATCGGTTCCCTCTTACATCTCTCCAGTCTCACAACCCTCGGCCCTCTAGTTGTAAGATCATCTGTCTTGGTATAAATACTGCGAGCTTTCAGCTTATCCAGGCCCCTGATACTGTATACCTCAATGGAGTCAACCCTCAGCCTCGTGTACTCCAAAGGAAAATGTCGCAACCTATCTTACCTCTCCCTATAACTGAAGTCTGCAACCCCATGTTATGACACACATCCTATAGCTGATAGGCCACAGTGTTCCGAATGTGGTCTCAACAATGACTTTTAGAACTGAACCATCATATTCCAAATTTTGTATTCAATATCATTCCGGGAAAATGTACTGCACTTGCAGGTCTCTCTGTTCTGCAACATTCTCCATGACTCTACCAAGTCCCGTCTTGGTTTAACACAATGAAGTGGACGTTTTTTTTTACACTGAGAGTGTTTGCAATCTGGAATAAGCTATTTAAAAAGGGGGTGAAAATTAGATACAAATACTTGCTCGATAGACGTTTGGACCAACATTTAATTAGGCAAAAGTTGGAAGGTTTGACAAAGTGCTGGCGTTTCTCGGATCAGAATGGATCCCGACCCGATCCGTCACCAATCCAAGTCCTCCAGAGATGCTGCCTGACCCGCTGTGTTACTCTACCACGTTGTGTCTACCTTTGGTACAAACCGGCATCTGCAGTTCCTTCTCTTTACAAGTTGGAAGGATATGGATCTAATTCGGATAAACAAGATTCATGTACACAGCCAAAAATGTTCACATCAACATGGTGGGCCGAAGGATCAATTTCTCCACTGCAATTCCCTGAAACGTTGTCTCCAGAAGCATGTCCAAACCTCCCTGCTGTGGCAACCCCTGGAGCGAACTAACATCTTTGATGTCCTTTTCTTCGCAAACCTCAAATCTGCTTATAAACCTCAAATGATGCATTTAACCCGCATGGAACACAATCTAATTATAAATGCAATTTGCTTAATTTAGAATATTTGCAACCTTCGACTCAAATTATAATGAATCGAATCTAAAATGCTATTTCAATTCACTTATGCAATACATATAAAATATATCATTATTTTTAATGCAGTATACTTAATTTTAGATTATATATTTATGCAAATCTTTAAATGTATTTGAATAGAAGGGATATATGGAACAGTGTAAGTTGTTTATTAAATTCGGCGGTACGATGAATATTTGGTTCGCTTTAATTGGAGGTGTTATTTTAATTCTATTACCGATTCAATTGCTTGTAACATTTCCAAAGTGACTATTCGGCCCATTGGGTGCATGTCCACACCGAACATTCGACCTCTCCCGTTCGATTCCTTTGATGCCTACAACAGGTCCACGGACGATGCCATCGCCCTAGCTTTACAATACTGCCTGCAACGCCTGGATAACAGATGCACCTAGGTCAGACCTATTGCCTGCGTGTGAATGTGTGTGAATGTGTGTGAATGTGTGTGAGTGATTGGTGGTGGTCGGTAGGCGCAAATTAGCAGCCACGCTTCCGTCAGTCTGCCCCATGGCAGCTGTGGCTACAGAAGTAGCTTACCACCACCGAGTGTGACGGAGGAGTGAATGAATAATGCGATGTAAAGTGCCTTGAGTATTAGAAAGGCGCTATATAAATCCCATCCATTATTATTATTATTATTATTGAAAGACGACAGCTCTGCGAGTGGTGCGAGCTGGAGGGGCCGACTGGTTTCCAGCTCCGAACAATGGGGTAGGGAGAAGATCTAATGGAGGGATTTAACATTGCGTACAGGGAGATTGTTCCCATTGGTGGACAGAGAAGAGATGACGATAGAGAATGGCGGTGATTGGCAAAAGGAGCCAAGTGTGTTGCTGGGAGCCATTAATGTTAGTTTTATAGTTTAGCAACTCCTCAACATTCTGCAGCTAATGAAGAAAGCAACTTCTGCATTTCAGGGTCTAGAAATAAACAGCCGTGAGAGAGGTCATAACACTATGGTACTGGTGAACAAGTGTCTGTGGGGTTGTCATTACTGGGCCCAGCTGTCGCTCCCATTGCAGGGTGGCAACGGATGATTCATTCTTTACATTCACTTCCTCACACAAACTGGAAAACACAGAAACAGAGTTCACAGCCGCAATATTCTTGGAAACAAAGCGAGATGATAGCTACCCTGGAATGAGATACAGCCTTTGATGGGTTGAATTGGATTAAGGGAGGATTAATGTGAATGGGTCACATTAACCCTACCTAAGTCTGCCACACACCTTACTCGCTACGCTGACTACCCGTGACGCCAATTTCTGGAAAATGTTAACTTGTGTGCCCTTGGCACTTTGTTTTACCGCACTCACCAGGGCCCCGTGCTTCACAGTGTAAGTCATACCCTGGTATTACTTTTTTAAATGCCTGGCCTTGTATTCCTTAGCATATTTTCCCAGTTGATCTGGATGATCATGCATTTTGACTACCAGTGCTGTTACATGTAAAAACTCACTGACGTTCTTTGCATTCCTCGAGGATCACTAGGATTATGGCGATGGATGCTTGTTGGCACAGTGTACGCATGTCGGGTTAGAAGGCCCGTTCCTGCACTACATCGCTGCATGGCGATAATGCTGGGGACAGGAATATGCAGATCCGGAATCTTGTGCGAAAACCAAATTGCTAGAAAAAGATCAGCGGTTCATGCAACGCCTGTGGAGGAGAACGGGCAAACGACGTGTCGGGTCTTGACCTCTTTATTCAGACGCCGTCTGTCAATGTCCCTTCACAATGTCCCATGCAGCGTAACCCGCTTAGTTCCTCCATGACTTTGCTATTTGCTCACGACCCTAACCTACTCAGTATGAAATGACTAATTATCAGTACGTATAGCAGTTCCTCAAATCTTTGCCGGAAATGCAGAAATACTTGGAGCAAGTTCCGCATTTCAGCGTCAAGAAGCTCACAGCAGTGGGTGAGGTGGACTCCACACTGAAGTGTTGGCGATGTGCTCTCTCCGGGTTTGTCTCTGCACCGCCCTGCTCTCCGTCTCAGTCCACGGTTACAGTAAGTGTTTTACTCACCTTGTTATCTCCTCCTTCTCTCGTCATCTCTCCCAGTGTACCGGTTCACACTCGGTCCGCGCTCCAGCAGTTTGTACTTTGGCTGAGGTCTGTCAATGGGTGAGGTGGGTGGGACGGGTGCGGATTGAGGTGATATTGTCTATACCTAAGTGTCCTTCCGAAGGTGGTGGTGAGGCGCCCTCGTGAGCAACCGATCCCCCGGTGAAGGTTATCTGGCGACGGCTAAGATGGAGGAAAATGCGTCTGGAGATGGCCATTCATAAAACAGAGACTCTCGATAAGCAAGAGGGGAAAAGGTGACAGAGAGCGGGCGGGGATGTGGAGAGAGAATTAACAGCAGAGCAGCCGCGACCTTATTTTCCGGAGGTGCGAGCTGGAGGGGCCGACTGGTTTCCAGCTCCGAACACTGAGGTCGGGAGGAGACCTAATGGAGGTATTTAACATTGCGCACATGGAGGTTGTTCCCATTGGTGGACAGAGAAGAGATGACGATTGAGAATGGGGGTGATTGGCCAAAGAACCAAGTGTGTTGCTGGCGGATACGAGTCCTCGCAGGGAGCGGTTCCATTGGGACGAGGCGCCGGCGGCGGGAGCGGGGTGGGGGAGAGGGGGGAGAGGGGGGAGAGGGGAGAGAGGGGGGAGCGGGGGTGGAGACGGGCAGATTTAACCGACCGTATGTGAAAGTAAGGAATTTGCAGGGCCCTGTGTTGAGAATATGGAGACGTCCACTTGCTGGATTGATGTTACATGGAGTCAGTATAGAACCGTTGGGCCGAATGGCCATCTCCACTCTGTATCTATTATGTGACAGTAAGGGAATCCAAAAAATCCATCTCCGTCTCCGGCCCTGCAAAATGTCCAAACATTTCCTCTCCCCAGAAATTAAATCAGCAACATTATAAAAACCAACAGACGCGAATTACACACCCATGAACAGTTGATTTTACTTCGGAGTCACGTGAGTGACTACGTGAAGAAGACCCGTCAGGGCGCATGCGCGTCATTACGTCGGTCGCATTGGCGCAGACAGGCTGGGAGAAACACAGTTCTCCAGCAGTAAGTTTAAAAAATCCTGCAGGTAAGTTTAAACTTATTTTTCAGGTTGTCCATTGCAGGAATCATTTTCCCAGGTTCCTGCTCGACATGGAAAAATTCAGCAGAACCCAGTGGACCGCGGAGAAATTGTGGACCGCGGGGATGTCGGCTTCGGACCGCGGGAGTGCGGTAGCAAGCTGCCGGTGGGTTTTGCTGGTTGAGTCGCGGACAGAACGGTCCGCGACTCCCGAGGTTAATTGGGGCCGCGGGTTTTTTATAGACCGCGGGTTGAAGCAAGCTGCGGTCACCATAGAGGTGGCTGTTAGGCTTGCTGTTTCCAGTCGCTGACAGGCAGGTCAGCGACTCCAACGAAATGTTTAAAATAGTGGCTGCGGGGTTCTCTAGACCGCGGGGATACCGGCTACGGTCCGCGGTAAAGTCGGACTTCTTGAGAGAGTCGCTGACAGTAAGGTCAGCGACTCCCGAGGGGGGGTGCAGACTGAGCATGGTCGTCGGGTTACTACCGGCTCATTGAGGAAGGACCAGACTTTGGCAGCTCATATTTGTTTGAAATATGAGGAGCCTGGCCAGGAGGGTCCCCTCTGTTATATGTGTATGTCCTCAGTGGAGAGGAGTAAGGCTTAGGGCTGCTTATCAATTACTCAGTGGAGAGGAGTACAAAGGGTCAGTGTGTGGCTGACTCCAACCCCAACTCAGGAAGAGAGGTTAGTGGTTTATCATCCTTATGTGTCGAGGTTAAAAAGTAGCAATTTCTGCTACTTCTGAGGAGGTTTCAGGTTGCCCTCCAAATTAAAGACGAACGCAATTTTGAGAAGCGTTCAAAAGGGTAGACATTATAGTTACCACTTGGTCACATTGTGACTATTATACTGAGATAGATGATTATCATTGATTCAATTAAGGAAATGGGAAGCCTTGTACAGCTGTATTATCAGTCACCTGTGGGAGTTACACCAGGTGGCGTCATAGTAATTGCTGCTCATTAAAAGGGACTGTGCACGGTTTCTTCCCCAAGACGCCAGTTTACTCATAGTAAAAGTAAATAAAGCCCATGTTTAACTGGGATGGGCGTCTTCATTCACATAAATGTCTTTGGCTATGACAAATAATTGTTAAGTTTGTTCCAGCATTTCCCACCATGTCTGATGTACGGGGGCCAGAGGCGCTCCAATTCTTCCCTTTCGACGGCGTTGGCATCGGGAAGGAGCACGATTTGGAGTCACTAGCACGTGCAGCCTGTTTGGGGAAGCAGGATACCAACAGAGTATCGAATTGCATGGCTAGTCCTGGCGGCTGCTGTAGGCAGTGACCTGATAACCCCAACTCAGAGTGAGTGCCAAGCCAGGGGTATCAAGGTCAGACAACATTGCGTCTTGTTGCAATTCAAGAACGCTCCATCGTAAGGGATGTCAGGCAGCAACACCTAGTAAAGGGTTGCAAAAGTCCCCACTCAAGGGTCGGAGTGGTCGAGAGAGTGCTACAGGAGGATGCACATGTGCCTGAAGCAACATCTGTTTGTAGGGTTGCCATTCCTCCCACTTGGTGCACCACAGTGGTCGAGATAGTGCTAAAATACATGCACACATGCCTAAGGTGACGCCTAGTAAAGGGTTGCCAAAATTTCTCCCACTCAAATGGCGGAGTGGTCGAGAGAGTGCTACAGGAGTATGCACATGGGCCTGAAGCAACACCTGTTTGCAGGGCTGCCATTACTCCCACTCGGTTTCTCCGTAGTGGTCGAGATGGTGCTAAAATACATGCACACATGCCTGGGGCAGCTGCTGTTGCAGGATCCATAAGTTCTCCCACGTGGATGTATAGTGGATGAAGATGGAGCCACACACATATGTGATATGATTGTGGGGAATGGAGTCGAACAACATGCTTGGTACAGAGGCATGTACAAGCAAATGGAGGAGATGGATAGTGATACCTGCTTCAGCTTCGATAAGTCCCACTCTAAAAGAGTGTCTAAGGTTAGTATGGATTAACTCCAAACAGGAATCCAAACATGGCTATGTGCCGGGATCCAATGCTGAATGCATGAGGGTAAGCAGTGGGCGTTTGCCTCTAAAATTGCTGCTCAGTCGCTGATTGCTGATCCATCCAGAGAAATCCAAATTAATACCTGACTATTTGGGTCACAATTGATTCAATTAAGTGCTCTGCCCAGGGGAAAAGGGTAGAGCTAATTGACAGCTGTATCAAGCTAATTGAGGCATTAAGGATACATTCGGGTCATTATAGTACAAGTTCGGCACGGACTTGAAGGGCCGAGATGGCCTGTTTCCGTGCTGTTATGGTTATATGGTTATAATAGACCTATGCAGTTATCAGTAAAGACTATGCTAATTTGCAATGGTTTCACCATGTGTCCAGGAATTATAGCAAGGTAATGCTTGACCAGCCTTCCATGATTTTGCAGATGAATGTCAGTGCACTCGGGTGGGGTGTCACGGATACAAGTTTCAACTGTGGAGGCAGATGGACTGAGCAAGAGGCATCGCTTCTGCAGACATGGGCAATTAACTATTAAGAGGTTTTAAGGACAAGGCTTATTGCTCTAACAAATGTATCTGCATGTTCAGTTTCAGATTGACAATACTACGCAAGTGGCATATATATTAATCACATCGGTGGAATCAAGTGGGTATTTTGTGACAGATTGGCTAATCAAATTTGGGCCTGGTGCATTGGAAAAGATATTTCAGCTATTTATATAAGATAAGATAAGATATACCTTTAATAATCCTTTACAGGAAATTACAGTGCCACGACAGATTCAAGACAGACATAACACCACACGTTTCCTCAAATAGCTTCCATACTTAACAAGTTAAAATACAAGTTAAAATACAAGTTAAAATTAAAATACAGTTATTTATGCGCATTATATAACCTTATAGCAGCTGGTAAACAGGACTTCCTATGCCTCTCAGTTTTGCACATTGGTGCAATCAGTCTCTGACTGAAGATGCTGCTCTTGATCACCTTCAGGGCATGGAGTGGGTGAGTGGGGTTGGTCATTATAGAACCCAGTTTGTTCAGAGTTCTGGCCTCTGCCACCTGCTGGACCGTTCGTTGCTCAGCCCCGACCACTGAGCCGGCCTTCCTGATCAGCTTATCCAGTCTGTTTTAGTCCGCTATGCGGGCGCAATCTCCCCAACAGGCCACAGCAAAAAACAGAGCACTGGCCACCACTGAATGGTAGACACTGCACAGTAGGGGTTGGCAGATGTTAAATGACCTCAGCCTCCTTAAAAAATACAGTCGGCTTTGTCCCTTCCTGTACACCGCCTCCATATGACACTTCCAGTCCAGCTCACTGTCAAGCTGCACACCAAGGTACCTGTGGTTAGCGACCACCTCCACCTCAGTGCCCTTAATGGTGATTGGTGTTGCTTGAGTCCTCCTCCTCCCCCTCCTGAAGTCCACAACTATCTCCTTGGTTTTTGTGGTGTTAAGATGGAGGTTATTGTGTGCACTCCACTCCACAAAGTTACTTATTATGTCTCTATACTCCTCCTCATTGCCCCCTTTAATGAGGCCGACAACAGCTGTGTCATCCGAAAATTTCTGCAAAAAGCAGCTGTTGGTGTTATATTGGGCATCCGCTGTGTAGATGGTAAACAGGAATGGAGCCAGCACAGTTCCTTGTGCCAGGTAGATTCTACATAGTACCAGGTAGATTCTACATAGTAGCAGACGCCAAGTCACGAACTTTCCATGACAACATAGATTGAATGTTCAACAAGAAGGTGTTCAATAATATAGTACTTGTGTATGAATGCCAGAAATCGATTTATTTTGCGTCAAGGTCAACCATCAGATGCGTAAATAGGTTTCATGAGAACCAGACCAGGTGGCAGTTGCAATTAATACTTTGACATTGAGGTGGTATGGGTTTTGTTTTTTTTCCCCTACCATTTTGCCTAATACATCGGAGTCTGCAAGAAATCAAGCAGGATGCCACTTTGGGGGTGCTTGTAATACCTAATTGGCCGAATCAAGCATGGTTTCCCTTTGATGTTACAGTTAGGGATCCAACCTCTTTTTGGTGGTTCCCAAGCTTAGGAATTGACTGGAGCATCCGCTAACACGGGAAAGTCATCTGTTATGTGATTGAATTGACTTGTTAATTTGCAGGTTTTAAGAAGGCCATACCTGGAGTAAGGATGTCTGGGTTTACGGTGGACATGCTCACTGTAGCCTGGAGAAAGTACTCAAAAGGGGTATATTACTTATGTAAAAAAATGGGAGCAATATTGTGTACAAGATAATATTGACTATAATACTACAGGTATTGTGGATATTTTAGAGTTCCTGTTGACCCTCTATGATGATGAGGGACTAAGTTATAGCACCATTAATACAGCTTTAAGTGCTTTGTCATCGTATGATTTTAATGGGGTCAGGAAAGATCCTATTGAGTTTCATCATATCATAGCTGGATTGATGAAAGGAATTTCAACTCTAAATCTCCTAAACCCAGGTATATGGCGATCTGGGATGTAAGTGAGGTCCGCAAGATGTTTCGACAGTAGGTTCCTGGCATGTCTCTGAATTTGCCAAACTAATCATGAAAGGGGTTATGCTCTTGGCATTGGTTCAGCATAGCAAATGCAGATTTTGAAAAAACTTCTGTTAGACAGGATGGAAGTTGCTGAAGAGAATGTTATGTTATATAATTGCGTACTGCTTAAGCAGAGCAGGCCAGGTGTCACAGGTTTGTTAAAATTGTGTTTCAGCATAACCTACTGATCCATGTTTATGTGTAATGGCATATTTATTTTCATTATATTAAAGCTATAAAGATCTTAAGGAATGTGGAAACAGCATTGTTTATCAGTTACATGAAGCCACACAGGAGAGTGTCAGTGCAGACTATCTCAAGGTGGTTTAAAGCAAATGTTGATTAAGGCAGGTATTAACACTGAAGTGTATACATCCGTTTTCCACTAGTGCAGCAGCAATGTCGTCGGCTAGGACGATGGATGTTCACAGCGGCCATATTTTATAGGTGCCGGGTGGTCAAATGAATTTTATTTTTTATTTTTACCATCGGCCGATCGCCGATCGGAGAGATTCAGTATTAAGTCATGTTTAGTTCCTCTGGGAGAGATGGGTTACTGTTTGTTTTGATTATTCAAATAAATTGTTATTGCATGATACTACCATTTCATGTTTAACGCATTATTGATTGTTTCTCATCGAAAATCAATGCAGTGAGGCCGGGATTTGGATCTGCGGCATAACATTACAGAGCTTTGAAATCTTCACGTAGTCACTCACGTGACTCCGAAGTAAAATAGTAAGATTAAACGAGAACTTACCAGTTTGAAGTTTGATCTTTATTTTATGAGGAGTTACGTTGGTGATTACGTGCCCGCCACGCCCAACCCTCTCTCATAAAAAAGGTCATATGGTAGTTCTCATGTTGCTCATCTTAATATGTTACTTCAATTATGGTGTTGTCTGTGATTTCATTCCGCTGCTTTGAAGATTGACGCGCATGCGCCCTGACGGGTCTTCTTCACGTAATCACCAACGTAACTCCTCATAAAATAAAGATCAAACTTCAAACTGGTAAGTTCTCGATTAATCTTACTATTATATCCCAGCCTGTAACCCACTCCCCGAGTTGATCTATCTGTCCCACAGACATCTGAAGACATCGCCTGTGACAACACCCCGGGGACAGTGTGGATTTGGAACCCCACACCTGTACTCGTTGCAATAATAACCTATCCCCCTATTTCTCTTTCTCTCTCTCTCTCTCTTTCTCTCTCTTTCTCTCACTCCCTGTAGGTTTTTCGTACAATGGTTCGACAATATCCGGTCCTGATGACGTGTATGCCGTGGAAGGGGCCTCCGCTGTGTTGCCGTGTACATTAATCCACATCCTCAACGGCACCGTGCTGTGGCACAAGATGGCATCAGCGCATCACAGCCTTATGTTTAAATGCACATATCCCAGTCCCGGCCGCCCCCGATGCGATGAAGTGACACAGAAGGCCGGAGGAGGTCGTTTCAAATTCGTGGGGAACCTCAGAGAGGGAGATGCCTCGATAATGGTGGAGCCACTGAGATGGGAGGACAATAATAGGTACCGGTGTCACCTGGAGCTCAGTGTTGGGAATTGGCACTCTGTGATACCAACGCGGCTGACTGTGGAAGGTGAGAACAATGTTCGGAGACTTTTGCTGCCCCAGAGCTCACGGACCCCGGGTTCCCCCGGTACAATACTGATTAATACATGTTGATGGTTCAATTCAATGACTCAAAGATACTGTATTCTCACACGTACCTAGGTACAGTGAAATACTTTGTTTTGCAGACAACCGTGAAAAATCATGTAGCAGACCTCACCTTGGCAGTACACAAGTGTCGCCACGTTTTGGCGCCGACAGCTGCAATGATTCACCGCAGTTCTCACAAATGCCTGCCGCCGCTCGTGGCATCGGCCCCACCTCCCTCTCACTGTCATTCTCTGCTGCCCTCCTCGCCCCCGACGGCCCTCCAAACTCTCCGACGACCCTCCACACTATCAGACGACCCTCCTCACTATCCGACGGCCCATCTTCCTCTCGGCGGTTGCTCCCGGGTCCCTCTTCGTTCTTGCGGCGAGGGTCCTGTCGTTAGATCCGCGGACGGCGAGCCGGTCCTAAAGCAGGGCCAAGACGGAGAACACTCGCAACCGCACTGCTGGGCGAGAACAATAGCCGCGTGGGGTCGGGTGGGTGGTGGTGGGTGGGGGTCTGAAGGGCGGGATTTCCTGCTCCTGATTCCTCTCCAGTTGATCCGTATGGGCAGTGCGCTCCTGGAGTAGACGAGACGCCGGCTCCGGTCGACAGTCAAATACAGGTGGATTGTGTAAACCGAGAAATAGGAAGATGGTATTCACCTTGTTGGAATTGTTCTCCAACTATTAATGGAAACGGAGGTGCCCAGTAGTAAAGGTGGTGTCGGTGCCCAATCCCCTGTGGGCGGGTCTCCCTCTCGGTGTGGAGTTTAACCGCTTCACACATTGAATATTCCCCGTGGAGAACAGTGTTGGGATCCGGGGAGGCGCGCGTTCGCTGTCGCTCACTCTCTCGCTCTCAGGGCAGCGCCGATCGAGAGCCGCGCTGTCAGAGGCGACCAATGACCCCTGATCCGGAGCCACCCTTGAATCCGCCCTCGTCCCCGGCGCCCTCTGACCCACCTTCCCTATGACCGTCTCTCTCAGCTCCACACTGGGCCCCGCCTCCACCCACTCCCACGGGGAGAGGTCGGTAAAAGACGATTCATCCACAGAACGCTGATACATTCCGGTGTCTATCCTTCCCTCAGCTCCCGGCGGGAATGTCTCTGTGGTGACTGGGACTGAGGGGGGTTCGTCCATGTTACCCTGTGTGTATTGGTAATCCCAGCATCACCGCAGCGCCCTCGCGGTCACATGGATGAGGAAGGATCCCTACCGACACATCGTCACGTTCAGACCTCAAACTGATGGATCCTGGGCGGCGGAGAACGGAACAACTCGGTTCGAGCTCGTCGGGGACCCAGATCTGGGAAACGCCTCAACCAGGATAAAGCAGCTGAGCGTGGAGGACAGTGACGGCTACCTGTGTCTGGTGGAGTTCAGCAAACCGGGAAACTACGATCCGAGAAAGGACGTCAGAGAAGGGTTCAGGAAGAGCGTACACCCCCCGTACACCCATCAGTAACAGCGTGAGGTCCAGCTGCGGGTCACACCCGGTAAGGAACCATCGCCACATTCTGCCGTGTAGAGCGAAGGTGCAGAGGGAGGGAGGAGAGCAGGAACAGGAAACCCTGTCTCTCAGCACTCAGTGGGCGCAGCCTCGCATCTGGAGGGTCAGAAACAACTCCAGAGATAAGTCAACCACAGTTGATCAATGTATTGGAGTCCTTTAGCGAGGTGAGGAGTTGAATGCCCGAGAGGGAACAAGGTGCTGTGGTACGTTTGGATTCTCAGAAGGATCTAGGTTGGGTCCCAGCCATGAGTTTGGGGAATCAGATGCGAGAAGGCGGCATTAAGTCAACGCACTGTCGGGGTTATCGAGCAGAATGTAGAATGAAATATCTGGATCTCTGTCATGTTGAGAGTCTGCGGCTGGTGAGGCACTTCGGAGATTGGTTCTTGGTCTCAGCTATTCACAGTCTGCATCAGTGAGTTGGTTGAGTCGAGGGGGGGGGGCATTTGTCAGGATTGATGATGATGGACGTGCCTTGGAACTGTGAGAGGGCAGGAGGACGCGGAGATTCGGGGAAGGTGGACAAGCTGAACGAGTGGGTGGGATCATAATGTGGAATAAAATGTGGCGAAATGTCAAATTATCCACATGGGTGAACTAAACATAAAACCAGAGTGTTTATTAAATGTTGAGAGATCGGGTGGTGTGGATGTTCAAAAGGACCTGAGTGCGCTTGTTCTCATGCAATGAAGGATGATGTACTGATGTGGAAGAGTGGAGAAAGGCAATAGTTGGTCAGGTTTTATCAAGAGAGGATTTATATTCAAGGGTTGGCATGTTTTACCGCAGTTATATAAGGATCTAGCGAGACCTCACCTGCAGTACTGAGTCGGACTTTGGTCTTCTTAACTACAATATAGCCACGATTAGTGTGGAGGGAGTGTAGTGTAGATTCCGTCACTGTTTCCCAGAGGGGCAGATTGATTGAAGATCAGGGGAGATTGAGTAGACCAGAGACCCTGGGGAATGCAGGTACAGGAACATTGAGTAGAAAAAAGCTACTGGGGGAACTGGATAGGCCAGGTAGCATATCTGGAAGGAAATTAGCGGATGACAATTCAAATCGAGACCTTGCCTCAAAACTGGAAGGATTCCCGGACAAAACGACGTCTTTGGATTTCCTTCTACAGTTGCCTGACTTCCTGAGCGTTGTCAGCAGTCTGTTATTTGCTCGAGCAGATTATACCTGTATTCTCCAGAGTGTAGAGAATGAGAGGTGATCTTAGTGAAGCATACACCATTTGTACATTGTCGATCGCGCCCCTTTCCCAGTGACCACTCTGACCTCTCTCACTCTCTCCTCAGTCACACAGAATTACATAGTTCTGATCCTGTGGATCCCTCTAGGATTGAAAACCCTTTACCTTTTAGTGATGTGTGTTATCTTCTACCGTGAGAAACTCAGGTATGTAATATTGCTTTTCTATGCCTGGAATATAAACTCAATTGCCTTTGGGGTGTGATTGAAAAATGCGAGGCTTCCTAGGCCGCGCCAACCATCAATCATCCATGCACTAGTTCTATCCTGCACTATAGGGGGCGTTTGCAGAGGACAATTATCCTACAAACCTGCACGTCTTTGGGATATGGGAGGGACAAAAACCATGCGGTCGCGGGGAGCACGTGGAAAATGCTCACAGACAGCACCCGTAATCAGGATCGAACCCGGGACTCTGCGCTGCAAGGCAGCATCTCTTCAACTGCGCCACCGTGGTACCCCTGATGCGTTGGCAATACATGGTTCAGGTGCATCATGTACCTACAGATGGAAGAACAGTTTCTTACCCGCTCAGACGCTTTGAGAAACCCCTCAAAAGATAAGAATGTATTCCCGATCCTCCAGTCTACCTTGCCCTCTGCCCTTTCTCTGTAAGACTATATTCTGCACAGCTTGGGTCTACGGAATAATATTTCTGGATGACACACGAAACAACGTTTTTTTCCTCGTATCTGTGTCAAGGTGACGATAATAAACCAATACCATACCTTGCTGCAGGTCAGACAATCTTCCTCACTGTCAACACAACGACCAATATACGTGTCCCCTGTTAAGTTAATCACCTGTTTCGCATTTTGAAGTCCACCTCAAATTTAGTTGTCAAACGCTGACATTGACAATAACGTCTCCCCTCTGGAGAATACCGTTCAAATCTACGTCCGAATCACTTCACATATTTAAATGACGGCTGTGAATGGAGGTGTCAGAAATGGTCTTTTGGTACAAATTACCGAGGCTTGTTCTGATTGGTCTTGTGGTGTCCGCAGCAAGCGTGGAGACTGATCCATCCGAGGAAGCTGAGCAGACCAGTGTTCCGACTGCAATATAACCCGGTCTGCTGATTTTGTCGACCTTTGGTTGTCAATCATAATAATTATCCGACTCGCTTTTAATCTTTGTGTAATATAATAAAAATGCAGTACTTCTAGTTCAAAGGAAATGTTTTGTACTCCGAGAGGGTTTGATATCTGGAATATGCTAGTAAACAAAGTGGTGAAAATGAGATACACCAACATGTACGATAGACGTTTGGACGCATGAACATGCTCTTAATCAGGAAATAGTTGGAAGGATAGACAAAGTGCTGCAAATTCTCAGCTCGTTAGAATGGGTCCGGGCACCAAGTGTCACGTATCCATGTCCTACAGAGTTGCTGCCTGATCCGCTGAGTTACGCAAGCACATCGTGTCTATCTTTGGTATACACCGGCATCAGCAATTCCCTCTTATTACAAGTTGGAAGGATATGGATCTAATTGGGACCAACTGGATTAATGTACATAGACAAAGATGTTCATATCGAGATTATTGTCCGAAGGGCCAATTTCCTCACTGTACAATTCTCTGACACGTTGACTCCAGAAGCATGCCCAAACCTCCCTGCTGTGGCAACCCCTGGATCCTGACTAACTTATTTCTAGTCCTTTTCTTCGTAGTGTTCTGCTTATAAATCTCAAATGATGCATTTAGCACACAGGAAACACAAGCATTATTAATGCTGTTTGCGTAATTTAAAATATTTACAACCTTCGAAGTAAATTTTAATGGAAGTGCGATAAATCGAAAATGCTAAGTAAATTCACTTATGTAATCCATTGAGAACATAATTTTAATTTTGAATTCAGTATGCTTAATTTCGTATATGTACAAATCTCTCAATATATTTCAATGAGGGAGCAACATGGAACAACATCTAAAATGGTTATTAAATGCAGCTATTATTTAGTTTGCTTTCATTGTAGTGGGACGATCGTACAGACTTACCCCTTATAAAACCTGGAGTCCAGAGGGGAGGAGGAGGTTCTTGATTAGTAACGGTCGGACGGTGGGACGACAATGGCGTTATGGGGAGAAGGCAGGACAGTGTGGTTGAGAGGAAAAGGTAGCTCAGCCATGATTAAATGGCGGAGTATACTTAAATGACCGAATTGCCTAATCCTGCTACTAGAATTTATGAAGTTTTGATTAGAGAGGAAGTGAGGAAGCTATGCATCTGTGGGGGACGTTTCTAGAGCCCCTTGTTGTTCTCTTGAAATAAAGCCCATCGGGCGATTTCAGCGTACTGTGTGTGTGTCAGTGCATTCATTATTGATCCGGTGTCATGACTGACGCACAATACAGAGAAGCAAGTTTCTTGACATGGTACATGAAGATTATAGAAAACTGTTGAACCAAGTGGTTAGTTCTGCAATGTGCACCAGCTGATGTCAGCAGATATATTTTGGCAATAACTAGCGAGAGAACTTGCTATTAACTGCCCACATGACTAATGCGCATGACAAATATGCGTTTACTGCTGAAGTAAACATTTGTATAGCTTTTCTGTCAAGTATCTCGGTACACATTACAATAAAAACCAATGCCAACATTTCGCATTGAAGCAATTATCACAATACTCTTCTACACTCCCTCCTTATTGTCCAACTTGGGACAACAGTCATCGTTATTTTCAGCAGCCAATTAACATTTGCATCAAATATTCTCTTTCATTTCACTCTTCAGCCAATATAAAGTCTAGGACGATCCGATCTTACAGTGTGGTTCGGATGGCAATCATCTCGACGGTCATTAGTTCTAGCACACCTCCAGTTTCAGGGCAGATTCTTCCCAGCTATTAGCGGGCAACTTAACCATCCAACAAACATCTAGAGTGCGGTCCTGAGCTATTATCTACCTCATTCGAGACCCTCGGACGATCTTTGATCGGATTGTACTGGTCTGTATCTTGAACCAAACGTTATTCATGTTACTTCTTTATCATGCATTGTAGATTGAGGACGGCTCCATTGTAATCATGCATTGTGTTTACGCTGACTGGTTGGAACGCAACAACAAACTTTTCTCTGTACCTCTGTACATGTGACAAAACTAAAATATGTACCTTGCATCTTTCCCTGCCTCTGACCTGCTGCGCACACCCATCAGCTGAATAAATTGGTGATTTTTGCATAGGTCTAACTCGGGAAGGGTAATATGTTGACAGGTGATTGAAACTTAATCGGTATTAACAAAGTCCATAATATACAAAGTCCCCAAAATCCCTTTGCTTTGCATGGGCGGCACGGTGGGACAGTGGTACACGGCGGTAGAGTTGGTGCCTTCCAGCGCCAGAGATCCGGGTTCCCTTTCCTTCCACATCCCAAAGACGTACAGGTTTCTAGGTTAATAGAATTCGCTAAAGATTATAAATTGCCCCGAGCGTGCAGGACAGTGTTAATGTATGGGGATCGCTGGTCGGATGGTGGCAGGGCCTGTTTCTGCGCTTTATTTCCAAAACTAAAACTTTTCAAATCGAGTCCTGGTTATGTTGGGCTGGCACCTTCTTGCAGTGTAGAGCCATGGTGGTCTTTCCCCAATTTCTATTGCAGTTTTCGTGATGAGCAAGATCTGGAACAGGCCCTCATATCTGGGTCTTTCTTTTAAAGGTCTTTACTTACACATAGTTGATGGGTTCCAGGCTATGATACTTGCGCTCTGCAGGATCGACCTGTGTTTCCGTGACCAGAGAGTGAAAACTAGAATCACCTCAGAAACGGGCCCTTCGACTTCCGGTGGCGCCATGCTTTGCTAGCAGTCGCAAATTTTTTAGCTCCGCTGAAAAAAATCGCGATTTTTCGCGTTAAAATCGGGTCTGGAGGTCGGGACCGGTTTTAAAAACTTACCGGAGTCTCATGTCGCGGTGCTGATGACGTCATCAGTAAGCGCCGTGAATTTAACGGAGGGAAAGTCATTTTAAATGAAAAGTACGTCTCCAGGTCAGAGCCCACAGAGGAAAGTCACAAAACAATCGCTGAAGACTCTGGAACATCAAGAAACTGCAAAACGGACCTCTGGAGTGGTTTCTGGAATGGATACACGATCTAAGACTGAGATGACCACAAAAGAGAAAACCGAAATGGAGGAGTTAAAGAACTCGGTAAGAGATTTGAAAAATGACTTGAAAGTTGGAAACATAAATTTGATGGCCGGTAATGAAAAAATACTTGCGGGCATTGGTGCTCTGCAAAAAAGAGTTGATGATGTGCAAGAAGAATTAACGGGGAAAATTAATAAGATGGCAGAAGAGACCACAAAGATGTTTGAGGCTGTGCTTGAAACTGTTTCTGCAAATGTAACTGCAGTGAAAGATATGGAAGCTGTTGTGGAAGAGATGACCGGAGAGATGCGGACGATGAAGTTAGAAATAGACAGCCTCAAGAGCCAACTTACAAAAGTTTCTGATAAATATGTTGACCTGGAAGCTCGCTCAAGACGTCAAAATATACGTATACGTGGAGTAAAAGAGGGAGCTGAGGGGGACAATGCTTGTGAGTTCACCGCCAATCTAATTAAACACGTACTCAAACTACCTGAGGCACCTGTAATTGAAGTAGCACATCGACTACCCAGATTTAAACCAAGATCACAAGGAGAACATGCCTACCCACAACAGATCATAGTTAAACTTCGGGATATCCCAACAATGGAAGCGCTGATGAAAAAAATCAAATACGGAGAGGATATGATGTACAGAAATGATTCTATTAAACTCCTACGGGACTACCCTTACGAGATTGTGCAAAAGAGAAGAAAGTTCTCACAGACCAGAGAAGCTCTTTACGGTGTCAAGGGTGTCATATGTGGAGTGTATTATCCGGCCAGGATGCGTATTACTTTCATGGGAAAGTCAAAAACATTCATTAACTCGGTAGAATCTCTTAAATACGCTCAAGAAATCGTGGCCAAGGCAGCAACAAGTGAAGATTGATCACCAAGACGTCATGAACAAATTAATTTGCTTATTCCCCCAACAAGAATATCACAAGAAAAGTGAAATAACTGAACATCAATCTTTTAAAATTATTACACGCAACAGATTTTCCATGAGACGTGTCTAGATATTATTATCTCCCCTTGAACATTGCGGCATCTAACTCAAGGACACTCTGTGCTCAAACGAGGAAAGACTGATAACATGGGAGTGACGATCTGATGTGCTGAGAGCGAAAAACATCACATGGCTTATATAGTTTTACAAAATATTGAGAATCAATAATAATTAATAATTAACAATACTAATATAGAAATAGCAATTGAAACTGATAAAAATGTGTTGCCTGCTTTATAACGCAGACAACAGTAATTACATATGTTCCGCAGCTCGAGTGGGGAGGGGAGGAGACTAGGCACCTGGCATAATTCCAGGAGCCTGACTCCGGTTAACCCTTTCAGCGAACAGCTCACTTTTAACAATACTAAAACCAATTCAAAATAGTTAAGAGATAAAGAGTGAGGAATATATGTAACTGAATACATTTGAAGTCGAAAGGAAACATATATATGGCTTATATAGTTTTACAAAATATTGAGAATCAATAATAATTAATAATTAACAATACTAATATAGAAATAGCAATTGAAACTGATAAAAAATGTGTTGCCTGCTTTATAACGCAGACAACAGTAATCACATATGTTCCGCAGCTCGAGTGGGGAGGGGAGGAGACTAGGCACCTGGCATAATTCCAGGAGCCTGACTCCGGTTAACCCTTTCAGCGAACAGCTCACTTTTAACAATACTAAAACCAATTCAAAATAGTTAAGAGATAAAGAGTGAGGAATATATGTAACTGAATACATTTGAAGTCGGAATGAAACATATATATATACTGCAACTGGGTGAAATAGAACTGATTTGGAAACGGTACCGACCCCCTAGGTTTTGGGTAATAAAGGCAGCGGGGCTAACGTCATAACATCTACGCCGGAAGCGATATCGATGTCGTACCCCACAGACGAGTGGGACACTCACTGCGGTGTTGGAAACTCAGACACCGTAAACTTATTTGATATACTTTTTTTTTTTATCACAATACATCACATCTATGTGTTTTTTTTTCAAGGACAATCGCAGAGGAGAACTACCAAGGAAGTCTATAATAGAAATGCCCCCAAAATAACCAGAGTCCTGAGGTATGAATGCACCATAATAAATAAGATCATCAAAATTGCTAAAAATGTATGACGACAATCAAAAGAAAATGGGAGGAATCACATTATGTAGTTGGAATATAAGGGGTATTAATGAACCTATTAAAAGGGGCAAGATCCTAGCTCAGTTGAAATCATACAACACGCACATTTCGTTTCTACAGGAAACGCATCTTAAACGTCAAGATCAGACGAGACTGAGGGCGAACTGGATAGGACAAACATTTCACTCTTCATTCACCTCCAAATCTAGAGGTACTGCAATCATCATTCGTAAAGGAATTCCATTTAAATCAAAGAATACTATTTTAGATAAGGAAGGGAGATACCTCATAGTTGCAGGAGAGATCAATAATACGCCAATTACGCTGGTAAACATATACGCGCCCAATTTTGATAACCCTCAATTTTTAAATAAAATTCTGAATATAATTGCAGAATTTAATTATCAAAATGTTATAATTGGAGGAAACTTTAACTGTGTTTTAGACCCTTATCTAGATAAATCGATGCAAAAACAAAAAGGTAATATGAAATCTAAAACCAGTGAACTTTTACATACATATATGGAAAACACAAATATAGCAGATGTGTGGAGGATTGCAAACCCGACGGGAAGGGATTATTCGTTTTATTCAACGGTGCATAAAACATACTCACGGATAGACTATTTTCTTATGGATACAAAATTAATTCCGCATACTATGAACCCTAAATACCACACTAATGCGATCTCAGACCACTCTCCATTAACTTTTGTTTTAAAACTAGAAGGAATGTCTATGAATAAATCGTTCTGGAGGTTTAACTCGCAAATTTTAAAAGACCCACAAGGGAGAATATATCTAAAAAAGATGGATCTATTTTATGAGATAAATGATACACCAGATATTTCCCCCACGCTATTATGGGAATCCTTCAAAGCATTTATTAGAGGAGTCATTATTTCATTCCAAGAATAAGAATGAACAAAGACATTTAGAAGAACAAATAAAACAATTAGATACAGATAATGCTAAAGATCCAACTATGGATAAACATAATAAAATCCTACTATTGAAATTCAAGCTAAATAAATTACTGTCAGAGAAAGTTATAACATTATTTCAAATCACAAAACAAGAACACTTCGAATTCGGGGACAAACCCCACAAACTTCTAGCACGCCAACTGAAAAAACGGGAAAAAGAGAATGCAATATTAAAGATTAAATCAGACAGAGGGGAATTATTAACATTACCCAAGGATATCAATAAAAGATTTGCTCAATTTTACCAGAATCTATACACATCTAAAACGTTAATAGACAATAATAAAATCTCAGAATTTTTAGATAACTGTAACCTACCACAATTAGAACTGAGGGAACAAGAGGAACTGGGAGCACAAATTACTTCTAAGGAGATAGAAGACACAATAAAAACACTAAAGAATGGAAAAACACCAGGACCAGACGGATTCAGTAATGAATTTTATAAATCTTTTTATGACATAGTTACTCCACGATTACAGAAAATGTATACATATGCTTTTAAAGAGCAAAACTTACCTGAAACACTAGCAGAATCAACGATCATATTAATACTTTAAAAAGATAAAAATATAGAAGAACCAGGATCATATAGAGCTATTGCTTTGTTAAATACGGATCAAAAAATAATAGCGAAAACACTAGCCAGTAGACTAAGCAGGTATGTTAGTAGACTAATAAATGAGGATCAAACAGGATTTATACCTAAGAGACATTCATTCAATAATTTGAGACGTTTGCTTAACATAATGCACTCACATAAATCTCATGACCAAGAGTTATCTATCATCTCACTGGACGCAGAAAAAGCGTTTGATCAAGTAGAATGGGACTATATGATTAAAGTATTGCAAAAATTCCAATTGGAAGAGAACTTCATTGCATGGATAAAACTATTACATAACAAACCTACGGCTAGAATACTAACTAATAATATATTATCCTCGAAATTTGAACTATCAAGGGGCAATAGACAAGGATGTTCATTATCACCGCTGTTATTTGCTTTAGTAATTGAACCCCTTGCTGCAAAAATAAGAACACACATGGATATTTACGGTTATAATACAAAATATTCAAATAACAAAATATCCCTATATGCCGATGATGTACTACTGTACATCACAAAACCACAAATTAGTATACCAAATATATTAAATTTAATTGAGGACTTTGGATCCTTCTCAGGATATAGAATAAATTAGAACAAAAGTGAAATTATGTCGATAAAACCAAAAGACTCAACACACCTCAGGAAATTCCCCTTTAAAATAGCTACAGAAAAATTCAAATATTTGGGAATTGAAATTACTAGAAATTACCAGGATATGTTTAAAGCCAATTATAATCCCTTACTTAAGAAATTAAATAATATGATTAAATTCTGGAAAACACTTCCGATGTCCATAATAGGCAGAATAAACGCTATAAAAATGATTTTCTTACCACAAATCCTATACCTATTTCAATCAATACCTATATATCTCCCAAAAAAGTTTTTCAAAAAATTGGACTCAGACATTACAAATTTTATATGGGATTATAAATCCCATAGAATACAAAGAGCACACCTTAATAAACGAAAAGATTTTGGGGGTCTAGTGCTCCCTAACTTTATGTATTATAATTGGGCAGTAAATATTAAAAATATGATTCACCTGCTGGACAATTCTGCCCAGCAGGTGGACTGGATTGTAATGGAAAAAGGGGACTGCTCCCCGAGTAATATAGGAGCGATTATTCTCTCTCCAATAAATTTGAATAATAAAAATTATAATAAAAATCCAATTATATATAGCACAATTAGAACATGGAAACAAATAAAACAGAATCTAAAATTAAGAAACCTATCTCTCTCAATACCAATAGTTAATAACCCATCGTTTAAACCTTCAACCATAGACAAATCATTTATACAATGGGAAAGAATGGGAATCAAAACGCTCGAAGATCTGTATGAATTGGGAAAATTACTATCATTTCAACAACTACAACTGAAATATAATTTGAAAAATAACCAATAGTTTTAAATATCTACAAATTCGTGATTATCTGAAAAAATACACAAAAGACTATCATAATATGCCTTCCGACTTACTAGATGAAGCAATGAAGACAAAGGCGGAATCAGCTAATCTAATATCGTACTTATATAATATCATTTTAAACATAGAAATACCCACAACAGATGGAATTAGAAGAGACTGGGAACAAGAATTAGCTATAAAAATTTCAAAAGAGAGCTGGGATAACCATTTACTACAGTGCATAAATGTTCGATCAACGTACGACATACGCTCATCCAATTCAAAACATTACATAGACTATATTATTCAAAAACTAAATTAAATAAAATATTTCCTAATGTTTCACCAATCTGTGATAAATGTCTATGTCAAGAAGCTACCATAGCGCATTCTTTTGTTTTTTGTACAAAAATCCAAAAATTCTGGTATGAAATATTTGATATTTTTTCAAAATTAATTAAAATAAAACTGGTACCAAAACCAGAATGGATCGTTTTTGGAATATCGGAAGGTATCCCTGAATTAAACGTGTATCAGAAGAATTTATTCAATTACGGGCTAATAATGGGAAAAAAGCTCATACTTAAATTCTGGAAAAATGCGCCCACACCAACAATAAAAATGTGGACATCAAATATGTTTGAAACATTACATCTGGAAGAGATGAGATTCCTCTTAGCAGGTAAAGCAGACCAATTCCAAAAGACGTGGTCTACGTTTCTGGACCTATTACAAGCATGAGGTGCAATAGCAATTTAAAAAATAAATAAATAAAGAAATGGTATCAGGACCTGGTAATGGGAGGTAAAACAACAAAAACAGACTTGGTTGGTAGTCCCCTTTCTGCGATTGTTCCTACTTTCTTTTTCTTTCTTTTCTAGGGTCTACTTTCTTACTTTACTTCCTTCTCTAACTTCTTTTCTAAGGGGCTTTCTTTTCCCAACACTCTCTTGCACTTCACGACTCTTGCGCACTTTCTTTACTTTTCCTACTTCTATCTTTCTCTTAAAGCTCAAAAAAATGAAGCGGTATAAAAAATGTATTAAGATATAAGTGTTGTGTATTACTGTAATTTACCGTACTTCTAATAAAAATAATTTAAAAAAAAAGAAAAAGAAACGGGCCCTTCGGTCCACGGCGACCGCGCCAAACAGCGGGGTCCGACTTGCTTTACAGAGTAGGTAGACAATAAACTGCTGGAGAAACTCCCGAAACGTCGGCAATTCATTGTCTCATTGGATGCTGCCTCACCCGCTGAGCTTCTCCAGTACTTTTTGTCTACCTTCGATTTTTCCAGCATCTGTATTTCTTTCTTAAACATTCATTTACAAAGTGATTTACCACTGTTATGGCAATTTACACGTGCACCAAGCCAATTTACCTACAAACCTGTCCGTGTGGGAGGAAACCCAAGCACCCGCAGTCGGGATCGAACCCGGGTCTCCGGCGCTTCAAGCGCTGTAAAAGGCATCAACTCTACCGCTGCGCCACCGTGCAGCCCGTTAGACATCCCTGATGTCTCTTATTTTACTCTGGCGCGTTAACGTCCAGACCCCGCTTTCGCAGGTCCCAGTCCCTTCAACCTTTTTGAAAAGAGAAAGTGATTAGTGAAAGAATATCCGATCCTGAAATTGGTCTTACTATAGATTGAGTTGTCCAATCGGGGTATGACCGAGAGTGCCGCCACTCACCGTCGGTGAAAAATTCCCCTTCAGTATAAACAGCGGTGGCAACGAAGGGACTTTCCAGAACAACAGGCGCGATTTCATCATCTTCGTCCCTGAATTTAGACAAACGATCTCGGTGGAAGCTCCAAGGAACTGTCGAAATCTCTACCCGAAGTGAGTCTGAAAGACTCGTTACATCAGCAGTATTCTTTATTTTACTAGCCGCATGTAAAGAGCAAATCAATCAAGGGTAAGGTCACAACTCCAATGATAATTGTAATGCGCAGATATCTGTCTCGAAGGGCCAAATGGCCTACTCCTGCACTTATTGTCTATTATCTATTGTCCCCGTGACCTGCGTGGGTTTTCTCCGGCATCTTCGGTTTCTTCCCACACTCCAAAAGGCGTATAGGTTTGTAGGTCTGAAGAAGGGTTACGGCCCGAAAAGTTGCCTATTTCCTTCGCTCCATAGATGCTGCTGCACCCGCTGAGTTTCTCCAGCATTTTTGTGTACCTTAGGTTTGTAGGTTAATTGACTGAGTAAAAATTGTGTGTTATCCCTGGAGTGTGCGCGGGGATGGCTAGTCGATGCGAATTCGTTGCGCCGAAGGGCCTGTTCCCGTTCTCTATCTCTAAACTGAAAATTAAACGAAGACTAATGGTTAGATGGAAACAAAAATCTGGAGTAAATCAGTGGGACAGGCAGCATCTCTGGAGAAAAGGAATAGGTGACGTTTCGGGTCGAGACCCATCTTCAGACTGAGAGTCAGTGGAAAGGAAACCGAGAAATAGGGACGGTGATATAGAGCGGCGGTGGGGGCGCAGCGATCCGGCAGCCCTGCCAGCAGCGTGTTAGTTTTTTCTACTTTTTTTGTTTTTTTAGTGTGTCTCAATGTGTGTTTTTAATGTCTCTCTGTGTGTCTTGTGTGGGGGGTGGTGTGGGGGGGGGGGTAAGGGGGGACCCGTTTCGGTCGCCTCCTCCACGGAGAGGAGACTTTTTCCATGTCGCCTCCCCGTGGCCTAACATCGAGAATCGGTGCGGCCTTTCCCGGAGACGTGCCCGGGGCTTCAGCAGCGGGCGCAGCGAGGACGCTTGTCAGTGTGGTAATGGGAAGGGGATTTAAAGGCTTTGGCAACCGGGTTATCAGGTAGGGCGAAGTGGACGGAGATAAACTGTTCAGCGAAATGATCGCCCAGTCTACATCTGGTCTTGTCCAAGGTCCACACCTTGAACAACGGATACAATAGATGAGGTTGGAAGAGGTGTAACTGAACCTCTGTCTAACCTCAAAGGATTGTCAGGGTCCCTGGTCAGAGTCTGGGGTGGTGGTACAGGGACAGGTGTTGCAACTTTGTGGTTGCAGGGAAAGGTACCTGGAGAGGGGCTGGTTTGGGTGGGAAGGGATGAGTTAACCAGGGAGTTGCGTTGGGAACAGTCTCTGCAGAAGGCTGAAAGGGAAGATGTGACTAATGGTGTTCGTAGTGGCGAAAATGTCAGAGGATTATGTGTTGTATGCGACCGCTGATGGAGTAAAAGGTAAGGATTCGGTCCCTGTTACGACTGGATCGAAGGGGAGCAAGGACGGAGCTGTGGGGTACCAAGGAGACATGTGTGAGGCCATAATCTATGATGGAAGAGAGGAATTCCCGTTTCCTAGAGAACGATGACATCTCGGATGTCCTAGTGTGAAACACCACATGTTGGGTGCAAATACGGCGTAAACGGAGGAATTGGGAGTTGTGGATAAAGGATTTGCAGGAACCAGAGTGTGAAGAAATGTAGTCTATATAGTAATTGGAGCCTGTACGTTTATGATATACATCATAACCATCTCCTGTGATGGAGACAGTGAGATCAAGAAAGTGGAGGGAGCTGTCTAAGATTGTTCAAGTGAATTTCAGTGCAGGATGGAAATTGGTGGTGAAGTTAGGGAAGTCTATGAGTTCTGCATGGGTGCAGGATGTAAAACCGATGCAGTTGTCAATGTAACAGAAATAGAGTTCGGGGATAGGACCAGTGTATACTTGGAACAAGCGTAATGTTAGCTGTGTGTTTACAAATAAACACATTTATAGCTTTTGTTTCAGGTACAGTATCTCAGCAAACTCTTAGACAATTGTCATCAAACTCTTTTATAAATGGAAACCTTGTTGCACCTTGTCCATGCTGACCAAGTTGGCATTCTGGGCTTGTCCTATCTGCCCACATTTGGCCAATAATCCTCTAATCCCTTCCTTCCATATCCCTATATATGTCCAAATATCGTTTGAAAGTGATCATTGTATCAACTTCTATAGTTTCCTCTGGCGGCTCAATCTGGATACAGACTATACCGGTGAGTGAAAATATTGCCCATCAGGGGTGGCACAGTGGCGTAGTGGTTGAGTTGCTGCCTTAAAACGGCAGAGACCCTGGATCGATCCTAACTATGGGTGTTCTCAGTATGGGGTTTGTACCTTGTACTCTGTGACCGCGTGGGGTTTTCTCCGGGTGCACCGGTGTCCTCCTACATTCCAAAGGCGTACAGGTTTGTAATTTAATTGGCTTCTGTAACTTGTCCCTTGTATGTCAGATAGAACTTATGTATGAGTGATCTTTGTTCGATGTGGACTCAGTGGGCCGTAAGGCCTGTTTCCACGCTGTATCGCTAAACTAAACTAAAAGACCCCCTTTAAATCTCTCCCCTCTCACCTTGTGCCTATGTCCACGAGTTTTTGAATCCTTTACACTGGGAAAAAGACTGTGAGGGTTCACTTTATCCATGCCCATCGTGATTTTGTGCACCTCAATAAGGTAATCCCTCAAGGTTGGCTGCAGGACGTTCCCTGGGATCTAGACATCCAAGGAAGATGATGGCTGGAGGCCCTGCAGCAGCCTGGGGCTCACCTGGATCAGGCACCACTCATAAGACCTGGTGCAGACTGGACTTTTATATGGCTCCAAAACCTAGTGCCTCTTGCATGCACTCTCAGTGGACTATTTCTGTACACTTTGCTAATCGGGCATTGTGGTTAGGTATTGCAATATGGCGTTAGAGACCCTCGGACTATCTTTGATTGGACTTTACGACTTTTTCTTGCACTAAATGCTATTCACATTGTTCCCTTTATCATGTATCTGTACATTGTGGATGGCTCGATTGTAACCATGCATTGTCTTTCCACTGACTGGTTAGCACACATCAAAAGCTTTTTTACTATACCTCGGTACATGTGACAATAAACTAAACTCAAAACCTTACTGGACTGTCTGTAAGGAAAATAATGTCACTGTGTTTGCACAAGTGACAATAAATGAAACATTGAATCATTGATTCTGACCCAAAAAAGGGCTAGAACAGGGATGATGGGCTGAATGCTCTGACTGAGTGCAGTGCAGATTATCACTGAGGAACAGCCAACGTCGTTGCACAAAAACAGGTTTATTTGTTGCATTTCAAGTCATTGTAGCGTCATCAAAATACTTTCATAAACTCCGAGACTAGCTTGGATATGGCACCTTGGTCGGCACGCATGAGTTGGACTGAAGGGTCTGCTGTGCGCCGTATGTCTCTACGACTGTGAAAGCACAGTCCACCATAGTGGCAAAGGTAAAATTAGCAAGGGTTAGGAACTCTTTATGTGGAAATAAGGGTCTGGTCACCCTGAGACAGACAGACCCAAGAGGAAGAAACTATCCATTTGACTGCCTGCAGCCCACCAGCTGGGTTTTGAAAGTCTCCGTGACTGGGAGGTCACAAGGAAAGAGGAGCTCATCCCAACCCCACATTAAACGGCACCTCTCCCTCAACCCTGCTTTCCGATCTAGAATTTCTACGGTAACCTTGTGTGCGGATGATGGGCGGCACAGTGGCGCAATGGGTAGAGTTGCTACCTCACAGGGCCAGAGACACGGGTTCGATCCTGACCTTGGGTGCTGTCAGTGTGGAATTTGTACCTTCTCCCTGTAACCCTCTGGGTTTCCTGCCACATCCCAAAGTCATGAGGGTTTGCAGGTTAATGTTCTCTGTAAATTTCAGCTGGTGTGTAAAGAGTGTATATGAAAGTGAGATAACGTAAACTAGTATGATGTGTGTTTGCGTGTGTGCAAATACATGCATTGCTGTATCATCGTACCATCCTGCACCATTCCTACGTGCACTCTTGTCTGCTTATGCACGTGTTATTTGTAAATGCGTGCATCAGCAGTACATGGGCTGTGTATGCAAATACATTTTTGTGCATATATATGATCTGTGTGTTATATGCTGATAATAATTTCCAACCAATTATATATAGCACTATTAGAACATGGAAGCAAATAAAACAGAATCTAAAATTAAGAAACCTATCTCTCTTAATACCAATAGTCAATAACCCATCGTTTAAACCTTCAATCATAGATAAAGCATTTATACAATGGGAAAGAATGGGAATTAAAACGCTCGAAGATCTGTATGAATTAGAAAAATTACTATCATTCCAACAACTACAACTGAAATATAATTTGAAAAATAATCAATATTTTAAATATCTACAAATCTGTGACTATTTGAAAACACACACAAAAGATTATTATAATATGCCTTCCGACTTACTAGATGAAGCAATGAAGACAAAGGCGGAATCAGTTAATTTAATATCATACTTATATAATATCATCTTAAATATAGAAATACCCACAACAGATGGAATTAGAAGAGATTGGGAACAAGATCTAGGTATAAAAATTTCAAAAGAGAGTTGGGATAATCATTTATTACAGGTGCATAAATGCTCGATCAACGTACGACATACGCTTATCCAATTTAAAACATTACATAGATTATATTATTCAAAAACCAAACTAAATAAAATCTTTCCTAACGTCTCACCAATCTGTGATAAATGTATATGTCAAGAAGCTACCATAGCACATTCTTTTGTTTTTTGTACAAAAATCCAAAAATTCTGGTTTGAAATATTTGATATTTTTTCAAAATTAATCAAAATAAAACTGGTACCAAAACCAGAATGGATTATTTTTGGAATATCGGAAGGTATTCCTGAATTAAACGTGTATCAGAAGAATTTACTCAATTATGGGCTAATAATGGGAAAAAAGCTTATACTTAAATTCTGGAAAAATGCGCCCACACCAACAATAAAAATGTGGACATCAAATATGTTGGAAACATTACATCTGGAAGAGATGAGATTCCTCCTAGTAGGCAAAGTAGATCAATTTCAAAAGACGTGGTCTACGTTTTTGGACCTATTACAAGCATGAGGTGCAATAGTAATTTAGAAAAACAAATAAATAAATAAAAGGTATCTGGACCTGGTAATGGGAGGTAAAATAAAAACAGACTTGGTTGGTAGTTCCTTCTCTATGAAGTATGGTATAAGAGTTATAATAGAGCGATTGTTCCTTCTTTCTTTCTCTTTTTTTTTCTAGGGTCTATTTTCTAACTTTACTTCCTTCTCTAACTTCTTTTCTAAGGGGCTTTCTTTTCCCAACACTCTTTTGCACTTCACAACCTTTGTGCACTTTCTTCACTTTTCTTACTTCTTTCTTTTTCTTTTTTAAAGTTTAAAAAAGTGAAGCGGTACAAAAAATGTATTAATATATACGTGTTGTACATTACTGTAATCTACCGTACTTCTAAAAAATAAAAAAATAAAAAAAATAAAAAAAAAAATAATAATTTTGTGTGCAATTCTGTACAATTATACTTGTGTGAATAATTATGAATTAATGCAACTTTGTGAAAGGTACATATGTTTGCAACTGTTTATCCTTCTACTGTTTCTTCGCTTGTGGTTGATTTTGGTCGTGAATGCTTTTTATTATGTCTGCCTGTAGGTACATTCCCAACTTATGTTGAGCAAGTGGGATAGCCTAGAACTAATATGCGTGGGAGATTGATGGTTGGCGTGGATCGGTGGGCCGAAGGGTGTAGTCCCATGCTGTATCTCTAATCTAAATCTCCATATCCCACCACTCCCCTGACCTATTCCCTCCACACTCATCATCGCCTCTCCTTCTTACTCCTCGCTACTCTTTCCCCGCACTCAGCTCAAAATAGATGTTCCCAAATTTCTCGCCCTGGGTGTTTGTGAAGTTTAGTTACTGGTATTCATGTCCAATATTATTATTGGGAATGATCGTACATAAATCCCAGTGGGAATGCCACGGTGGTGTACAATTGTGATGGATAGCTCGTAGGCAGGACGAAATTTGCACTTGGGGCCCATGCAACGCGCATCGAATGATTGCCTTCACAAGCACAGCTGAGATCGGCGGAGGCAGGCAGTGTGGAAAGAGCGGCAGATGTGCATGTGGACGATGAAAATGGGTGTCTCAGCCTCCAGCGGTGGATCAGTCCCGACTCCTTCTGTGGACAGAACAAGACCAGTTAAAATGAGCTTCAGTAATTCCACAGGGAAATCTGTTTTTTTAACCATTGATTGGTAGCATCACGGAATGGTTACAGGGTAGGCGGTGACAACTCAGCAGTTCAGGCAGCATCTGTGGAGGGAAATCCCCGTGTGTCAAGGAACTGCAGATATTGGTTTATCAAAGAAAGACACTTGATTATTACGGGTGCCGGGGTTATGGGGGAGAAGGCAGGAGAGTGGGTTGAGAGGGGAAGTTAGATCATCCATGATTGAATGGTGGCTTAGACTTGATGGGCCGAATGGCCTAATTCTGCTTCTTGAACTTATGAACATGAACGTATGACACAAAGTTCTGGAGTAACTCAGTGAGTCAGGCAGCATCGCTGGAGAACCCTGGAGCATCTCTGGTGGATCTTCCCCTTTGCTCTACCTGTTGTACTTGAGTGTCACTTGATTGCAATTATGTATCATATTATCTGATCTCATTGGGTGGCATGCAAAGCAAAGCTTGTCACTGTACCTTAATAGCCATGCCAATAATAAGCCTAATCCTAACCCTCACTCGCTCACCCCCTTCTGGACTTGCAGCGCTCCATTCTCTGAATACCATCACATCTGAGCTATTCAGGCAAAGAATGTGAAGGTCCATGGGGAGAGACGGAGCAGAGCATGGGAGACACAAGGAACTGCAGATGCTGGGCAAAACGCAGAGTGCTGGAGAAATTCATCAGGCCATGCAGCGTCTGTGGAGGGAATGGACAGGGAACATTTTGGGTCAGGACCCTCCTTCACCCCCTGAATTTCTTTTCCGCTTTAAGTTCACGTTTATTATTGTCATATGAACTGAGATGCAGTTAAAAGCTTTGTTTTTCATGCAAAACAATCATATCAGATTATGCTACACATAACAACATAACAAGTCAAACAAGTACGGTAGGTAGAGCAAATGGGAAGATGCAGAGTGTAGAATATAGTTCTCAGCATTGTAGCGCATCAGTTCCAGAGACAAAGTCCAATGTCCGCAATGGACACGAAAGGGTTAGAGGGATATGGGTGAAATGCCGGCACATGGGATTATATCAGATGGGGCCAACGGGCCTGTTTCCATGCTGTGTGCAATAGACAAATTGGATGCTGGAGTGGGTAGACAAGGTTTGACACGGAGAAAAACAGAGAAAACCTGGGAAGAAAGGATAATGACTGTGCAGATCCACATTTCCTGAATAATGAATGAATTAATGAATGCATGAATGAATGAATGAATGAATGAATGAATGAATGAATACGTTTGAATGAATAAGTTTGAATGAATTTAAATAACTTCTCAGATGTCCGAAAGGGGAAAGCATCGTGAGAACAGAGGGAGAAAGGAATGGCAATCTTGCAGGAGACAGGGTGGGGCTGGGTGTAGTCAAGGAAGATCTAGTGTCAGTGTGTTTGCCGTAAATATCAATGGATAGACACAGAGAGATTGAGAGAGGGGAGAGAACACTGAGAACACTCAGTTGGTCAGGCAGCATCTACAGAGAGAGAAAAGGAATCAATGTTTTAGATGAATCACCAGAAGAAGACCATGAATCACATTGCGGACATCGGAAGGCAAGTATCTCGCAGCAATATTACATACCTGATTTTGTCCCTGATTAAAATGAAGCCCATCACCAAAAGGACAAGGATTTTCACTCCAAGTGGAATACACAGTATCAGAGGGTAGGAAAACTGTGGGGCTGAAGAGAGAGAAGTCAAACCAGACTCGATCAATAACATGGAGACAATTCATTTTACTATCTCCAGCAGAAGGTACAGAAGCTTGAAAGTATGCATCACCAGACTCAGGAATAGCTCCTTCCCCTCTGTTATCAGGCTTCAGAACGGTCCTTGCAAATACTAGGGTACTGTCACCTCTACCTCATTGAGGACATTGGACTTTGTCTGTGGAACTGGTGTGCTATAATGCTGAGAACTATATTCTGCACCCTGTATCTTCTATGCTCTACCTATTGTACTCGAGTTTGGTTTGATTGTGTTTACGTGTACTATTATCTGATCTGTTTGGATAGCGTGCAAAATATAGCTTTTCACTGTACATGGTTACACATGGCAATAATAAACCTAAATCTAAACCTAAAAGACTCGATAAACATTAAAATGGGCATTATGAGGGAGACATGCCCAGTATATCAGTGAAGGACTGGTGTTAACCCAAGAGCTAACATTGTGGGGAAGCATGATGCAAAATGAGGCCAACATACTAAAGGTAACTTAGTAAATACTCAGATAGACACAAAATGCTGGAGTAACTCAGTGGGTGAGGCAGCATCTATGGAGAAAAGGAATTGTTGACGTTTCGGGTCGAGACCCGTCTTCAGACTGATGTCAGGGGACGGGGCAGGACAGAGAAAGAATGTAGGTGGAGACAGTAAGACTAGTGGGAGAACTGGGAAGGGGGAGTGGGAGGGGATGGAGAGAGAAAGTAAGGGCTACCTGAAGTTACAGAAGTCAATGTTCATACCGCTGGGGTGTAAACTACCCAAGCGAAACATGAGGTGCTGTTCCTCCAATTTGCGCTGGGCCTCACTCTGACAATGGAGGAGGCCCAGGACAGAAACGTCTGGTTGTGAATGGAAGGGGGAGTTGAAGTGCTGAGCCACCGGGAGATCAGCTTGGCTAATGCGGACTGAACGGACGTGTTCAGCGAAACGATCGCTGAGCCTACGCTTGGTCTCGCCGATGTAGAGGGGTTGACTTCTGGAACAGCGGATACAATAGATGAGGTTGGAGGAGGTGCAAGTGAACCTCTGCCTCACCTTGAAAGACTGTCGGGGTCCTTGGATGGAGTCGAGGGGGGGAGGTAAAAGGACAGGTGTTGCATCTCCTGCGGTTGCAGGGGAATGCCGGGGGAGAGGGTGGTTTGGGTGGGAATGGATGAGTTGACCAGGGAGTTACGGAGGGAATGGTCCCAGCGGAAAGCAGAAAGGGGTGGAGATGGGAAGATACTCACACTAGGAGAGGCAATAAATAGATTTAGGATGAGTTTAGAGTACAAGGCATAGCTTGCTGGAGTAAAGATAGGAGGCTGTAAAACCAGGTTGAGAGCAATAGAACTGATCAGAAAATAGACATGTCCTTTATTGCACCCACTGTCAGACAAATGGGGGAATGCTTTTCTAAATAACAAGGAATAGAAGGTAAAAGAGGTCCTGGGGAAAAAAACAAGGATGAAAGCAGCCGAGAAGCGTCGTTGAATTATTTCAAAATGTAGAATCTCTTTGCGGCCATTGTAACCAAAAGCCCATTGATGCTGTGAATCATTGAAACACTTTGGGTTCCCTCAGAGTGTTCCCCAGTATTTAGTGTGAAGGCCTTGAATAACACGACTTGTTTGAGAAACTCGTCACCATTCTGCGAGATTTTTTTTATGTGCTGCCCATCCAGGTCAAACACACAATTCCCTCCAACAAGGACCAACAAAATGGAGCGTACAGATTACATTAGTCACACAGTTGCCCTTGACATTGAGGCAGTGGGGAAGATTAATAATAATGGGGACTGTAGAGCTGGATGGGCTGGAGTCACAGTGTAAGATAGTTGGTTGTGTTTGCTCTGGTACCATTTTGGAGCCTTCCCTCACAGTGGGAAACTTGGATCCCGCTGTGTGGGGATGTCTGTGTTAAAAACTATCGTGTTCTGTGCTCTTTATTATTCGTATGGCTGTATGGCGACCACACATTTCACTGTGCCAATTGGTACATGTGACAAATAAATGTATCTTGTATCTTGTATCTTGGGTTAATCATCTCAACACCAGCATTTTGTAGTCCCAACTATTTCCAGCTGCTCCATCAACTGACCATCCTGCAACAAAGTGCAGCACTGTGGCACCACTGACAGAGCCGCTGCCTCACAGCGCCAGAGACCCTGGTTTGATCCCAATCTCAGATGTTGTCTGTGTGTGGAGTTTGAACGTTCTCCCTGTGATCCCTTGGGTTTTTCCTCCAGTTGCTCCGGTCACCTCGCACACTCAAAAGACGTACAAGTTTGTAGGTTAATTGGCTTTGATAAAATTATAAATTGTCCCCAGTGTTTGGAATAGTGCTAGTATACAGGGTGATCACTGGTCAGTGCAGTCTCCGTGGGCCGAAGTCCTGTTTCCGCACTGTATCTACAGTATGTATCTCTAAAGTCCAATGTCTAAAGCATGCGAAACAAAGCTGTGAAGAGCTTTTGTTCATTGTAAAGCTCTCTTTTCACACGTGACAAATACAACCCTAAACCTAAAATATTGTGACCGCAAGAGCTATAATGACATCCTGTCTGAGGGAGCCACCTTGTGACACTCCAAAGACATGACACCATTTACAGAGCACAAGTCAGGAGTGATGCAACACTCTCCATTTCTTAACTAACAACCTTTAAGAAGCTAAAAACTTTCCAAGACAATGCAGCCAACTTAGAATAGTGTTTAGAGATACAGCGTCGCCGCCGACCAATAATCACACGTACACTAGTTCTATGGTGTCCTACCTTTCTACACACTTGGGGCAATTTACAGAAGCCAATTACAAAATACAAGATACAAGATACAAGATACATTTATTTGTCACATGTACCAATTGGTACAGTGAAATGTGTTGTCACCATACAGCCATACGAATAATAAAGAGCATAGAACACGATAGCCTTTAACACAGCGGGATCAAAGTTTCCCACTGTGAGGGAAGGCTCCAAATTTTAGTCATCCTCCACTGTTGTCCTCCCGTGGTCGGGGGGCTCCCGAACCACCCCGCTGTCGCCGCTACGGGAGGCCCGATGTTCAGGCCCGCTCGCCGCGGTGAATGCAGTCCAACGTCGGGACGGGAGGACATCCTCAGCGGCTTGGACCTCCGAATCGGCCACTTCTTACCGGAGTCAGCAGCTCCCGAAGTCCACAGGCCGCGCTGGGCGGAGATTCAACGCTAGCGGCCCTCAGCAAAGGGCCCCAGGACTCCGCGATATTGAAGTCAGCGCCGCCCGCGCTGGAAGCTCTACGGACCACAGCTCCGCGATGTTGAAGCAGCAGGCCCAACACTCCAGAGCTTCAACGGCGATCCAGGTAAGCAATCACCCGCTCCGCGATGTATACATGTATCATCGCGCCGCCGCCGCTGCTGAAACTCTGGTCCGGGTCCCCGGCAGGAAAGTCCGCGCCAATCCAGGTGGTAGGCCCCGAGGAGGGGGGCGAGGATGCGACTCGGGGAATAGTTGCGTTCTCGCCAGGAAGTGACTGGGAAATGGTTTACCCCTTACCCTACCCCCCTACCCCCCTCCCCCACGTAGAAATACTAAAGAAACCTCCAAAAACACACTTTTAAAACAGACTGAACATTTTTCAAAATAGAAAAACAGACAGACTGTAGGCAGAGGCTGCCATCAATGCAGCGCCCCTAGTGGCATTTGTGACAAACCTGTGTGTCTTTCAAATGTGGGAGCAAACCGGAGCACCCGGAAAAAAAAACCACAGGGTCAGAGGGGGAATGTGAAAATTTCTTATATAAAGCACCCATAGTCAGGATCGAAACTGGGTTTCTGGCGCTGTGCGGCAGTAACTCTACTGCTGTTCCGCCCTCTTAATTCTATTTTATCCTACTTTTGCATCCTAAAACCTTGGAACAATTTACAGCAGCCAAGTAACGTACAAACCCCTATGTCTTTGGAGTGTGGGTGGAAACCGGGGCATCCGGAGAAAACCCACACGGTCCCAGGGAGAACGTACAAACTCCATAGAGACTTCTGACCCGTCCATCCATAAGATCTGACACAGTTCTGATTTTCCAACCTACCTACCTCATTGCAGACAATGGTCTCTGGAAATGTAACCCTACAATATGAAGAAACTAGTTTTCTGTAATGTGGGTGGGTGGCACGTTGGCACTGCAGTTGAGTTGCTTCCTTACAGCACCAGAGACCCGGTTTCATTCCCGACTACGGGTGCTGTCTGCACAGAGTTTGTACGTTTGGTTGGCACCAACTCGGTGGACCGAAGGGCCTGTTTCCACGCTGTAATTCTGCATATTCTGCAATCTGATATCTTTCTCTTTGCTCTATAGAGTCAATGAGTCATACAATGTGGAAACAGGCCCTTCAGCCCAAATTGCCCACACTGACACCGACCAACATGTCCCATCTACACTAATGTGTAGGAAAGAACTGCAGATGCTGGTTTAGATCTGCCTGAAGAAGGGTCTCGACCCGAAACATCACCCATTCCTTCTCTCCAGAGATGCTGCCTGTCCCGTTGAGTTACTCCAGTGTTTTGTGTCTATCATCTACACTAATCCCACTTGTCGGCATTTGGCCCATATCCCTCTAAACCTGTCCTATCCATGTACCTGTCTAATTGCTTCTCAAACGTTGTGATAGTACCTGCCACAGTTACCTGCTGCTGCATCTCGTTCCATACACCTATCACCCTTTGTGTGAAAAAGTTACCCCTCAGATTCCAATAAAATCTTTCCCCCTTCCCCTTAAAACATTGTTCTCTGGTTCTCGAGTTCCCTGCTCTGGCAAGAGTGTGCGTCTACCCGATCAATTCCTCTGGTACTTGTGTTTGATTTGATTGTATTCGCATACAGTATTATATGACTTGATCAGATAGCCTTGCAAACAAAAGCTTTTTAACCATACTTCGGTACACGTGACAATATAAAACAAAAACCTAGCACTAAAGCTAAACCTAAATACCTTCGCTGCACACTGCAGCGTGAGTTAATAGGGTTTCTTACCTGTTGCAACTTGCAGTTGGATCTCACACTGGAACAGATGGTAGGTCGAGGTCACGATCTCCACCAGACACAGGTAGCCATCACTGTCCTCCACCCTCAGCTGCTTTATCCTGGTTGAGGCGTTTCCCCGCTCTGGGTTCCCGACCAGCTCTAACCGAGTTGCTCCGTTCTCCGCCGCCCAAGATCGATCAGTTTGGGGAATGAACGTGACGATGTGTCGGTAGGGATCCTTCCTCATCCATGTGACCGCGAGCAGGACGTGGTCGAGCGGAAGCGGTGAGAACACACAGGGTAGCGTGGCCGAAGCCCCCTCAGTCCCAGTCACCACTGAGACATTCCCGCTGGGAGCTGAGGGAACGACAGGCACCGGTCAAGAGAAGCAGGACGAGGGAGCTGGAGATACTGTAAACTGGAAATAGGAACTGGATGCTGGACTCATGCTGAATGAGCTTTAGATGTGTCATGTTCATAAGTGATGTGAAATGAATTAGGCCATTCGGCCCATCATGTCTACCATTCAAACATGGCTGATCTATCTTACCCTCTCAAACCCATTCTCCTGCCTTCCGCTCGTAAATTGTGACACCCGTACTAATCAAGAATCTGGCAAATCTCCTCAAAAATATCCATTGACTTGACCTCTACAGCCTTCTGTGGCAATGCATTCCACAGATTCCCCACCATCTGACTAAAGAAACACCTCCTCATCTCCATTCTAAAGGTACATCCTTTTATTCTGAGGCTGTGGCCTCTGGTCCTTGACTCTCCCACTAGTGGAAACATCCTCTCCACATCCACCCGATCCAGGCCTTTCACTATTCAGTAAGTTTCTATGAAGAGCCCCTCTCATCCTTCTATCCTCCAGCCCATGAGCGGAAATCCAGGGGGGGGGGCAGGGGGGGGGACAGGGTGGGGCACGTCCCCCTTATGTTTTGAGAGGCGGGGGACAATCCACCCCATGTTTTATAATCCGAATTTTGAAATTCGGTTGAAAAACTATTAAAAATCTCCGCTTTCCGCGAGACAGTGGGGGTGGAACTGATGATCAAGGGCGCCAATTGGATGAGAGAGACGTCGGTCAGCAGGCAGTGGGGGGGTGGCGAGACATGATGATTCAGTGTGATGATTGGAGGAGGGAGGTGTCGGTCAGAGGCGGAAGTAGTGGGGTGGGACTAAGGATAGAGCGCGGTGATTGGAGGAGGGAGACGTCCTGGTGGAGCAAAGATCATAGAGCGGAGCTTGAATTGGTCCGTTCGCGGGGCCTTTCATCGCAACGCCGGGTGATGGAAGATCCTGCGGCCCATTTTAAGCCATGCCGGGCGATGAAAGGCCCCACAAACGGGCCGATTGATGCACCACGATACAGGGCGGACTAAGCTGCTGTTGCTGGAGTTCGGAGTCGGTCACCAACCAGATCAGCCCCCGGTGTTACCGTCCACAGGGCCCACGGCCGAAGCCTGCATGTGTGTGTGTGCGCGAGTGGCCACCAAGAAATTTTGTCCCCCCCCCCATGTTTTGATAGCGATTTCCGCCCCTGCTCCAGCCAATACAGGCCCAGTGCCATCAATACAGGCCCAGTGCCATCATATGTTAACCCACTCATTTCTGGGATCATTCTCATAACAGACAAGAGACAATAGACAATAGGTGCAGGAGTAGGCCTTTCGGCCCTTCGAGCCAGCACCGCCATTCAATGTGATCATGGCTGATTATCCACAATTAGTACCCCGTTCCTGCCTTCTCCCCATATCCCCTGACTCCGCTAACTTTAAGAGCCCGATCAAGCTCTCTCTTGAAAGTATCCAGAGAAGTGGCCTCCACCCCCCTCTGAGGCAGAGAATTCCACAGCCTCACAACTCTCTGTGTGAAAATGTTCTAAATGCCTTACCCCTTAATCTTAAACTGTGACCCCTGGTTCTGGACTCCCCCAACATCAGGAAAATGTTTCCTGCCTCATGCGTGTCCAAACCTTTAATAATATTATATGTTTCAATAGAATACCCTCTCATCCTTCTAAATTCCAGAGTATACAAGCCCAGCTGCTCCATTCTCTCAGCATATGACAGTCCCGCCATCCCGGGAATTAACCTTGTGAACCTACGCTTAATTGTAAGAATGTTCTTCCACAAATTAGGAGACAAAAACTGCACACAATACTCCAGGTGTGGTCTCACTATGGCCATGTACAACTCCAGAAGGACCTCTTTGCTCCTATACGCAACTCTTCTTGATATGAAGGCCAACATGCCATTAGCTTTCTTCACTACCTGCTGTACCTGCATGCTTACTTTTATTGACTACTGAACTACGACCCACAGATCTCGTTGCACTTCCCCTTTACCCAACTTGACACCATTTAGATAATAATCTGCCTTCCTGTTTTTGCTACCAAAGTGGATAACCTCACATTTATCCGCATTAAACTTCATCTGCCATGCATCTGCCCACTCACCCAACCTGTCCAAGTCACCCTGCATTCTCATAGCATCCTCCTCACAGTTCACACTGCCACCCAGCTTAATGTCATCTGCAAATTTGTTAATGTTACTTTGAAGCCCTTCATTTAAATCTTTGATGTATATTGTAAATAGCTGCGGTCCCAGCACCGAGTCTTGCGGTACCCCATGTCATTGTCTGCCATTCTGAAAGGGACCCGTTAATCCCTACTCTTTGTTTCCTGTCTGCCAACCAATATTCTATCCATGTCAGCACTCTACCCCATATCATGTGCCCTAATTTTGCCCACTAATCTCCTATGTGGGACCTAATCAAATGTTTTCTGAAAGTCCAGGTACACTACATCCACTGGCTCTCCCTTGTCCATTTTCCTAGTTACATCCTCAAAAAATGCCAGAAGATTAGTCAAGCATGATTTCCCCTTCGTAAATCCATGCTGACTAAGACCAATCCTGTTACTGCTATCCAAATGTGCCACTATTTCATCTTTTACAATTGACTCCAGCATCTTCCCCACCACCGATGTCAGGCTAACTGGTCTATAATTCCATGTTTTCTCTCTCCCCGCCTTTCTTAAAAATTGCGATAACTTTTGCGACCCTCCAATCCACAGGAACTGATCCTGAATCTATAGAACATTGGAAAATTATCACCAATGCATCCACGATTTCTAGAGCCACTTCCTTAAGTACCCTAGGATGCAGACCATCAGGCCCTGGTGATTTATCAGCCTTCACTCCCATCAGTCTACCCAACACCATTCCTGCCTAATGTGGATTTCCTTCAGTCCTCCGTCACCCCAGATCCTCTGGCCACTAGTACATCAGGAAGATTGTTTGTGTCCTCCTTAGTGAAGACGGATCCAAAGTACCTGTTCAACTCATCTGCCATTTCCTTGTTCCCCATAATAAATTTACCTTTTTCAGTCTTCAAGGGTCCAACTTTGGTCTTATCTATTTTTTTCCTCTTCACATACCTAAAGAAGCTTTTACTATCCTCCTTTATATTCTTGGCTAGCTTACCTTCATACCTCATCTTTTCTCCCCGTATTACATTTTTAGTTGTCTTCTGTTGCTCTTTTAAACATTACCTAATCCTCTTGTTTTCCGCTCATCTTTGCTACGTTGTACTCTTCTCTTTTTATTTTTATACTGTCCTGACTTCCCTGTCAGCCACAGTCGTCCCTTACTCCCCTTGGAAATCTTTCTTCCACTTTGGAATGAACTGATCCTGCACCTTCTATATTATTCCCAGAAATACCTACCATTTTGTTCCACTGTCATCCTGCTGGATATCTTACCAGTCAACTTTGGCCAGCTCCTCCCTCATGGCTCCATAGTCCCCTTTTTTCACTGTAACATGGACACCTCCAATTTACCTTCTCCCTCTCAAATTGTAGATTAAAACTTGCCATATTATGGTCACTACTTCCTAATGCTCCTTTACCTCGAGTTTCCTTATCAAATCCGGTTCATTACATAACACTAAATCCAGAATTGCCTTCCCCCTGGTAGGCTCCTGTACAAGCTGCTCAAAGAATCCATCACAGAGACACTCCACAAACTCCCTTTCTTGGGGTCCAGTACCAACCTGATTTACTTAGTCTACCTGCATGTTGAAATCTCCTTTAAGAACTGTAGCATTACCGTTGCGACATGCTAATTTTAACTCTTGATTCAACTTGCACCCAATATCCAGGCTACTGTTTGGAGGCCTGTAGATGAGTCCCATTAGGGTCTTTTTACCCTTACAATTCCCTTAGTTCTATCCATACTGACTCCACATCTCCTGTTTTAATGTCACCCCTTGCAAGGCAGTGAATTTCATTCCTCACCAACATGGGCAACCCCACCCCCTCTGCCCACCTGTCTGGCTTTTCGATAGGAGGTATACCCTTGAATATCAGTTCCCAGCCCTGGCCCTCTTGCAGCCATGTCTCTGTAATTCCCACAAAATCATACTTGCCAATTTCTAACTGAGCCTCAAGCTCGTCACTTTATTTCTTATCCTTTGCACATTCATATACAACACTTTGACTTCCGGTATTCACCTCCCCTCGCACACCGCTCACAATTGGCCCTGACCTTACTCTCTTATCCCTTCTCGAACATTCCTCTCCATTAATTCGGGAGTCTTTTGTAACTTTTCCTGTACTCACTTCCCCTTTAACTCCATCTTTATTACTCCCAGTAAACCTCCACTGGACATGTCGGCAGACATCTTAATGGGCAAGGATGAGAAGAGGCAGCCCTGACGTACAGGACTGAGAGAACTCCAGGTGTAGTGCTGGGCAGAGTTCTCCCCACAGATCGATGCAGGGCTCAACATCCATGGACACGGTCATGATGAGCTTTGAAGATCTCACATGGGTGGTGAAGGTCAGAGAAGGTCTCATTAAATCCCACCTTCCGTCGTTCGCACCACAGTCTCCTCCCTCCCCTATCCTCCCCTACCCTTCCCTCCCCGCCCCTCCCCTCCTCCTCCCCTCCCCTCCCTCCCCACCTCCGTTCAGTGACTTCAGAAGTCACCTCCCAGCAAATCCCCATCACAGTTATGTCCAGCGTTACGAACATCACTTACACACACACTTATGCACACGAACACACGCACATAGGCATTAATGCACACACACACACACATACACACAACATGCGCACACACACACGCATATACACACAACATGCACACATACACATGTACACACTCACAAACAGGCATGTGCTATCACATGTTTAAACACGTGCACACACACAGACACACATATTCCCACATATACACACCTACACCCACATACACACCCACAGACCCACACATCCACACACACACACATGCTCACACACACACACAGACCCACACACACACACACAGACCCCCCACACACACACACAGACCCCACACACACACAGCCATACACACACCCCACACTTACATACCACACACACACCCATGCCTGCACAATATAGGGATGCAGATGCACACATACAGTCACAGATATATGCACACAGAAATGAGACGCACACACACAGTCACTGACATACACACAATCGAGACACATACACAGTGACACGTACACACAGCCGCATATACACACGCACACAAATGAGATGTGCACACATACAGGAATATAGACAGAAACACAAACATACTCCAGCAAGTGACACACACACACATACATAAAGACACTCGCACGCAGTAGACATACAAATGGACACACATACACGTACTCACACATTCATACAAAACATACACAATGACCCAATGACACACAAACCAAGAGACATTGACGCATACGTGCATGCACGCACCCTACAGAATCACACCACACATAGATATACAACCACATGCACACGCCCATAAACAAACAGACACACACGCATAGAGATAGACACACACGTACTCACACACACATGCACTCGCACAGACACACATGCAGCCACAAATGCAGCACCAGACACACACAAACACACATTTTCTTACCTGCACTTTCTCTGTGGGTGTAGCGCCACATTCTGCACTGTGATAATTTTCTCTTCTGCACTTCCTGATATACTCAACTTATCAACATTTCAACATAAGGTCGGCACAGTGGCGGCAGTAACAGTGCCAGAGACCCGGCTCCATCCCGGTTTTCCTTGTGTGCTCCAGTTTCCACCCACATTCCAAAGACGTGCAAGTTTGTAGGTTAATTGGCTTCTGTAAATTGCCCCTAATGCGTAGGATGCAAATTGGGATTGCATAGAACTAGTGATTGCTGGTTGCGGGGGACTCAGTGGGCCAAAGGGCCTGTTTCCATGCTGTATCTCTAAACTAAACTGAATCTAGAAGACATTTGGACAGGTACATGGATACAAAAAGGTTTAGAGGAATACGGGCCAAAGATGGGCAGGTAACACTAGTGTAGAGGAGGCATCTTGGTCATCATGGGAAAGTTGGGCCGAAGTGCCTGTTTCCACACTGTATGACTATGATATGATTTCAACATAATGGGTGTCAGAGGATATGGGGAGAAGACAGAGAATGGGGTTAGAAGGGAGAGATAGATCAGCCATGATTGAATGGTGGGGCAGACTTGATGGACTGAATGGCCTAATTCTACTCTATTCCTGACGACTTTCTGACCTTAGCATGCAAAACAAGGATTTTCACTCCATCTCGGTAAACTTAATAATGATGCATCAATCAACCAATTAATGCCCAATTAAATCAAAGTGAGGGAGAAACTCAGTGGGTCAGGCGGCATCTGTGAAGGGAATGGACAGCCTGTCTAATCCCTCCACCGATGCTGCCTGAATTGCCGGGTTCCTCCAGTACCTTGTTTTGCTTGGGATTGAAGCAACTAGAGTATTTTGTGTTTCAAACCAATTGTCCTGGTTGGATGTATTGGTACTAGAAGGGCCAGTTACTAGTTTAGTTTACTGTCAGGTGTATTCGGATTCATCACAGCATGGTTTGGGAAAGCTCCATCCAAGACCGCAAGAAATAGCAGAGAGTTGTGGACATAACCCAGCCCATCGCACAAATCAACCTCCCCTTCCATTAATCCCGTGTACACTTTACCCAAGGCCAGCAACATAATCAAGGACGACTCTCACCCCAGTCACCCCCTCGTCTCCCCTCTCCCACCAGGCAAGAAATACAGAAGTGTGAAAATGCGCATCTTCAGATTCAGGGACAGTTCTACCCAGCTGTTATCAGGCAACTGAATGGTCCTCTAACCAACTGGAGTGCGGTTCTGACCTCCCATCCACCTCATTGGAGACCCTTTGAACTATCTTAAATGGGACATTATCAGACTACAATGTCATATGTTTACACTAAAAGAGCATCTTTGCATCCTTTATTCTTTATCTGTGTACTGTGGACAGCTTGATGGTATTCATGTATAGCATTTTCTTGACTGGACAGCACGCAAACAAAAGCTTTTCACTGTACCTTGGTGCATTTAGGGCAAATTACAGAATCCAATTAACCGACTAACATGTGTCTTTCAAATGTGAGAGAAAACTGGAGCACCCGGAGAAAATTCGCGGGGTCACAGGGATCACGTGCAAACTCCGTACAGACAGCATCCGTAGTCAGGATCTAACCTGGCTCACTTGCGCTGTGAAGCAGCAACTCTACCGCTATTATGTTGAAATGTTGAGAGGTTGAGTATACGAGCTGGCGCAAAAAAGAAAAGTATCAGAGTGCAGTAGAATGTGCTGCAGCGACAGAGAAAGTGCAGGTAAAACCAATTTGCAAAGGCTGCAACAAGGTGGATTGGGAGATCGATCCCGGGTCTCTGCCACTGAGAGGCAATGGCTCTACCACTGCTCCACCTTTATTGGTACAATTAGAGCCTTCCTCACCTCTCACAGTCAGGTGAGTGACCTTTTGTAATAGAGGAAATCCATCGATGTCGTTCACATTGCACATATATAGACCATTATCCCTCCTGTCCCAGTCGCTCCACTATTATCGAGGCATCCTCCCGACTGAGGTTCCCGATGAACCTAAACCGATTTCCTCCTGCCTCATGCCTCACTTCATCGCACCAGGAGTGAAGGGAGCAGTGAACAGACACGTAATAATGGCATTGAAACTCCGCAGGTCACCTTTCCACCAGCGCAGCTCGAGTTTGAGGATGTGATCAGTGGCCAGGTGGGTGAACGTACACGGCAACACAGCCGAGCCTCCTTCCATGGCAGACACTTCATCGGCAGTTGGAAAATGCCAAGTATGGGTGGCTGCTGGAATAGAAAGAGTCGGTAATCAATATCGCGTCGGTAATATCGTGAATAACATTTAGTGCAAGATAAAAGTCCAGTAAAGTTTGATCATAGACAGTCCAAAAGTCTCCAATGGAGGTAGATAGTGGTTCAGGACCGCTCTCCAGTTCCAGTAGGAATGTTCAGTTGCCTGATAACAGTCGGGAAGAAACTGTCCCTGAACCTGGAGGTGTGCGTTTTCACACTTCTTACCCTTTTGAGCCCGAGTCTGTGGCCTTATGTGTCAGCAACTCTATCGCTGCGACACTGTGCCAGCCAAAGGGAAAAAGAAAGAGGACATTTCAGGTCAGGCCGTTCTAATGTTGTCCATCCTGTTCCCTTCTCAGATGCTGCATGACCCGTTCACTCCTGCAGCACTTTGTCATATTTCTCCCCACACAAGAATCATAGTGAAGCCACTGTGGTTCACAAAGGTCATTAACCAAATACATTTTGGAATCAACATTTCAAATTGTGGATTTTCAGGTGGAAAGAAATTGTGTGGGGGGCGGGCGGGGGGGGGGTAAGTAAAGTGCTGGAAGACATTGATCTGAGGTTTGAAATAACCCTTCAGGAGGAAATGAGGACATTAAAAGGATGTTCCTTCAGAAAGGAGATGAGGAGGAATTTCTTTAGTCGCAGGGTGGTGATTCTGTGCAAGTCATTGCCACAGACGGTTGTGGAGGCCGTCCATTGATATTTTTAAGGTGGAGATTGATAGATTCTTGATTCGTAGGTTGTCACGGGTTATGGGGAGAAGGCAGGAGAATGGTGTTGAGAGGGAACGATAGATGAGCCGTGATTGAATGGCGGAGTAGACTTGATAGGGCAAACAGCCGAAATCTGCTTCAAGAACTTATGACTCAGAACTTGGGACAGTGAGCATCACATGCGCCGTTGTCAATGAAACAAGAAATGAGGGTTGGAAAGCACATAAACAAAGGTTTTTCACTGTACCTTGTTACCAGGTACAGGGTACTGATTGTGGATGATCACCCATGATCATATTGAATGGTGGCGCTGGCTCGAGGGGCCAAATGGCCTGCCCCTGCACCAATGTTCTATCTTTCTATCTTTCTATACGGCTGGAAGACCTCAGCAGACCAAGCCGTAATGGTGGAGAGAAAGGAACGACAAGCACAAAATGCTGGAGTAACTTAGCGGGCCAGGCAGCATCTCTGGAGTAAAGGAATAGGTGACGTTTCGGGTCGCAACACTTTTTCACGCTGAAAGATAGAGGAGGCCAGAACAAAACAGGGCCAGTAACAGAAGACCTCAGGAAGGGTGGAGACCATAATGGCCTCCATCAATTTTCTGGGAATGGTCGAGGTTTCTGTGGTGACGATCCAATTCCCCTCCTTCTTTTCCTGTTGCCTGTTATTTACTCATGGTGATCAGTAAGAAGGGTCTCGACCTGAAACGTCACCCATTCCTTCTCGCCAGAGATGCTGCCTGTCCTGCTGAGTTACTCCGGCTTTTTGTGTCTATCTTTATATGTAGCCTCCTGAACTCTCTCTAAGATCTCAGTCCATCACTCATTCCTGAGCATGCTACGATCTTAGCTGCCACATGGTGGCGCACGTGGTACAGTTGCTGCCTCACTGCCTGGGACCTCTTGTGCAATGACA
>CM075977.1:111170912-111269964 GCA_038087875.1 Malacoraja senta | reverse complement strand
GTGCTCTGGTTTCCTCCCACAGTCCATAGACGTACACATTTGTAGGTGAATTGGCTTCTGTAATATTGTAAATTATCCTAGTGTGTAGGATAGTGCAAGTGAATCGCTGGTCGGCGTGGTCTGAATGTCCTGTTTCCACACTGTATCTCTAAAGTCTAAAGGGTCAGGCGGCATCTCTGGAGAACATGGACAGGTGAAGTTTGGGGCTGGGACCCTTCTTCAGACCAAGAAAAGACACAAAGTGCTGGAGTAACTCAGCGGGTCAGGCAGCATCTCCGGAGAACATGGATAGGTGACGTTTCACAGAGTGCTGGAGTAACTCAGCGGGTCAGGCAGCATCTGTGGAGAACATAGATAGGTGACGTTTCACAGAGTGCTGGAGTAACTCAGCGGGTCAGGCAGCATCTCTGGAGAACATGGATCATCTCTCAGGATTAGCAAAGGGTTAGAGACCATGGGTGCGGAGCAAGCGATACTTAACAAAAGGTTGCTGCAGTTGGACATTTGACTGGAAGGTGGACAGTGAACGATCCCAGTGAAAGGGTTAAGTGTACTTCAGGAAGGGCTGTGCTCGGAAAACCCATGGCCTGAAGCTTTGCCTCGCTACCTGCCTTCCTGGCCCTCTCTCCTGAGTATAGCCGGCCCCGGACGGAGCGTACGTCATTGGTAAAAATAGAGCGACCCTCGCGTTAGTGCGACTTGCAGAGACAGGGGCGGGGGGGGAGATGGACACAGGGCTCCCAGCAAGTACCTGAATAAACTCAGCGGGATATGGCCGTGCAGAGAGCACTTGCCTCCTTCCTGCTGTCATCTTCCTGACCACCCCCCCCCCCCCCACACCCCCAAAGTACAAACTCCGTACAGACAGCATCCGTAGTCAGGATCAAACCCGGGTCTCTGGTGCCATATGGCATCAACTCTACTGCTGCGCCACCTGGTTGTGTGGGCAAGTTGGTCTGAAGGGCCTGTTTCCACGCTATATGACTCTGTAAACCTCCCTGGCAGCGTGTTTCAAGCACCGGGCAAACTCTGTGTCAAAAAACTTGCCCCGCAAATCTCCTTTCAATCTTGATGCTGAGAACAGAGATGGATAGATTGCAGCATAGTGAAGGAATCAAGGAGTGTGTGGATCGGGCCATAAAGATGGTGCAAAGGTCAAGTTTTCAGTTTGGTTTAGAGATACAGCGCGGAAACAGGCCCTTCGGCCCACCGGGTCCGCGCCGACCAGCGGTCCCCGCACACTAACACTATCCCACACCCACTAGGGACAATTTTTACATTTACCAAGCCATTTAACCTACAAACCTGCACGTCTTTGGAGTGTGGGAGGAAAGCGGAGATCTCAGAGAACACCCACCGCAGGTCAAGGGAAGAAGGTACAAACTCCGAACAGACAGCACCCGTACTCGGGATCAAACCTGGGTCTCCGGCGCTGCATTCGCTGTAAGGTAGCAACTCTACCGCTGCGCCACCCTGACTGCCCGTGTGTGCCATGATCCTACTTAATGGCTGAGGAAGGGTGACCTGGTCAAACGTCTTACGTCCTCATGCTCTGACAACCAGGAGGATGAGGGGGTGATCTTATAGAGGTGCACAAAATCATGAGAGGAATAGATCAGGTAGACGCACAAGAGGCTCTTGCCCAGAGCAGGTGGAATCGAGAACCAGAGGACATAGGTTTAAGGTGAGGGGGGGAAAGATTTAATAGGAACCTGATGAGTAACTTTTACACACAAAGGGTGGCGGGTGTATGGAACAAGCTGCCGGAGGAGGTAGTTGAGGCAGGGACTGTTGTAATGTTTAAGAAACAGTTAGAGAGTTACAGGGATGGGGCAGGTTTAGAGGGATATGGGGCAGAAGCATATGTGCAAATGCAGCATGTTGGTCGGCATAGGGTTGTTGGGCCGATAGGCCTGTTTCCACACTGTATTTAGTTGGCTATGAGTTGCTATGAGTGCTTGAAGGTTTGCAGTGTTTTTATAATTACAAAGTGCTTCTTCCTATGTAGTTGTGAGCCGTGGTGTGTGTGTGAGGCTATGATCTCTTTGGTGTGAGGGTGACTTTGCTAACATTCCTGCTGCATTCCCGTGATTCATGATGCTGTCGAGACCTGTCCGTGTTCTGCAGCTTGTAACATGTTCCAGACCTCTGCTGCTGGGTTTTATATATAAACCATCAACCCTTTAGCCCGCGACATATACGGCACACTCTGGGTGTTTGTGTGTGTGTATGTGTGTGTGTGTACGTTGTGTGTGTGTGTGCATCTCTGTGTGTTTGTGTGCGTGTGTATGTATGTATATGCATCCTGTGTGTTTGTGTACATGTATGTGTGTGCGTGCATCTATGTGTATGCATGTGTGTGTTCAAAGGCAATAGTTAGGATAGGATGGTTTCTGCATTCTTTGGAAGGTCTGTTATACATTCAGTCCTTGGCTACAAGCGTATACTACTGTGTGAGTGTGTGTGTTTGTTTGTGTACATATATGTGTGTATGTATGCGTATGTGTGTGCATGCGTGAGCGTGTGCCTGCATCCGTGAGCATGTGCCTGCATGTGCATGTCTCTGCTTGTTTGTGATGGCATGTGTGTGTGAGTGTGTAAGCGTTTGCGTCTGTACGTGTGTGTGCCTGCATGTGTATGCTTGCCTGTCTGTGTGTGTGCTTGTGTGTGTGTGCTTGTGTGTGTTTGAGTGTGTGTATGTGTGCGTGTGTGCATGTTTGCATCTGAGTGTGAGTGTGCGTGCGTGCTCATGCGCGCGTGTGTGTCAAAGGCAACAATTAGGAGGATGGTTTGGACGGTCTGTCATACGCAATCTTTGGAGGGTCTGTCATACGCTCAGTCCTTGCCTACGAGCGCACACTACCTTGTGAGTGCCCATGTGTGTGGATGCACGAGCGTATGCCTGCTTATGCATGCATGTGCAACCTGTATATGTATGAGTGTGTATGTATGCGTCCATGTGTGTGTCAGCCTGTGTGTGCGTGACGGTGTGTGTGTGCATGCGTGTATGCATGTGTGATTTTGTGTGTGAGTGTGCGTGTGTGTATGTGTGTGTGCACATGCATGTATGGGTATGTGCCTGTCTGCGAGTGTGTGTGCATGTGTGTGGGCATGTGCGCACATGTGTGTGTGCGTGTTATCAAAGGCAATAGTTAGGAGGATAGTTCTTCTGCAATCTTCGGAAGGTCTGTCTTCGGTCAGTCCTTGCCTACGAGCGCATACTCCAACAGGAGACTCTAGAGATGGCAGATTGATTGATTGAAAGATATTACCGGAAAAATATTCTTGAATTGGAAAGGGTGCAAAGAAATTTTTCCGAGGATGTCTCCAGGACTCGATGATCTGAGTTGTAAGGAGAGGTTGAGCAGGCTGGGACTTTATTCCTGGGAGCGTAGGAGGATGAGGGGTGATCTTATACAAAATCATGAGAGGAATAGATCGGGTGAATGCAGTCTGGAAAGGTGCATGGATCGGATAGGGTTAGAGGGATATGGGCCAAATACAGGCAGGTGGGAATAGTGTAGATGGGGCATGTTTGACAATGTGGACGTTGGGCCGAAGGGCCTGTTTCGACACGATGTGACTCTATAAATCTACGACACTGTGTATCATGGAAATAGGCCCTGCTGCCCACGCCGACCATCGATCACCTGTTCACACGAGTTCTTTGATATCCCACTTACTCATCCACTCCCTTCCCACCAGGGGCAATTAGAGGGCCAATTAACCTACAAACCCTCGCGTCTTTGGAATGTGGGAAGAAACTGGAGCACCCGGAGGAAACCCATGCGGTCACAGGGAGAACGTGCAAACTCCATACAGACAGCACCCGAGGTCAGGATCGAACCCAGGTCTCTTGCGCTGCTGGGCAGCGGCTCTACCTGAAGCGCCACGGTGCCGATTATCTTCTGCAAAATAAACAGGCTGGAGGAACACAGCGGGTCAGGCAGCATCTGTAGAGGGAAGGGACAGACAACGTTTCAGGTCGGGACATTTCACCCTGACCTGCTGTGTTCCTCGAGCAATTTGTTTTTTTGACCAACGTGAGGTTGCATCTAGGCCCAATATTATTCTGACAGGCATCAAGAACAAACGAGTGGCACGGTGGCGCAGCATAGAGTTGCTGCCTTACAGAGCCAGAGATCCAGGTTCGATCCTGACTACAGGTGCTGTCTGTATGGATTTTGTACTGTACATTCTCCCCGTAACCACGCGGGTTTTCTCTGGATGGTCCGGTTTCCTCCCACACTCCAAAGATGTAGGTTTGTAGGTTAATTGACTTTGGTAAATTTGTAAATTGTCCCTATTGTGTAGGATAGTGGTAGTGTACGGGGTGATGACTGGTCGGCGCGGACTTGGTGGGCCGAAGGGCCTGTTTCCACGCTGTATCTCTACAGTCTAAAGTCATTCAAATGCCTTTTGTGAGTTACAGAAGCCAAAAATCAAGCGAACATAAGTCGAGTTTATTGTCATTTGCACAAGTATGGTTAGGGTTAGGTACCGGTACAATGAAAATCTTGCTTGCAGCAGCATCACAGACACATAGACTCAGACAACACACAGAAACATAAATCATACCTAAAAGTCGCATAGACTTTACAAGGCATCCCAAAGACGTGCGAGTTTGTAGTTTAATTGGCTTCTGTAAATCATCCCTAGTGTGTGGTATATAGTACTTGTGTATGCAGAGGAAGGAACTGCAGATGCTGGTTTACACCAAAGATAGACACAAAAAGCTGGAGTAACTCAATGAGCCAGGCAGCATCTGTGGAGAAAAGGAATAGGTGAAGTTTTGGTTCGAGACCCTTCTTTAGACAGTGTATAGGGTGATCGCTGGTCGATACGGACTCTGCGGGCCGAAGAGCCTGTTTCGGCACTGTATCTTGAAACTATATTCAACTAAATTACAAAAAATGAAACCTATCTATAATTAATAGGAAAAAATCCTGAAGACACACAGCTTGATTCACTGTGGCTACGTTTATCTCACTGAATCTCTCCATTATAAATGTATGGGTGGGATTTACAAACATGTTTGAACCCACAGCCTCATTGCTCTGCTTGGTTGGGTTGCCAAGTGCGTGCAGCTCACAACCAGGCAGTTTACAGGCAATTGAGTCACACATCTCCAGACAGAAAGCAGACAATAGTTGATAATTTAGTTTATTGTCACATGTACCAAGGTACAGTGAAAAGCTTTTTTGTTGCGTGCTATCCAGTCAGTGGAGAGACTAAACATGATTACTAATTAAGCTGTCATTGTGTACAGATACAGGATAAAGGGAATAACATTTAGTAGCTGCCTCAAAAAGGCTGGCAGTATCATCAAAGACCCACACCATCCTGGCCACACACTCATGTCCCTGCTACCTTCAGGTAGAAGGTACAACAACCAGGTTCAGGAATAGCTACTTCCCCACAGCCATCAGGCTATTAAACCTGGCTCGGACAAAACTCTGATCATTAATAACCCATTATCTGTTATTTGCACTTTATTTATATAATGGTATATGGACACACTGATCTGTTTTGTAGTAAATTCCTACTATGTTCTGTTGTGCTGAAGCAAAGCAAGAATTTCATTGTCCTATCAGGGACACATGACACTAAACTCACTTGACTTGACTACAAGATAAAGTCCAGTAAAGTCCGAATAAAGATAGTTTGAATGTCTCCAGTCGAGTACATAGGAGGTCAGGACCGCTCTCTGGTTGGTGAGAGGATGGTTCCAACCCAGTTGCCTGATAACAGCCAGCAATCTGTTCCTGAATCTGGAGGTGTGCGTTTTAAAATTTCTGTACCTCTTGCCTGATGGGATGGGGGAGCAGAGGGAGTAACGGGGGTGGGGCTGGTTCTTAACTCTGCACTTGCATGGGCCCCAGCTATGCAATGAACAGTAGGTGCAGGAGTAGGCCATTCGGCCCTTCGAGCCAGCACTCTTTGTAGGGTATGTCTCTTTGCCTGCCTCTTTGCAGGGTACTACGGACAATCACTGTTCCAGGCGTACACTTGTCATATCCCTGAACTCTTTTTTGAGTGCGGTTTCACACTTCGCTACCTCTTGCCCGATGGGATAGTGGAGCAGAGGGAGCGTCCGGAATGAAACTGGTTCTTAATTATGCTGGTGGCCTTGCCGAGGCAGCGTGAAGTGTGAAGGGCAATTAACCTACAGGTCCTCGCTGGCGGAAACTGGAGCACCATGTGGAAACTCATGAAGACGTGTGATCAGATAGATAGTTCATGTGGTTACGTGGCAAACTGGACAATGATAAAGGGTCGGAGGTGATAGACAGGAAAATATGATAAGACAGTAGACATTCGACAACAGGTGCAGGAGTAGGCCATTCAGGCCTTCGAGCCAGCACCGCCATTCACTGTGATCATGGCTGATCATCCACATTCATTACCCCAGTCCTGCCTTCTCCCCATATCCCCTGACTCCGCTATCTTTAAGAGCTCTACCTAACTCTCTCATAAAAGCATCCAGCGAATTGGCCTCCACTGCCTTCTGAGAATTCACAACTCTCTGAGTGAAAACGTTTTTTCCTCATCTCTGTTCTAAATGGCCTACCTAAACTGTCGCCCCTGGTTCTGGACTCCCCCAACTCAGATGTAAGGACTCAGATGTTCTGAAAACTGTTACAGAACGAAAGCCAGCTTGCATAGTAATCTAGTACTGAGTGCAAGAGTTCGATATATGTACCGACAATGGAACAATGAAATTCCTACTTGTAGCAGCGTAACAGGCAGTAAACACAACTAATATAGTCTTGTCTAGTTTTGTTTAGAAATACAGCACGGAAACAGGCCCTTCGGCCCACAGAGTCCACACCGATCACCTGTTCGCTCTAGTTCTATGTTATCCCACTTTCTCATCCACTCCCTGCACACTAGCGACAATTTTGCAGAGAGCCAATTAACTTACAAACCCGCACGTCTTTGGGATGTGGGAGGAAACAGGAGCACCCGCAGAAAACCCACACGGTCACAGGGAGAATGAGCAAACTCTACACAGACAGCAGCCGAGGTCAAGATCGGACACGGGTCTCTGCCAGAAATATGACGGTGCACTGTGACACCCTCATATTTAATAAACAAAAAAATGCAGTGAATGAATAACCACTAGTGCAAAACACCCAATGTCCTTAGTGCAACACAGTCATTGAAGTTTCTCTACAAGGTTAGTAGTGTTTAGTGCTCAAGTTGCTGGGAAGAAGCTATCTCGAACCTGGTGGTCACAGTTTTCAAATTCCGAAACCTTTTTCCTGATTGTAGCAGCGAGATGAGAGCATGGCCAGGGTGATGTGGATCTTTGATGACATTGTCTGCTCTTTTGAGGCAGAGCCTCATTTCGATCCCTTTGATGGTGGGGAGGTCAGTACCTGTGATGGACCAGGCAATTAGTTTAGCTTGGAGATTTAGTTTAGAGATACAGCGCGGAAACAGGCCATTCGGCCCACCAAGTCCGTGCCAACCTGCGATCCCTGTACACGAGCACTATCCTACATTCTAGTCACAATTTACAATCTTTACCTAAGCTAATTAGATTCAAGATTCAAGAGAGTTTATTGTCATGTGTCCCAGACAGGACAATGAAGTTCTTGCTTTGCTTCAACACAACTGAATATAGTAGGCACAAATACAGAACAGATCAGAACAGATCAGTGTGAACATATACCAATGAATACACACACATAAATAAACAGATAAAGTGCAATGGGCTATTAATGATCATAGTTTGTTTGAGTTGAGTTTAATAGTCTGATGGCTGTGGGGAAGTAGCTATTCCTGAACCTGGATGTTGCAGATTTCAGGCTCCTGTACCTTCTACCTGAAGGCAGCGGGGAGATGAGTGAGTGGCCAGGATAGTGTGGATCCTTGACGATGCTGGCAGCCATTTTGAGGCAGCGACTGCGATAGATCCCCTCGATGGTAGGGAGGTCAGAGCCGATGATGGACAATGCAGTGTTTACAACTTTTTGCAGTCTTTTCCGCTCCAGGGCGTTCACGTTGCCGAACCAAGCCACGATGCAATTAACCTACAAACCTGCACATCTTTTGAGTGTGGGAGGAAACTGGAGCACCTAGGGAAAGCCCATGCGGTCTCAGCGAGAACGTACAAACTCCGCAGAGAGTTTGTACATTCTCCGTGTGACTGCGTGGGGTTTTCTGGGTGCTCCGGTTTCCCTGGCTTCAGTAAACATTGTAAAATCACAACAATTCTAAATTGTCCCTAGTGTATAAGATAGTGCTAGTGTATGGGTGATAGCTGGCTGGTGGTGCCAAAGGGCCTGTTTCCGCGCTGTATATGGTCTAAATACAGTTTCCTTTTTTTTTTAAATGCTAACATTCTGTGTCTAGTTGTTGCTGTAACAATCCGTCTGAGTCACCACTGCTGTAAGTTCAGATTATACTGGGCCCAGCGACATCAGTCTGAAGTACGAAATTCTGGTACTATGAGACAGTTGACATTTTGATGTGACAATATTTATTGCCTGACCTTTGGTTCAGTGTGATATCTCAAGCAAACCTCTTGAATAAACAGTTAAGTGCCTGGCAGGCTCTTGCACCAGGTTGTAAAATGAATCCAGAGTTATTGGATTGTCTGTCTGCCTGTCACAGCATGTTTGTTCAGTGTGGATTGGAAACGGCCTCGAATGTCAGTGGTTGAAGTTTTTTATTGGCAGCTTACGTTCCTGAGAAATCTTCGGACAGGGTGGGTGTGGGGAGTGTGTCTTCTTGGATAACCTAGGCACAAGGTCACTATTTAGTTTAAAATATTGTCACATGTACCGAGGTACAGTGAAAAGCTTTTTTTTTGCGTACTAACCAGTCAGCGGAAGAAACCGACTCAATCGAGCCGTCCACAGTGTACAGGCACAGGATAAAGGAAATAATGTTTAGTGCAAGATAAAGTCCAGTGAAGCCCAGAAAGATAGTGTCCATCTCCAATGAGGTAAATAGTAGCTCAGGACCACTCTCTAGTTGTGCAGGAAAGAACTGCAGATGTTGGTTTAAATCGAAGATAGACAGAAAATGCTGGAGTATCAGCAGGACAGGCAGCATCTCTGGAGAGAAAGAATGGATGATGTTGAGGGTCGAGACCCTTCTTCAGATTGTAGAAGGGTCTCGACCCGAAACGTCACCCATTCCTTCTCTCCAGAGATGCTGCCTGACCTGCTGAGTTCAGCTTTTTGTGGCTACCATTCTTTGTTGTTAATAGGATGGTTCAGTTGCCTGATAACAGCTGGGAAGAAACTGTCCCTGAATCTGGAGGTGTGTGTTTTCACGCTTCTGTACCTCTTGACTGGTGGGAGAGAGGAGAAGAGGGTGTGACCGGGGTGAGACTGGTCCTTGATGATGCTGCTGGCCTTGCCGAGGCAGCGTGAAGTGTAAATTGAGTCAATGGAAGAGAGGTTGGTCTGTGTGAAGGTCTGGGCTGCGTCCACAACTCTGCAATTTCTTGCGGTCTTGGATTTATAAAATATGGGGTCACCAAGTTAAGATGGAGATGAGTTTAGGTTTATTGTCACAAGAAAAAACGCAAAGTGCTAGCGTAACTCAGTGGGTCAAGCATAATCTCTGAAGAACGTGGACAGCGACATTTCAGGACAGGACCCTTTTTCTTAGTCCCAAAATGGCCAGCATGGTGGCACAGCAGTTGAGTTGCTGCCTTACAGCGCCAGAGATCAGGGTTAGTTCTTGACTACTGGTGCTGCCTGTATGGAGTTCTCCCTTTGACCGCAAGGGTTTTCTCCGGGTGCTCTTGTTTCCTCCCGCATTCCAAATATGTACAGGTTTGTAGGTTTGTCTTTGGTAAAAAATTGTAAATTGTCCCGAGTGTGTAGGATAGTGCTGGCGTACGGGGTGACCACTGGTTGGCCCAGACCCGCTGGGCCTGTTTCCGTACTGTATCTCCAAAGTCTAAATCTGTCCATGTTCTATAGAGATGCTGTCTGACCTGTCGCGTTACTCCAGCACTTTATTGTAAACCAGCATCTGCACCTCGTTTATTATCACAAGATTGGTTTAAGGATATTCTGTATGTCTTTGAATACTCTTAACAACCTTTGGAGATGTACTGTGGAACATATCTTGACTGGTTGCAACACGGCCTGGTTAATTGGCTTCCGTAAAATTGTAAATTGTTCCGAGTGTGTAAGATAGTGTCAATGTACGGGGTGATCGCTGGTCGTCAAGGACTCAGCGGGCTGAAGGGCCTGTTTCCGCGTTGTATCTCCAAAGTCTAAAGTCTAAATAACATTACAGTGGCAGCCAATGCTATTTTAACATCGATACATGGAGTGTGAAACAATATCTAATCTTCATGGTCTATCAGAATTATACTGTATACTTCCTGAACTAATTTAATCTATGGTGGTGATATATGTGGTTGTGATATATCACAAGTATATTGATACAGCATATGAACAAACACGCAAGTAGCAGGAATAAGAAAGACACAGAGTGCTGGAGTAACTCAGCGGGTCAGGCAGCATCTCTGGAGAACATGGATAGGTGACGTTTCTGCTCAGGACCCTTCTTCAGACTGATTGCAGGGGTGGAGGGAGAAAAACCTAGAAGAGAGGAGGGGCAGGACAAAGTTCGGCAGGTCATAGGTGAGTGGTTTTGATAAACAGATGATACGTCAAAGTCCGGAGGTGAGCAGGAATGTCCCTCAATCCCTCACATCTTTTCTGACATTTGATGCAATCATGGATGCACTAAAAAATCTGGTACAATGTACAATGTACAATGCACACCAACAGCTTTCCTTCCTTAGAAGGCTTAGGAAGTTCGGCATGTCCCCTATATCTCTCAACAACTTCTACACATGCACGATAGAACATTTTATTGGCATGCAAAATGACACGATTTGGGATCAATTCCATCCAAGAAATTGCAGAGAATTGAGGACGCAGCCCAGACCACCGCACAAACCAACCTCCCTTCCATTGACTTCATTTGCACCTCACGTTGCCGCGGCAAGGCCAGCAGCATCATCAAGGACCAGTCTCACCCCGGTCACTCCCTCTTCTCCCCTCTCCCATCAGGCAAGAGGTAGAGAAGTGTGAAAACGCACACCTCCAGATTCAGGGACAGTTTCTTCCCAGCTGTTATCAGGCAACTGAACCATTCTACCAACAACTAGAGAGCGGAGCTGGCCTCCCATGAGACCCTCAAACTATCAATGATCGCACTTTACTGGTTTTATTTGACACTAAATGTTATTCATGTTTATCACGTTCCTGTTATCATGTATCCGTACACTGTGGACGGCTGGATTGTAATCACGTGTTGTCTTTCCGCTGACTGGTTAGCACGCAACAAACGCTTTTCACTGAACCTCAGTCCACGTGACAAAAAAATAAACTCAATCTCAGATACAATGAATGATCTTGCTTGCAGCAGCACCACAGGCACACAGACGCAAAGAAACATACGCATAAAACAAGTTATTCATAACATTCAAAAAGAAAGAAGACTGCAAAAAAAAACAAGTGCAGTGCAATAACATAATTAGAAATGAAGAAAAACAAGTCCCCGGTAGAGCAAGAGGTGGACCGTGGTGTTCTGTTGCCGAGGTGGGATTAGGATTAGGGTGCTGCGGGTTGGTTCAAGAACCCAATGGTTGCAGGGAAGTAGCTGTTCCTGAAGCTGGTGGTGTGGGACTTCAGGCTTCTGTACCTCCTGCCCGACGGTAGCAGTGAGAAGAGGGCACGGCCCGGATGGTGGGGATCCTTGATGATAGATGCCTCCTTCTTGAAGCAGCGCCTGGTGTAGATGCTGTCGATGGTGGGGAGGGCTGTGCCCGTGATGGACCGGCCTGAGTCCACCACTCCATGATTCAATTATACTTTTCTGTCACATGTACCTAGGTCCAGTGAAATTCTTTGTGTTTGCACACAATCCGGTGTGTGCAAATCGTCCAGTCGACCTCACCTAGGCAGTACCTAAAGGGTCCCCTGTTTCCAGCGCCAACAAAGTTACAAAGGTTTATTGAACAGTCTCATCTTCACGCAGCGGACAACCAGGCCTACTGCCGCCAGGTCCCTCCTCGTTCTCTTCAGCCGCGTGAGTCCCTGTGTTTTGGAATATCTGTACTAGGCCATGATGCAACCAGTCAGGATACTTTCTGCAGTGTATCTGTAAAGATTTTGTTTAGAGGGCGGCACGGTGGCGCAGCAGTAGAGTTGCTGCTTTAGAGCACCAGATATCCGGGTTCGATCCTGACCATGGGTGCTGTCTGTACGGAGTTTGTACGTTCTCCTTGTTTACTTCGGGTGCTCCGGTCCCCCCCCCCCACTCCAAAGACGTGTGGGTTTGTAGTTTAATTGGCTTCGGTAAAATTGTAAATTGTGCCCCGTGTGTGGGATGGTGCTTGTGTATGGGGATCGCTGTTTGGCACGGACTGGGTGGGCCGAAGGGCGTGCTTCTGCGCTGTATCTATAAGTTTAATGTCTAAAGGATACTTTCTATGGTACACCAGTAAAGATTTTGATTAGGGTATTTGGAGATAAACCGAATCTCTTTAAAATTCCAAGAAAGTAGATGTGCCGATGAACCTTCTTCGTGATTGTATCGAGGTTCTTGTCCCAGGGTTGATCGTCCAAGATGTTAACCCGTAGGTATTTGAAGCTGCTAACTTTCTCCACCATCGACCCAAAGGTCTCCCAGAGATGTTGTGAGTCTTCGAAAGCCTTCCTCCATGGAAGTTTTACGACAGAGATGGGACGGTATTTGATCAGAAAAGATCTGGAAAGGTCACCGGGAATAGATAGGAAAATGGGAATTGAATTATCCCTGATCTTATTAAAAATGTCAGAACAAGTTAAAGGGATTGTGTGGCCTATTCCTGCTGCGTGTTTGTTTGGTTATATGATGCCTCAAAGTGCATCTCAACTGCAGATTAAATTAGTTCAAGATGTATACCAGATAATTTTAATAAAACCCTGAAGATTAGATTTTGTTTCACACTTCAGTTATTGGTTAAAATAGCGTTGAGTATCACTGTAGTGATGTTTACAGTCATTTTAAACTGTTAGGTTTGAAGATCAGAGATATGAGCTAAATAGAAACATAGAAACATAGAAAATAGGTGCAGGAGTAGGCCATTCGGCCCTTCGAGCCTGCACCGCCATTCAATATGATCATGGCTGATCATCCAACTCAGTATCCTGTACCTGCTTTCTCTCCATACCCACTGATCCCTTTAGCCACAAGGGCCACATCTAACTTCCTCTTAAATATAGCCAATGAACTGGCCTCAACTACCTTCTGTAGCGGAGAATTCCAGAGATTCACCACTCACTGTGTGAAAAATGTTTTCCTCATCTCGGTCCTAAAAGATTTCCCCCTTATCCTTAAACTGTGACCCCTTGTTCTGGACTTCCCCAACATCGGGAACAATCTTCCTGCATCTAGCCTGTCCAACCCCTTAAGAATTTTGTACGTTTCTATAAGATCCCCCCTCAATCTTCTAAATTCTAGCGAGTACAAACCGAGTCTATCCAGTCTTTCTTCATATGAAAGTCCTGACATCCCAGGAATCAGTCTGATGAACCTTCTCTGTACTCCCTCTTTGGCAAGAATGTCTTTCCTCAGATTAGGAGACCAAAACTGTACGCAATACTCCAGGTGTGGTCTCACCAAGACCCTGTAGAACTGCAGTAGAACCTCCCTGCTCCTATACTCAAATCCTTTTGCTATGAATGCTAACATACCATTCGCCTTCTTCACTGCCTGCTGCACCTGCATGCCTACTTTTAATGACTGGTGTACCATGACACCCAGGTCTCGTTGCATCTCCCCTTTCCTAATCGGCCACCATTCCGATAATAGTCTACTTTCCTGTTTTTGCCACCAAAGTGGACAACCTCACATTTATCCACATTATACTGCATCTGCCATGCATTTGCACACTCACCCAGCCTATCCAAGTCACCTTGCAGCCTCCGAGCATCCTCCTCACAGCTAACACTGCCCCCCAGCTTCGTGTCATCCGCAAACTTGGAGATGTTGCATTCAATTCCCTCGTCCAAATCATTAATATATATCGTAAATAGCTGGGGTCCCAGCACTGAGCCTTGCGGTACCCCACTAGTCACTGCCTGCCATTGTGAAATGCAGGCAACTGGGACAGGCCCAATATACCAACTTAGTCGGCATGGACAAGGTGGGTCGAGGGGCCTGATTCCGTGCTGTACTACTCAGTGGCACCATTGTAAGATGCACTGAATTGCAAGTTCCAACAATGGACAGCGGTGTGCAATCTCTGCAGCCACCTCTTAAAGCAATGGCCATATCCAGTCAGCGGTACAACTGTACATGTTTACAATCGAACCGTCCACAGTGTACAGATACAGGATAAAGGGAATAATGTCTAGTGCAAGATATAGTCCAGTAAAATAATCCGAATGTCTCCAATGAGGTAGATGGTACCTTCTTCTTCTTGGGAATGAAACATAAATAAGCCAAAGGAGTAGTTAGATCTCAAGCCGGGTGTTGAGCAGCCAGGTTGTTGTCTCTGCGTCGATGTTTGCCGGGCCCTGAGCTCCATTTGGTGGGTGGTAGAGCAGGCACCCAGAGATGACATGGTTGGCTGTGCTCCGCATTCACAGGCTGGGCTCTGGTGGAGCCCCCATCTCCACATGCTGGCATTGAAATGCCCAACTCCAGTACCAAGTCTGTTGAGCTTCACCCATGCTCCTCTGGGGAGGTCAGACCCTGGACAGCTTTTATCTGGTGAAGAGATGTAGCTGTGTAATGAAGATGAGGTTGCCTTCCACTCCTGTGACTACTTGGTGGCTATCCAGTGTGCTTTTGTCTCAGTTGGCTGGATGGATGATAGTTGTTTTCCATGTGGAGCAAAGGGGTGACGGGAATTCAGTCAGGGTGGCCTCTGCTCTCTGCTGATAGCCTGATGGAGGAGGTGATCTGGGTCTATGGCACGACGAGATAGTGCCAGACTTGCTACTTGCTTTCGATCCCTGCAGGCGGAATGCCTGCAAGTATAGGGAGCTGCTCGATTGGAGTAGGTTGAAGGCACCCAGTGATGGTTCGCAAGGTTCTGTTCAAGCTCGTGTCTACCAGGCTAGTATGTCTGCTTCTACTCAGGGCTGCTCTCTAGTTGGTGATAGCATGGTTCAGTTGCCTGATAACAGCTGGGAAGAAACTGTCCCTGAATCTGGGGGTGTGCGTTTTCACACTTCTATACCTCTTGCCTGATGGGAGAGGGGAGAGGAGGGCGTGACCAGGTTGAGACTGGTCCTTGATTATGCTGCTGGCCTTGCCGAGGCAGCGTGTTGTGTGGTGTTGTGCCGCTCCTGGCAAGCATGACATCTGTATTACCTGTTCATCAGCTGGCCTGTTTTTTTTTTCACTTTAGTCTTTATTGCTTTTATGCTTTTTATGCTTTTATACATACACAAATAAAACACAAATATAACAACGAAACATACAACAATGCAGTGAAACGTACAACAGTGCAGTTTACAATTAATGATGCAGTATACAGAACTATTTTCTTATTAAAACATTTTCCAATAACTTACATTATTGTCAATAAAAATATACAGTGTTGATGTCTTTATTTCTATACCTAATCCATTTTCCCCATTTTCAGTTAAACTCGTCTTCTTTCACTCTTAGAGAATATGTAATTTTCCCCATCACAAATATTTCCTGTACGATGTCTAACCATTGTCTAAGTCTGGGTGTGTCCGCTGCAAGCCAGTTTCTTGTAATGGCCTTTCTGCCAGCTGTGAGTAGGATTTTAACCAAGTTGGCCTGTTTTTAACGAAGTTACATGGTCACACACTGGTGACTGTTTTCATTCCACAGCGGTGACGGGGTGAAGGAGCGATTGGCCGTGGTGGGATCACCCTACTGGATGGCACCCGAGGTCCTGAGAGGAGAGCTGTACGACGAGAAGGTGAAAAAAGGCAGCTAACGCAAGCACGCGGCCACTCTCACAGTAACACATGACCCCCCGCGACAAGGGTGCAGTCAGAGAGCACGGAAAAGGCCCTTTAAGGGGTCAAGAGTGTTTTATTGTCATATGTCCTGAAACAGAACAATTAATATCTTACTTGCAGCAGCACAACGGACATGTAAAGATAGAACTCTGTAAAACCCATAAGAAACAAAAAGTTTTTTTGTGTATATATAAAATTATGCTCTAGTGTGTGTATATATATATATTATATATATATATATATATATATATATATATATATTTATTATTTGTGTTTGTGTCTATATATATTCCTTGTTCCTTTCTGGGACATATGACAATGAAACTCCGTGTATGAAACAAGTTGGGTATGCCCCCAAGTTTAGGTATTTCAGAGTTTATTTGGAGTTGTGCTGTTTGATAGCCTAAAGGTTGTTGCTCCTCAACCTGGTCATTATAGTTTACCTCTATACCTCCAAGGCTCCTATACCTTCTTCCCGATGGCAGGAGTGAAATGGGATTGTACCCAGGGTAGTGTGGGTCTCTGATAATGCGGGCTGACGTTTAGAGGCCGTACCTCATGTAGGTCCCGTTGATGAAGGGGAGGTCAGTACCCGTGATGGACCCGGCCGTTTTCTCCACTTTATGCAATCTTCTTCCTTTCTTGGTATTTGAGTTGCCAATCAAGATGTCCCATCCATTTGCCCTCGCCTAGTCCATATCACACACAGGTTATAGTAGAATTAGGCCATTCGGCCCATCAAGTCTATTCTGCCATTCAATCATGCCTGATCTCTGCCTCCTAATCCCATTTTCCTGCCTTCTCCCCATAACCCTTGATACCCGGTCTAAAGTTCACACAAGTTATAGGAGTAGAATTATCCCTCGAGGAATATCCCCTAAACCTTTGGAGATACAAGGAACTGCCGAGTTACTCCAGCACTTGGTGTCTTCCTTTGCTTGTCCCATAGCTCAATTGTCTTTTTTTCTAAAGGAGAAGGTTGATTTGAAGACACTTTCCGTGTACGGACAGTGTAAATGGGATCAAGCCTATTGTTCAAACCAAAGAATAAATATCACTCAAAGTTCCCTTGTTGAGATGGGAACAATGGGTCGATTGGCAGTCTGTGACCACATCTTCCATTTAAAATGTTGCTTCCTTCTCTCCCTGATGCAGACGGATATCTTCGCTTTCGGCATCATTCTGTGCGAGATGATTGCCAGAATACCCGCTGACCCCGACTACATGCCCCGCACTGAGGTAACAACAAGCACCCTGCATTTATTTCGTTCCTTCGAGTTTAATTTATTTTGGAGATACAGCGTTGTGTTCGCGCCGACCAGCGATCGCACGTACACCAGTTCTATCCTAAACACTGGGGTCAATTTATGGAAGCCAATTAACCTACAAACTTGCACGTCGTTGGAATGTGGAAGGAAACCGGAGAAGCTGTAGAAAACCCACCTGGTCACAGGAAGAATGTACAAACTGCATACATGCAGCACCCATAGTCAGGATTGAACCCAGGTCTCAGGCACTGTAAGGCAGCAACTCCACCGCTGCACCACTATCCAAAAATCTCACCGTGCATAAAGACTTTAAAAGAGCAATCTTTAACATTTTAACTTTTTTTTGTTTTGAATTTAGTTTAATTTAGTTTAGTTTTTAGTTTTGTGAAACAGTGCAGAAACAGGCCCTACGGCCCACCGAGTCTGCGTCGACCTACGATCCCCGCACACTAACACTATCCTACACACACTAGGGACAATGTACCATTTTTCCGAAGCCAATTACAAACCAGTATATCTTTGGAGTGTGGGACAAAGCCAGAGCACCCAGAGAAAACCCACACGATCACGGGGAGAACGTACAAACTCCATACATGCAGCACCCGTGGTCGGGATCTCTGCCGCCGTGAGACAGCAATTCTACCACTGCGCCACTGTGCTGCCACATGTTCTGGAGGTTAATGTCCTGAACTCACTGCCGGAGAAGGCAGTGGAATCAGATATATTTCTCAGAGGGGAAGAAAAGGTTGGTGTGTCCCTGAGCATTGTCGCTGAAACCAACCACTGACAAGTTACCAAGAGGCACGGAAGTGTGGAGCTTACTTGGTTCTCGGCCCTTTCGACATACGCTGCACCTTTATTCATCTCAAATGTCGGCAGAACACAAAGTGCCAGAGTATTTCAGCGGGTCAAGCAGCACCTCTCGTGGACATGGATAAGCGACTTTTTGGGTCAGGACCTTTCTTCAAACTGATTGTAGTGGGAGGGGATGGGGGAGAGAGAAAGCTGTAAAAGGGATGGGGGCAGGACAAAGCCTGGCAGGTGATAGTTGGATACAGGTGAGGGATTTTTTTTTTAAATTTGGCAGATGGGTGCATAAAGGACAGAGATGAAGGGGAAACAAAAGGGGACTAAAGTAGACAAAAGGGTGTTGATAGGAGAGAAGAGTTTTGAAAGCTCAGTGAAATGTAAAGCCAGAGGGAGAGATATAGGTGCAAGGGAAGAGGGAGGGGGAGTGGGGGGGGTAGAGAAAGGTAGGTGGGACAACAGCAGAATAGCACTGGGATCAGGTAAGAGGGAAATGTTTCCACTAGCGGAGAGTAAAGGACCAGAAGAATAAAAGGACGTTCCTTTAGAAAGAAGATGAGGAGAAATATCTTTAGTCAGAGGGTGGTGAACCTGTGGAATTCATTGCCAAGCCATTGGGTATTTTTAAAGCGGAAATTGACAGTTTCTTGATTAGTACGGGTGACAGGAAGAAGACAGGAGAATGGGGTTGAGAGGGATAGATCGGCCATGATTGAATGGCGGAGTAGACTCGATGGGCCGTATGGCCAGATTCTGCTGCTGTGAATTTATAAAATGTGGTAAAATGGGATTAGCGTAGATAGGCATATTGGTTAGCATGAACAAGTCGGGCTGAAAGACATATTGCATACTATACGACGCTTTGAGTAGAAAGCTCACTGTAACTCACTCTCTGCATTCAATAATTCTTTCACTGACACCTTCATAGTGTTTGATGTGCAAGTATCTACAAGCACATGTACGGTGAAATTCTTTTTCTTTGCATACAGTTCAGTAAAGTGCAACCGTACTTAAGCACAATCCTAGATTAAGTACAAAATGTATAGAAATAGCACAGTGAGTCTGAGGAAAATAAGGTCTCACCAACAACAATGTCATAAATGAGTAGGAAGGAACTGCAGACGCTGGTTTACACTGAAGATAGACACAAAAAGCTGGAGTAACTCAGCGGTTCAGGCAACATCTCTGGAGAGAAGGAATGAGTGACGTTTCAGGTCGAGGCCCTTCTTCAGATTGAGAGTCAGGGGAGAGGGGAACTGGAGATATGAAAAGGTGTAAAGAACAAATGAATGAAGTGTATGAAAAGAATAAATCAAAGCCAGCCATATGATCAGGGACAGGTGGAGCCCACAATGGTTCATTGTTGGCTGTGTAGAAGGTGATAACAAGTGATACAAACGGTGAAACTAAGCAGGAGGACAGTGAAACTAGTCGGATGACTAGGGTGGGGGAGGGACGGAGAGAGAGGAAATGCAATGGTTACTTGAAGCTGGAGAAATCAAGAATCATACCGCTGCCCAATCATAAGCTGCCCAAGCGAAATATGAGGTGCTGCTCCTCCAATTTGCAAATGTCCAACGAATGAACAAGTTTTTAAGAAGGAACTGCAGATGCTGGAAAATCTAAGGTAGACAAAAATGCTGGAGAAACTCAGCGGGTGAGGCAGCATCTATGAAGCGAAGGAAATAGGCATGAACACGTTTTATTGCTTGAATGATAAGCAGTGAGCAAGTAGTCAGGAAGAGATTTACTGATCTTCATCCAGTAGTATTATGAAGTTAGACACAAAATGCTGGAGTAACTCAGCATTATGATGTTATTGTTCAATCACCTGAGAGTTATTGGTTATTGATTTATTATTGGCATGTGTACACAGTGAAAAAAATAATGTTTTTGTGAGCTTTCTTACCATAGATGAATACATCAGCTAGTGCAAAAAGGAAGTAAAGGTAGAGCCGAATATAGTGTTACAGCTAAAGAGAAAGTGCAGATAAAAAAAGTGCAAGGGCTGCAATTAGGTTGATTGGAACATCAGGAATACAACCTAAGCTTATGAGACAAAATGCTGGAGTAACTCAGCGGGTGAGGCAGCATCTCTGGAGAGAAGGAATGGGCGATGTTTTGGGACTGAAGAAGGGTCTCGACCCGAAATGTCGCCCAGATGCTGCCTCACCCGCTGAGTTACTCCAACATTTTGTGTCTATCTTCGATTTAAACCAGCATCTGCAGTTCTTTCTTACACACTAAGATTATGACAGGTCTGTTCAAGGGTGTTATAACAAGCGGGGAGGCAGCTGTTCTTGAATCTGATGGTCTGTGTTTGAAGCTTTCATATCCTTTCCATGATAGGAGAGGAGGGAAGAGGGGATGATTGAAATATGAATAGTCCTTGATAAGATCTCATCCTCAGGATAATAGTGAATTAAGTTAAGGTGCTTCCTGAGCAGTACCACACAGGCAAAGGCCCTTCAGCCCACAATATCTGTGCTGAGCATGTCAAGATAATCTAATTTGCCTGTCTGTGATCCATTTTCCTCCATAATCATGGTTCTTTCTAAGAGCCTCTTAAATGCCATTGTCGTGTCTGCCTCCACTCCCACCCCTAGCAGCACATTCCAGGCACCCACCGCTCTGTGTAAAAATAAAATGCCCCACACATCTTGTTTAACCTTTGCTTCGCTCACCTTAAAGCTATGCCATCTAGATGAGGGTGCTAACAGACACCATGTGGGGGTTGGGGAGGGAGGGGGGGTTGCAGAAGGGAGTTGTCATTGTGTGTCGGTGTCATTTAGTGGATTTTTATTGCACACAGGCTTGCTCGTGTATCCTTTCTCTGGATTTGACCCGGAGCATTATTCTGGGCTGTGGAAAGGGGGAAAAGTTGGCAACTTCGATTGCCCATTCTGTATAAATGACCATTGTGCCTCTTTCAGCTCGAGCTCCCTTCAGCCAGTTTTTAATAAGCATTCCTTTTGGGAAATAACATTGTTGATTTATTGGGATCTGTTTCGGCACGCGTGAGTGTTGAGCAATCCCACTTCATGCCCAGGCAACCCTGCCCTGTGCAGCTTTACTTTACTATGGAGGTACAGCGTGGAAACAGGCCCATTGGCCCACCGAGTCCGCGCTGACCAGCGATCATGTGTACACTAGCACCATGGGGACAATTTACAGAAGCCAATTAACCTACAAACCTGTATGTCTTTGGAATGTGGGAGGAAACCGGAGCACCCGGAGAAAACCCACATGGTCACAGGGAGAATGTACAAACTCCATACAGACTGCACCTGTATTCAGGATCGAACCCAGTCTCTGGCGCTGTGAGAATTAAACAAGGTTGACTGCTGCAAGGCGCGGCTTGCTGTACAAACTGAACAAGCTTTCCGTGAAGAAACTAATACCATTACTCATTACGGTTTGAAATCTCTTTGGTCCCAGCCATAAAGTCCAGTACTGTTTCATTACACAGAGGCGCAGCTGGTAGAGCTGCTGCCTCACAGCGCCAGAGACCTGGATTCGATCCTGACCTCGGGTGCTGTCTGTGTGAAGTTTGCACGTTCTCCCTCAGACCGCGTGGATTTTCTCGGGATACTCTGGTTTCTTCCCACATCCCAAATCCATAACTTCTCCATAGTGTGTAGGGAGTGGATGAGATACTGGGATAACTTAGAACTAGATTGAATGGGTGATTGAAAATTGGCGTGGACCGAAGAGCCTATTTCCATTCTGTATTTCTAAATTATAAAAAAACATAAGCATCTCGGAGTCAGCTAGATTATGTTCTGAAATATCAGGAATTGGATTGTTGTAAAAGGTTCCATGCTGTCGACTGAAGCCATACTGCACCTTTTCTGCAAGTTTAGTTTAGTGGATTGTCACCTTGTCGTGATGGAGAAGCTTGTGTGGACCTGGGATCCTGAGAACGATGCCGTCTGGAGCTATCTACGCTCCTGGTAGGGCCACCCTTGGCGGTAAGGTCGAGGGGGAGGTCTCTGACAAAGCAATCCAACCAAGACCTCAACGGTGGAACAGGCGGAGAATGATGTCTGACCTTAGTGGAGCGTCACAACGGCTGGGAAGGCGGATGAAGGCTGCAGCAGAAAAGGGTCTCCAGTCATCTTGGACACCAAGCCACTGGATCCTGACCCAGATCTGTCAAGGACCGTGGGGTGGCTGTCTGTGCAGCAGTCTCCCCACGTTAAACAAAGTCACGTACTGGCGTCCTCCATATAAGGAATAGCACCCTGGAGACACCCATGGTCATCCACGACCGAAGGGGGCCTAAGAAGTTTGGTTTAGAGGCACAGCGTGGAATCAGGTACTTCAGCCCACCTAGTCTGTGACAATTTATACAATTAACCCACAAACCTGCACGTCTTTGGAATGTGGGAGGAGACCAAAGCACCCGGAGGAAACACACGCAGTCACATGGAGAACCTGCAAACTCCACAGACAGCAGCTTAGGTCAGGATTGAACCCTGGTCTCTGGCGCCGTGAGGCAGCAGCTCTACTGCTGCCCTACTGTGCCACCGCTAAGCGTTTGGTCAGACACTATGGGCTGAGACATACTCCAGGTCGAACTTTCACTCGTGATCTGAGTGGAACATGCGCCATTTCCCCAGATGTAACACTTACCACCATTTGACAAAGAACCTGTTTTCCCCGATCACTCACTCTGCTGCTGCATGAATTTTGAATGATCAGTCTGTGACTGGGCTCCACAAGCTGTGAATTATTCAGAAGGGGACTGTGTGTGGCAAGTGAAGGCCTTTCTCAGCATTCAGTACTACCTTTGTGTAGGTTCCCTGTTTTTTAAAAGCGATTATTGAGGCGTAGCCATTGTACATGGAGCATTCAAATTATATGTGCTGGCACATAAATTATTCACATCACCTTTGCAGCAACTGGCCTTCAGTATGACTACTTTCCGTCAAGACTGATTCCCGTCAATCCTATCAACAACTGGAGAGCAGTCCTAAGCCACTATTTACCTCATTGAAGATCTTCGGACTATCTTTAATCGGGCTTAGTAGGCTTTATCTTGCACTCAACGTTATTCCCTTTATCATGCATACAATTGACAATAAACTAATCTAAAAGAGGAAATGGCAGGCCAGACAAAAACAGACTTGCATTTTTAAAGGTCTGTTGTTAAACCTCCCATGCAAAGTTGTTGAGGGACGCAGCAGCCATTTTACAAAGGGACAGAATTCCCGCAGTGAATAGTGAGGAATGGACACCTTAATCTCTGTTTTAGTTGAGACAAGCCTTAACCTGTTAAGTTGTTTCTTCCACTAATGCGATCTTTATTTTATACGTCCATGAAAGTTTAGGGTTGTACAGACAGTGGGTAGTGCAAATGACACACATTGTCCCATTCTTGCTGAGATTAGTACAACACAGTGACGCAGCTGGTAGAATCACTGGCTCACAGCACCAGAGACCAGGTTCAATCCTGACCTCGAGCGCTGTCTGTGTGTGGAGTTTGTACGTTCTCCCTATGACCGCGTGGGTTTCCTCCAGGTGCTCCAGTTTCCTCCCACATCCCAAACACATGCGGGTTTGCAGGTTCAGTGGCCTCTGTAAATTGTCTCTTGTGTATTGGATAGAACTAGTGTACGGGTAATCATTGGTTGGTGCGGATTCGGTGGGCCGAAATGCCTGTTTCTGCACTTTATCTCTTAACTAAACATGCGGGTTTGGCCTCTGTAAATTGCCCCCAGTGTGTTGGGAGTGGAGGAGAAATTGGGATAACATAGAATTAGTGTGAACGAGTGATCGATGGTCGGCGCGGTCTCGGTGGTCCATTTCCATACTGTATCTTTCAATCAATGTCAGAAGGTGGTGAGTTGGGGAGGAGAGCAGGGAAGAGCGACTTGCATTTTTAAAGGTCTGTTGTTAAACCTCCCATGCAAAGTTGTTGAGGGACACAGCAGCCATTTTACAAAGGGACAGAATTCCCGCAGTGAATAGTGAGGAATGGACACCTTAATCTCTGTTTTAGTTGAGACAAGCCTTAACCTTTTAAGTTGTTTCTTCCACTAATGCGATCTTTATTTTATACGTCCATGAAAGTTTAGGGTTGTACAGACAGTGGGTAGTGCAGCTGCTGGGCATCTGTGTGGAGTTTGCACGTTCTCCCTGTGATTGTGTAGGTTTCCCCCGATGCTCTAGTTTCCTCCTTCAACTGAAAGATGTGTGGATTGGTAGGTTAATTGGCCACTGTAAAATGCCCCGTTTTGTGGGTGAGGGGTAGAATCTGACAGTTGATACAAATGTGAGGCTAATAAGATGGGATCAGAAGGACACAGAGTGCTGGAGTAACTCAGCGGGTCAGGCAGCATCTGTGGAGAACATGGATAGGTGACGTTTCACAGAGTGCTGGAGTAACTCAGCGGGTCAGGCAGCACCTCTCGAGAACATGGATTGATGATGTTTCAGGAAGAGACCCTTTGTCAGGCACGTTCCAATCCATGTTCTCCAGAGATGCTGCCTGACCTGTTGAGTTACTCCAGCACATTATGTCCTTTTGTGTAAACCTGCATCTGCAGTTCCTTGTTTCCAGAAGATGGGATCAGTGTAGGATTAGTGTAAATGGGTACTTTATGCCGATTCAGTGGGCCTGTTTCCGTGGTCACAAGAGTCATACGTCGTGGATCTGAAGAAAGGTCTTGACCCGAAACGCACTTACTTTCTCGAGATGCTGCCTGACCCGCTGAGTTACTCCAGCTTTTTGTGTCTTATCTTCAGCGTGGAAAATAGGCCTTTCAGCCCAACTTGCCCACACCAACCAACATGTCCCATATGCACTAGTCCCACCTGCCTGCGTTTGGCCGCTTAACCCTCTAAACCTGTCTCCATGTACCTGTGTAAAAGTTTCTTAAACGTTGCAATAGTACCTGCATAGAGGTGGATGTTTCTATGACTTGAAATTCACTGAGGTTTTAATAGCTGGAAAAATCAGAGATACGAGTAACAGCAGGTGCTGGAATCTTGAGCAAAGCACAAAGCGCTGACTGACTGTCTCAGCGGGTCAGGCTGAATCTGTAGAGGCAATGGACAGATGACGTTTCAGGCCGGGACCATTCCTTAACTGGGACATCAGGTCCTATGCTGAGAGATAAATAAATGTGTATCAGTTCATGGCAATAAGGAGCTGAGACAACTATTACTTTAAAGTGAAAAAGGGGAGACAGAGGATGGCACATCTTAGCTCATTTATCCGGAAGGAATCTGCACTTTTAGATTCAGGAGTGTTTAATTTTCATATGTAGATAAGCAGAAAAATTAAATTCATACTCGCAGTAGCACAGCGGTTTTGTAAATGCAATAGTCAATAGATAGTGTAGGAAGGAACTGCAGATGCTGGTTTAACCCGAAGTTTAAAAAGCTAAAGTAATCCAGCGGGACAGGCAGCATCTCTGGAGAGGAGGAACGGATGACGTTTCAGGTCGAGACCCTTCTTCAGACTAGTCATGGGAAAGGGAAATAAGAGATATAGACGATAATATAGAGAGATAAAGAACAATGAATGAAAGATATGCATAAAAGTAACGATGATAAAGGAAACTGATCATTGTTAGCTGTTTGTTGGATGAAAATGAGAAGCTGGTGCGACTTGGGTGGGGATGGGAGGGAGAGAGGGAATGCCGGGGTTACTTGAAGTTAGACAGATCAAAAGGCATACCACTGGGCTGTAAGCTGTCCAAGCGAAATATGAGATGCTGTTCCTCTAATTTGATAGCATAAGAAACAAACAAGAAGTTGAAATATAGAAAATCTCAATATTGTGCAAAACAAAAGCCTGATGTCCCAAGTGCAACCAAGACTGCTCATAGTTCAAAGTTTATTGCTGTTTTGTAGTGTTCAATTGCCTGATGCTTGTTGGGAAGACCTGTTTCTGATAACAATTGGAGAGGTTTTTCCTCGGCTACAATGTTCATTTTATAATAGCATTGTGGCTGCTTTTAACAGCTCTGGCTTACGCTCCTGTTTGCCACTACCACTTGGGCGGCACGGTGGTGCAGCGGTAGAGTTGCTGTCTCACAGCACTAGAGACCCGGGTTTGATCCTGACTACGGGGGCTGTCCGTACAGAGTTTGCACGTTCTCCCTGTGACCACGTGGGTTTTCTCCGGGTGCCTCGGTTTCTTCCCACACTCCAAAGATGTTCTGCTTTGGTGTGCAAGTTTCGTGGGTTTGGTAAAATTATAAATTGTCCCCAGTGTGTAGGATAGTCGCTGGTCGGCTGAAGGGCCTGTTTCCATGCTGTATCTCAAAAGTCTAACGTTCATAATTGTGCATTTGCAGTAAGTGCAGCCCAACCTCTCACCAGAGCAAGAAAAGACGCAAAGTGCTGGAGTAGCTGAGCAGGTCAGGCAGCATCTTTGGGGGAGATGACTAGGCAGTTTCCAATCAGGACCCCTTGTTCAGAGCCTCTAGAAACACGCACACTGCGCCACCTGCTGATGTTAATGCGTAGTGCATGACGGTCCAACTTCCTTCCTGGTTCCAAAGGTCTCTCAAACATGTTCACATCACATCATGTTTAAGAAAGAACTGCTGGTAGAAAGAAAATGCTGGTAAAATCAAAGGTAGACAAAAAATGCTGGAGAAACTCAGCAGGTGAGGGTCTCGACCCAAAACGTCACCTATTCCTTCTCTCCATAGATGCTGCCTCACCCGCTGAGTTACTCCAGCATTTTTTGTCCACTTCACGTCATTGTTGCTATTGGAGCTGCAGGGGTACATTCATTCTCTCTTCTGGTTATCCATGAAGTTAAATCAAAATAAATAGTTAGAGTGTACAGTGAGTCATCATATTGCTGGCTAGCTCTTACAAAATTCTATGGTGGAAAGCATACCGTTGGGTTGCATCACAATTTGGTTTGGATACTGCTCTGCCCTAGATTGCAATCAACTGCAGAGTTGTAAATGTAGTCCAGTCCATCACACAGGCCAGACTCCCCAACCATTGACAATAAAAGAACACAAAGTGCTGGAGTAACTCAGCGGGTCAGGCAGCATCTGTGGAGAACATGGATAGGTGACGTTTCACAGAGTGCTGGAGTAACTCAGCGGGTCAGGCAGCATCTCTGGAGAATATGGATAGGTGATGTTTTGGATCGGGACCCTTCTTCAGACATCCCCACTGTGAGGTGCAAAAAACTGATTGCTCACAATCACGATGCCAGAGAATTTAGAGAAACAAGTTTATTGATTAGCAAGTCTGCAGAGTCGGGTGTCTCCCCTATCAAGACACACCGAGACCAGAAAATTCACTCTCTTTTATTCACACCATTTTACAATGGTTTACACCTTTAATTCCTCCCCTTCGGGCTCCTTCCAATCAGAGCACTGAGGTGCCCAATCTAACCGTAACGCCCCGCAACGCCCAGGGTACCTCCCAGATCATACATCGCATGTGCATTTAAATGAGACATCTTGTCATGATGGGTGTGTGTACATATTCATGTAAGTTCATTGCCCATGCGCACAGAGAGTTGCTCATGACCCTTACCCTAGTTCTTTGCTGGGCTGTTGCTATCTCCTTTTTTCCCATCCTTGAAATGTCACCATTTGTACTCACGGCTATTATCTATCCGTGTGTCTGGTGTTCGTGATGATGAACACATCTTCTTTCTACTATACAAAGGGTTCTTAGTATAAATCAACTATACCTATTAACCCCTTCCTCACAATCCACACTTTTACTTTTTGCTAAGCAACCTTTGATTTATACTATCTCCCCCTTTTCTAATGCTAACAGCAGAATCTTCGCCTCCCTATCTTCCTCTCATTCGATAGACAGGGAGGTGAGACCTGCTAGGGCTCTCGACACTGACCCATCAGGAGCAGTGTTGTTGGGGATGAAGGTGCAACATTGTTCCCCAAACATTACACACACCCCTCCCTTCTCAGCCAGTAGCATGTCTAAGGCCATGCGATTTTGCCAGGCCATTAGGCTGGTATCTGTCAGTTGTTCCGCTAATCCTTCAACCGCATCTCGAGTGTAATTTATAAAGCGTTGTTGATTGTAGTATAGGTAGTTGATCCAGTCCACATTTTTATTAATTGTGGACCACCAGAAGAGTATGGACTCAAAGCCCGCAGCTATCTGGTTTCTGGCTTTGAATTCATCGGGTACCCCTCTTGGCACCCCTATCACATCTATATATATGTGTGTGTCGAATGATCCTTTCACCCCTCTCTTTTGTCGTCGGCTTCCTTCATTGAGTTCTACAGCATGTTCTACTGCTATGGTGAAGGGCATCATCAGTTGTGTGAGGGTACAGGTTCCCGTCCATGACCCCGGTAACCGGGGCCACAGGGTATTCTCCCTGCACCACCACCAGACATCAGCTCTGCTGACTATCTGCTTTCTCAGCCAGGAGCTTTTGAACAGTGGCCCCTGTTCCTCAGCCGTTATGTTATACGTCTGATTGCAGTTGAGTACCTCCCCCATTTCCTGTCCATCTGGGTTATATCTGGTATAGCACTCAAATCCCTCCTCCCCAAGGGGAGTGCTAAATGGAGGAGGTCGAGGGTCTGTCCTTCGGCCCTTTGTATTGTTGTTGCTAGCCGGGAATAGGTAATGATAACTCTGGCAGGTCGCATCCTTTGGTGGGATGGGATTCGTGAATAGCTGTAGTATACATGGCATAGCCCCAGGTGTCCTATCCCAATTCAAGGGAAATGGTACTGGAACCAGCTGAGGCTTAGCTCCGGCGCAGGCGTAGCAATTGGTGTGTTGCATACTCCTGGCCGTGTACATCATCCAGGCAAGCCAGGTGTTGGCTCCCTTTCCTCCTGTAGGTATTCCCTCCTCATATAATTGCCTTAATTCTGTTTCTCCTGCTACTATCATTATCTTCAAATCCTTAGACTCATTCTCCCTGTTATATCTGCACATATCCAATACCTACCACTTTCCTGCATTTGAACACTCTGTATGCTTACATATACGCGTCCTGGCAATCCCTCATTCGGGTTTTGATATACTTTCCACCTATCAGTTTGATAGGTGGTTCGATGCCACCCATATCTTGATGAAGTAAACACCGCGTGCCAATCTTTACAGGGATGGGTGCATACATACATTCTATAGCCACACCACCATTTTCCTTTACATACATCAAATGGGGTGGTGGACCTTCTATTCTGTGGTATTGTGATTTTTATACATGTTATATTACTCACGAGTTGGATAACCACCCAACACACGACCCACCAACACGAAATCTTCATTTTTCCCACGGGTTCTTGGTAAATATTAAAGTCAATTGTTCCTCTCCTTTGCGCACAGTCCACGGGCTGATTTTGTCTGGTGGGGCCTCCACAGGACCCTTAACTCGACTTGCGTGTGTCCACCCTTTTTCTTTTGTCCGCACTGCTGTTTCCGTGGTCAGTAACACCAGGTAGGGTCCAGTCCACTTAGGTTGCAGCTTTTCTTCTTTCCACGTTTTTATTAATACCCAGCCTCCAGCCTTGACTGAGTGAATCGGGAAGTCCAGTGGTGGGCTCTGGGCCAGCAATCCTTTAATTTTTAGTTCTGCAAGAGATTGGGACACTGCCAGTAAATAGTTCCTCAGGAACACATCGTTCCCTTGCATTGTTGGGACTCCTATCTTTCCTAAATAATAAAGACCTAACTTGTTCAACCTTTCTCTGTGTCTTAGTTGCTGAAACCCAGTCAACATTCTAATTGATCTCCTCTGTACTCTCTCTATTTTCTTGACCTTTTTCCTATAATTATGCATACCAAAATTATACACCATACTCCACAATTGACCTCACCAATACCTTGTACAATTTAACATTACAACCCAACTTCTATACACAATGCTCTGATTTATAAAGGCCAACACACCAAAATCTTTCTTTACCATCCTATCTACATGAGATTCCACCTTCAGGGAACTATGCACAGTTATTCCTAGATCCCTCTGTTCAACTTCATTCCTCAATTCACAATCATTTACCATGTACGTTCAATTTTGATTTGTCCTGCCAAGATGTATCATCTCACACTTATCAACATTAAACCCATCTGTCATGTTTCAACCCACTCTTCCAAATGATCTAAATCTCTCTGTACACTTTTAAAATCTACTTCATTATTCACATCACCACCTATCTTACTATCATCTACATACTTATTAATCTATTTTACCACACCAACATCCAGATTATTGATTCACATGACAAACAACAGTGGACCCAACACACATCCCCGAGGTACCCCTCTAGTCACTGACCTCCAACCTGACAAACATCCATCCACCATTGCTCTCTGACATCTCCCATACAGCCACTTTTTAATCCATCTTGCTATTCCTTACTAACCCTTCTTAACCAACCTTCTTTCCTTATTGAACCTTGTCAAAGGCCTTACTGAAGTTCATCTAGACAACATCCACCACTTTACCCTCATCAATTTCCCCAATAACCTTTTCAAAAAATTAAAGATTAGTCAAACATCACAATCACAAATCCATGCTAATTCTTTCTAAGGTACACAAAAATGCTGGAGAAACTCAGCGGGTGCAGCAGCATCTATGGAGCGAAGGAAATAGGCAATGTTTCAGGCCGAAACCCTTCTTCAGACTGATAGGGGGTGGGGAGAAGAAAGGAAAAAAGGAAAAAGGCGGAGGAGGAGCCTGAGGGCTGGGGGAGGGGAGGAGACAACCAGAGGGCTGATGAAGGGGAGGGGACAGCAAGGGCTAGCAGAATTGGGAGAATTCAATGTTCAAGCCCCCAGGATGTAGACTGCCCAAGCGGAATATGAGGTGCATTTCCTCCAATTTACGGTGTTGCTCGCTGTGGCCATGGAGGAGACCCAGGACAGAGAGGTCAGATACGGAATGGGAGGGGGAGTTGAAGTGCTGAGCCACCGGGAGGTCAAGTTGGTTATTGCGGACCGACCGGAGGTGTTCGGCGAAACGATCGCCAAGCCTCCGCTTGGTCTCACCGATGTAGATCAGCTGGCATCTAGAGCAGCGGATGCAATAGATGAGGTTGGAGGAAATGCAGGTGAACCTCTGTCGCATCTGGAACGACTGCTTGGGTCCTTGAATGGAGTCGAGGGGGGAGGTGAAGGGACAAGTGTTGCATCTCTTGCGGTTGCAAGGGAAAGTACAAGTGATCCTCCGTCAGTTTCGCCCCCTCCAACGTGACCCCACCACTCGCCACATCTTCCCATCTCCCCCCATGTCTGCCTTCCGCAAAGACCGCTCCCTCCGTAACTCCCTTGTCAATTCTTCCCTTCCCTCCCATACCACCCCCTCCCCTGGTACTTTCCCTTGCAACCGCAAGAGATGCAAGGGATTTAGCGAAACAAGTTTATTGATTAGCAAGTCTGCAGAGTCGGGTCTCCCCTATCAAGACACACCGAGACCAGGAAATTCACTCTCTTTTATTCACACCATTATACAATGGTTTACACCTTTAATTCCTCCCCTTCGGGCTCCTTCCAATCAGAGCACTGAGGTGCACAATCTACCCGTAACGCCCCGTAACGCCCAGGGTACCTCCCAGATCATACATCGCATGTGCATTTAAATGAGACATCTTGTCATGATGGGCGTGTGTACATATTCATGTAAGTTCATTGCCCATGCACACAGAGAGTTGCTCATGACCCTTACCCTAGTTCTTTGCTGGGCTGTTGCTATCTCCTTTTTTCCCATCCTTGAAATGTCACCATTTGTACTCACGGCTATTATCTATCCGTGTGTCTGGTGTTCGTGATGATGAACACATCTTCTTTCTACTATACAAAGGGTTCTTAGTATAAATCAACTATACCTATTAACCCCTTCCTCACACCCACCATTGACTCTATCTATACTTCACACTGCCTCAGAAAATCAGCCAACATAATCGAGGATCTTTTCCACCCTAGTCATTCCCTCTCCTCCCTACTTCCAGCTTGCAGAAGATATAGAAGCGTGAAAACACGCACCACCAGACTAGGAATAGTTTCTTCAGCTCTGTTATCAGACTACTGAATGATCCTCCCATAAGCTAGGGTATTGCCCTGATTTTACAACCTACCTCTTTGCAAACATTGGACTTTTCTCTGGAACTTTTACACTAAGAACTTTTACAGCTGAGAAAATATATATTCTGCACTCTGGTATTTTTCCTCTTTGCTTTACCTGTTGTACTTGTGTATGGCTTGGCTGTGTTTTCTTGTAGTATCATCTAATGTTATTGGATAGCACACAACAAATGCTTTTCACTGTACCTCAGCACACGTGACAACAATAACCCAATACCAATCCCAGCTTAGACTGACAGTGTCCTCTTGTTAGGAGAAACTGCAAGTTTCAATTCAGTACTGGATGCACCTTAGCCCAGGCTAAAATTTCCCCATTCCCTCCATCCATTCATTTCCTCTTATTCCCTCCCCCTCCCCCATTAAAACGTGATTGAGGACATACAGTGGGGAAACAGGCCCTTCAGCCCAACTTGCCCACACTGACTGACATGCCCCATCTATACTAGTTCCACCTGCCTGTATTTGGCCCATATCCTCTAAACCTGTCCTGTCCATGTACCTGTCTACATGTTTCTTCAATGGTACTTTTAATTGCACTTTATTGTCACATGTACCAAGGTATCGTTAAATTAATTTTGGTATACAGTTAAGTACAGGTATCACTATATATAAGCACTTTGACACATGAGGATCTCAGATACAATACAAATGTGTAGCAGTGGTAAACTGAGACAGTATAGTCAGCAGAATCAGTGCCATTTTCAAGTCCCACCTGTTATAGGTGTAGAGTTCTTGACCTGACCATGAAGGCCTGTTGTCCTGGCAGAATTGGTCCTCTGTGCTGCTGCAGGCCGCGTCCAGTACAGATGCAAGGCCTGTTTGAGCGGCGCCTGGTCCAGCCGAGCCACAGGCTGCTGCAGGGCCTACAGTGCAGGCACTGCGCTTCCAGCCTTAGCCGGTCAGCTTACTTCTCTTAAATGTTGTGATTGTACCGGCCTCAACTACCTCCTCTGGCAGCTCATTTCATATACCCACCACCCTTTGTGTGAAAAAGCTGCCCACCAGGTTCCTATTAAATCTTTCCCCTCTCACCTTAAACCTATGGCCTCTGGTTCTCGATCCCCCTACTCTGGGTAAAAGATTCTCTGCCGTTATCGATCTGTTCACCTCCTATTTTGTACATCTCTACAACATTCCCCCCTCATCCTCCTGCACTCCAAGGAATAAAATCCTAGCCTGACCAACCTCTCCCTATAGCTCAGGCCCTCTAGTCCTGCACTGTTTTCAAGAGAGAGTTAGATTTAGCTCTTCGGGCTAAGGGAATCAAGAGATATGGGTAAAAAGCCAGAACGGAGTACTGATTTTGGATGATCAGCCATGATCATATTGAATGGCGGTTGTGGCTCGAAGGGCCGAATGGCCTACTCCTGCACCTATTTTCTATGTTTCTATGTACACTGTACTTGCACAACAGACAACTGACAGGCTAACGTCAGTGTTCTCCACCCTCTTGCAGAACTTTGGGCTGGATGTGAAGACTTTCGAGAAAATGGTGGGAGACTGTCCGCCTGTATTCCTGGACCTGGCTGTCATCTGCTGTGATGTGAGTCTCGTAAAACTTGTCAAAGTCCCTGTAAGAACTGAAATGTGTGTGCAGAATTAAAACGAATGGTGGAGCCCTTGGGTGTATTGAGAGACTTGCATCCCTGAAAGTCTCAGGGTGGCACGGTGGTGCAGAGGGAGAGTTGCTGCCGCACAGCGCCAGACACCCGGGTTCAATCCTGACTACGGGTGCTTGGAATGTGGGGGGAAACCGGAGCACCCGTAGTCAGGATCGAACCCTGGTCTCTGGCACTGTAAGGCAGCACCTCTACCGCTGCGCCACCGTGCTGCGATAGGCCAGGTTTCTTAATTCGGTCAGAGAAAGCCTAAACATGCTTAGTGCATAATTTGTAAATATATCAGAGTCTCAGTCTAAAGCACTCTGATGGGATGGTGGGTGGCTGGCAGAGGCGTAGAGTAAAAGGCCTGTTCCACTTAGGCGATTTTTTTCGGCGACTACAGGCGACTAGGCTGTCGCGACATGGTCGCGGGGTGACGCCTGTATTGTCGTGAGTAGTCTCCTCAAGTCGCCTAATGAGTCGTAACGTTTTTCTGGTCGCCGCTGGATTTTGAAATGTTCGTAGTGATCGTCCTAATGGATCGGCGGTTGGCGGTAGCTTGCCGTCGACTGGTTGGTAGGTCGTCGTAGCTTGTCGTAGACATTGTCATCAGGGGGGTCCAGTCGCTGCTTTTTCGACGACCTGCTACGACTGTGACAGTCGCTGGCAGTCGCCACAAAAATCGTATAAGTGGGACAGGCCCTTAAATAATGCTACAATAGTGCAATTCTTATATTATTGAATTGACAGCGAGAGCTTTGGATCACTGGTCCTAAGATGCAAGTTTAAATCCCATCATGACAGCTGGAAAATTTAAAATCTGAGTAATTAAGTGGAATATATGATTCTATTATAGAAAAAAGGCATAAGATTAACCATGAAGCCATTAGATTGTTGTAAATATAGCTCTGCTTCACTAATGTCTTTCAAAGAGGAACTGTATCATCCTGACCTAGTATGACATCCCCGGTCCCAAAAACATGACTGAATTGTCACTGCCTCCTCAGCTCTGGATCAACCAACATTGCTAACGCATCCATAATATCAGAAACAAATAGAAAAACCCTTTTCTGTGTAACATTTAGATATAGCATTAGTCATTTAGTCCCCTGCTCCGCCATTCAACCTCGTGCCTCAGGGTAAAACAGCACGGAAACAGGCCCCACGGCCTAACTTACCCACGCCAACCAAGATGCCCCATTGATGCTAGTCCCACCTGACCCTTGACCCATATCCCCCTAAACCTTTCCTATCCATGTACCTGTCCAAATGTTAGTACCTGTCCAAATGTTTATTAAATGTTGTTATAGTGCCTGCCAACTACCTCCACTGGCAACTTGCTCCATACACCCACATCTCTCTGTGTGTGAAAAAAGTAGCTGCTCAGGTTCCTATTAAATCTTTCCCCTCTCACCTTAAACTTATGGTTCTTAATTCCCCTATTCTGAGTTAATTCCCCTATTCTGGGTAAAAGACTTTATGCAATCTCCTACCCCCTACACTATTTCCATGTGTGTTCATTTCCTCCAGGTTACGTGTGTGTGTGTGCGTGCGTGCGTGCGTGCGTGTGTGTGTGTGTGTTTTTTCTCGAAAAAACGACACGCTAATTTTACATTTTCCGGTAGCGATTTATCCCGTGGACTCTAATCTGAATCATCTTATCTGAAAGATTCATGCATTATTTCTCGAGTTATTAATGAAAATTTTCAAAAATCTGAAATGACTTGAATCTAAACGAGATGGTCTCTCTGATGACGTCACAATGGGTCTGCTGCGCGTGGCCTGCGTTGTGTTTCACGCGCTGCGAGTAACGTCAGCCCCCCGACTCGCAGTCCTTTGGTCGCCCGCCCAGCCCGCTCGCCGTCCACCCAGCCCGCTCGCCGTCACCGAGTTCAAGTCCGCCCTCTCTGCCCCCTACCCCTCTCTCCCCCCCTCTCTCACCCCCCCTACCCAGCCCCCCCCCCCTCTCCCCATTCCCCCTCCCCCACTCTCCTCCCCCCTCTCTTCCCCATTCTCTCCCCACTACCCCTCCCCCCTTTCCTCCCCTTCTCTCCCTCCACTCCCCCCCTCTCTCCTCCCTGTCTCTACCCCCCCCCCCTCTCTCCCCCCAGGCCTCCTATATGTGTGAAAGGGTCCCAACGGGTCCCACTTTGTCTAGTAGCCAATAAATTTCTGAACCAACCCTGGGACCACTAGATGCTGGTCTTTTTCTTTAATAAATGAAACTTGGGCCAGGATTCTTGTTGGGACAAGAATTTGGTTGAGTGGTTGAATCATTTGTTCCCCTGGTGAAGTCTACTGTAGATACAAGAGACTGCACATGCTGGAATCTTCAGCAACAAACAGAGTGCTGGAGGAACTCAGTGGAGCATCTGTGGAGAGAATGGGCAGATGACGATTGGGGTCGGGACCCTTCTGCAGACTGATGGGCAGACCGTCTGTCCGTTCCCTCCCCCGGATGCCGGCTGGCTCGCTGAGTTCTTTGTGTTTTGCTGAATTAATCTACGGTGCCCGGTTTCGCAAGTGATTTAGTTTAGATTAGTTTAGAGTTTCGAGCTACAGCACAGAAACAGGCCCTTCGGCCCACCAAGTCTGCGCCGACCAGCGGTCACCCCCGTACACTTGAACTATTCTACATACTAGGGACAGTTTAAAATTTACAGAAGGCAATTAACCTACAAACTTGTACGCCTTTGGAGTGTGGGAGGAAACTGAACCACCCAGAGAAAACCCTCGCGGTCACAGGGTGAACGTACAAACTCCACACAGACAGCACCCGTAGTAAGGTCAAACCTGGGTCTCTGGCATTGTGAGGCAGCAAATAGGGTGGTGGGTGTATGGAACAAGCTGCCGGAGGTAGTTGAGGCAGGTACTATCGCAACATTGAAGGAATGTTTAGACAGGTACATGGATAGGATAGGTTTAGAGGGATACAGGCCAAACATGGGCAGGTGGGATTAGTGTAGATGGGACATTGTTGGTCGGTGTGGGCCGAAGGGCGTTTCCACGCTGTATCACTCTATGACTATAACTCTACCGCTGCACTACTGTGCCGCCCTAGATGGTCTGCATGTATTGTCCAGGCAGGAATCAGTTCAGCTGGCTATTCATCGGGAGCATAGTGAGAACATTGATATATTGCTCCCGGATGGGCAATTGCGAAGGAATCATTACCCAGTGTGAGGTTGCAAGTAAACAGTGATTTATGTCACTTCGCTGGCAAACGGAGATAACATTGCAGGTCCAACCTGATGCATCCTGAGAATAGGCAATTCATAAGATGGAAAACCTGAAACGGTCACTGGCAGGAACTTCCCCAGAGTGAGCGTTTCCCTCAATTGGCAGTGTTAACATGGTGGTATCCCCTCAGCCAAATGTATTTGTGGTGTTTGACCATGCTATGTATTAAGTGCTTATAAGTTATACATATATATGGGTAACAAAGTGATGCAGCTGGTGGAGCCGCTGCCACAAAGGGCTCGAGGTCCAGATTCGGTCCTGACCTCGGCTGCTGTTTGTGTGGACTTTGCACGTTCTCCCTGTGACCGTGTGGGTTTGCTTTGGTTTCTTCCCGCATCTGAGATGTGGGTTTGTAGGATAATTGGTCACGGTAAATTGTCCTTGGTGTACAGGGAGTGGATGCAAAAAGTGGGATAACATAGAACTAGTGTGAACGACTGATCGATGGTCGGCGCGGACTCGGTCACCCAAATGGCCTGTTTCCATGTTGTGTCTTTCAATCAAAAAAGGGTGGCACCATGGCACAACGGCAGAGTTGCTGTCTTATAGCGCCAGAGACCCGGGTTCGGTCGTGAGTACAGGTGCTGTCTGCACGGACTTTGTACGTTCTCCCCGTGACCTGTGTAGGTTTCCTCCGGGAGATCCGGTTTCCTCCCACATTCCAAAGATGTACAGGGTTTGTGGGCAAATTGACTTGGTAAAATTGTAAATTGTCCCTGGTGTGTGTAGGATGTTGTTAGTGTGTGGGGATCGCTGGTCGGCGCAGACTCAATGGGCCAAAGGGCCTGTTTCCGCGCTGTATCTCTAAACTGAACAACCAAAAATGGTATGGGCAGTCAAGGACCGACAGATCAACTTGCAACACTAAACTCATTAGAAATGGAGCAATGTGATCCCTTTAACGAGTGGTCTGAATTAATGTTGCGTTTCCATTCTTTGCACGTTCAGCTGGATACCTACCAAAGGCCATCCTTTGCTGAGATTGCGCAGCAGCTGGAAGTGATCCTGGAACAGAGGCTGTACGAGAACACGGCTCCAGATGTAGAAACAGCAAGAGAACATCACATAGCTGTTGAAGTATCAAGAGTGCACAATGGTAGGTGGTAAATTGAGCCTGATAATGGGGTAAGAAAGAGGTGGGGATGGAGGGATGGATTAGCAAAGGAATATTGCACGGAGAAATGAAGTGAGAGTGGGAGGAAAATCAGAGGGACAACATGAGGTTCAATGGTTTCTTTATTATCATGTGTATAAGGTACAGTGAAATACAGTTTCTGCATACAGCTCAGTAAGATTATCCCCGTACAGAAGCACTATCCCCCGGTTGGTAGAGAATGTACACAACAGCCGCCTCAGTCCGTACGCAATAAGCGCCGACATTTTGGCTACAAAAGGGACAGATGAACTTACGAATAGAGACTCGAAATTCTGTATGTGTTTTGAAGCTACCATGTAATTATTTCCGTTCCTCTGCTGGAAGAGATTGATTTCAGATGTTCCTGCCTTTGCCAGAGTCAGGCCAGTTAGCAATTAGCGTCTGTCCACCAGTCATAGAGCTGTACAGCATGGAAACCGACCCTTCGGCCCACCTTGTTCCTGCTGATCAAGTTGGCACACCGGGCTGGTCCCATTTGCCTGCATTTAGTCCGTAGCCCTCTCAACTCTTCTTGTCCTTATATCTGTACAAATGTCTTTTAACTTGGAATTATAGCTTCTAGTTCCTCTGGCAGCTCGTTCCAGATACGGACTACCCTGAGTGAAAAAGTTGCCCCCGAGTTCCCGCTTACGCTCTCCCCCCACACCTCTGCCCTCTAATTTTAGAACGCTCTGCCATGGAAAAAGGACTGAGAGCGTTAACGTTATCCATACCCCCCCATGATCTTGTACACCTCAATAAGGTCAGTCCTCTGGATCCCACGCTCCAAAGAAAATAATCTCAGCCTATTTATCCTCTCTCTATTAGCAGTGTGTAGAAAGGAACTGCAGATACTGGTTTATACCGAAGATAGAGACAAAGTGCAGGATTGTTAACTCAGCTGGACAGGCAGCATCTCTGGAGAAAGAGGATGGGTTGACGTTTCTGGTCAGGACCATTCTTTGGCCTGGCACCCCCCCCCCCCCCCCCCCCCTATAACCTATAAGCAAGTCTGGTTAACATCCGGGTGAATCTCTTCTGCACCGTTTGCAAATTAATGATATCTTTTAATTAAAAGGTCACTTCATGTTGTTAAATAATAATAACTCCCTCAATTGTTCATCTTATATTAGGTGTTGCAGTCCACATGTCACAATAAGAAAATGAGCAGGAAAAGAACATACTGCCCTTGAGCCTAATCTGTTTATCTGACTAATCTGTTATCTCAACTCACCATCCTGCCCCATCTCCATAACTTTAGTATTCAGAGACCTGCCAATCCGAATCTTAAACTTAATATCTGAATATTCAGACTCCTCAGTGAACAACTTTCCCTCCCCCCTCCACAATGAAATTTCTTAATTTGGTCTTGAATGACCAAATTGTTATCCTGAATTTGTGTGCAATCCCACTTGCCCCATTACAGAAAGGATATGGAGGAGTAGCTCAGCAGGACACGCGGCATCTCTGGAGAACATGGATGGGTGATGTTTTGGGTTTGGACCATTCTTCAGCCTAATTGTGGTAAAAAAATTAAAGGAGATGTGCGGTGCAAGAAAATTTTCAGAGATTGGCGAGTGCCTGGAACGCTCAACCAGAGGTGGTGGTGGAAACAGATATGATAGTGGCATTTTTTGGATAGTCACTTGGATCTGTAGGACATTGAGGGATATGGATCATATGCAGACAGAGGAGATAAGTTTATCTTCTCATGTTTGGCACAGACATTGTGTGCCCAAAGCTCTGTCCCTGTGCTGCACTGTTCTACGTTCTATAAACCAAATTATAGATTTTTCCTAAGGAAGACAGTATCTCTGGAGGAAAAGTTTCAGTTCAGAACCCTTCTTCAGACTCAAGAATCACTCATTTCAGACTCAGGCTTAAGAAGGGTCCCGACCTGAAACATCACCTATTTCCTCCATAGATGCTGCCTGACCTGCTGAGTTACTCCAGCACATTGTGCCTCTCTTTCAATAGACAAATGACAATAGGTGCAGGAGTAAGCCATTCGGCCCTTCGAGCCAGCACCGCCATTCAATGTGATCATGGCTGATCATCCCCAATCAGTACCCCGTTCCTGCCTTCTCCCATATCCCCTGACTCCGCTATCTTTAAGAGCCCTATCTAGCTCTCCCTTGAAAGTATCCAGAGAACCGGCCTCCACCGCCCTCTGAGGCAGAGAATTCCACAGACTCACCACTCTGTGTGAAAACGTGTTTCCTCAACTCTGTTCTAAATGGCTTACCCCTTATTCTTAAACAGTGGCCCCTGGTTCTAGACTGCCCCAACATTGGGAACATGTTTCCTGCCTCTAGCATGTCCAAACCCTTAATAATCTTATATGTTTCAATAAGATGCCCTCTCATCCTTCTAAAAACCAGAGTATACAAGCCCAGCCGCTCCATTCTCTCAGCATATGACACTCCCGCCATCCCGGGAATTAACCTTGTGAACCTAGGCTGCACTCCCTCAATAGCAATAATGTCCTTCATCAAATTAGGGGAACAAAACTGCACACAATACTCCAGGTGTTGTCTCACTAGGGCTCTGTACAACTGCAGAAGGACCTCTTTGCTCCCATACTCAACTCAATATACATAGTACAAACCAGCATCTGCAGTGTTTAAGATGGAACTGCAGATGCTGGAAAATCGAAGGTACACAAAAATGCTGGCGAAACTCAGCGGGTGCAGCAGCATCTATGGAGCGAAGGAAATAGGCAACGTTTCGGGCCGAAACCCTTCTTCAGTTCTCTGTTTCTACAGGAATTCTTTATGCCTGCTACAAGATATTCTATTTGTCCCGCTGGCTCTTTGCTTGTGTTATTGCCTAGATCTGAATCCTTCCAGCAGTATCTGCAGTTTCTTTTTTTTCCCAATTTTAAGCTTGAATGATTTGCGGTCATCAAATCATCTCACAAAATTCTGTCCGCCAAATTTAATCCCAGCTTCTCCAGTCTACTGCGGAACCAAAGTCTGTCTTCCCTTCTACAAAATATTTCCAGTCCCTTCTCCGGGAACTTCCTGCAATACATATTCCACTGTTCTTTTGGGCTAGCGGATGAGCAAGTTGCTGCCGTAAGGTGTGCCAAGATTTATCAACCATGTAGTCAATAAATAATGCAGCCATGTGCTTCCAGTGATGGATGGGATACCAACCATACTGCATACAAATATGCTTTACAAGCCTTAATGTATATAGGTCCAATCTACTTCATTATCAGAGTATAGTTGAGAGGTCATGTTGCAGTTGTAAAAGACGTTGGTGAGGACACATTTAGATTATTGTGTTCAGTTCGAGGCACCATGTTAAAGGAAAGATGTTGTCAAGCCGGAAAGGGTGCAGAGAAAAATTACGAGGGTGTTGCCAAGATTGGGTCTGAGCTATAGGGAGGTTGAACAGGCTAGGATTCTATTCCTTGGAGTGCAGGAGGATGAGGGATGATCTTATACAGATATACTAAATAATGAGAGGAATTGGTTGTGTAAACACACAGTCTCTTGCCCACAGTAAGAGAATCGAGAACCAGAGGACATAGGTTTAGGGTGAGGGGGGAAAAGATTTAATAGGTTACCCGAGAGATAACTTTTTTTTTTAAATACAAAGGGCAGTATGTTTATAGAACGAGCCGCCAGAGGAGGTAGTTGAGGCAGGTACTATCTCAATGTTTAAGAAACATTTAGACAGGTACATGCAGGGCTGTGGAGTCGGAATCATCGAGTGGGAGTCAGAGCAATTTTCGTGCTGTTGGAGTCGGTAAAAAAGTCCCGACTGCGACCTCAACATGAATTTCAGAGAATATGTAAATCGGAAAAAATCCCGCTTTTTAAACATACCGCACACTTTATTTCCACCTGAGAAAATGAGAAATCACATGGGTGCTGCCATCTGGTGGCAGAATAATGAATTATGATTTTTTTTCTTCAAGAATAAACAATAAAAAAGCCACAATAGCATAGCTACAACCATTAGACTCAAAACTTTAAGGACATGGGTTTAAAAGGTAGCCTGATGATTCATGTAGTTCTTATGAAATGCCATCTTGTGTAATGTCATCATAGCAGATTTAGAATTATTATACCTAAGGGTCAGAGTCGGATGCACAAGAAATCAAGGAGTCGGGGTCGGATTCGGGTGTTTTGGGTATGGACACCACAGCCCCGAGGACATGGATAGGATAGTCTTATAAGGATATGGGCCAAATGCAAGCAGGTGGAACTAGTGTAGATGGAACATGTTGGTCGGTGTGGGCAATTGTAGATGGGACATGTTGGTCGGTGTGGGCAAGTTGGGCCAAAGGGCCTGTATGACTCCGTGACTGTAAGAGCAGTGTAAGAAATATCTGCAAACACAACCCCTTTATGTAGAAAGTTTTGACTGATATAGCATGGAAGCAGGCCCTTCAGCCCACTGGGTCCATGCTAACCTTCGATGACTCATTCATGCTAGTTCTGTTTTCCCACTTTCATATGCAGTTCTTATGCACGAAGGGCAATTTTACAAAGGGTCAATTGACCAAAAAGCCGTCACACCTTTGAAATGTGGGAAGCACCTGGAGGAAACCCCCTCGGTCACAGGGAAAACGTGCAAACTTCACAGACAACACCCGATGTTAGGATCGAACCAAAATCTCTGGCGGTGATGCAACAGATCGACCAGCCGCACCACTGTGCCACTCTTTATGTGATCAAGCAGGTGCTAGTTTTTTTTTTAACAGCTCTGAAGAACTCCCGAAGCAGTGTACTGGGGCTAAAATAAATGGCCTGCAAGAATCATAATTTAAAAATAGGCATCCATTAGTCAGCAAGATCATGGCTGATCTTCCACCCACTGCCCTGTGCACTCCCCCTAATGTCTTAGCATTCAGATATCTGCCGACTTTCAATGGACTCAGACAGATCGTACACAGTTCCCCTAGGCAGATTATTCCAAAGATACATCACCCCCCCCCCACCGTTTAGAAATTTCAAGGACAGCACGGTGGGGCAGTAGTAGAGTTGCTGCCTTACAGCACCAGAGACCCAGGTTCGGTCCTGACTACAGGTGATTGTCTCTACGGAGTTTGTACATTCTCCCGTGACCTGCGTGGGTTTACTCCGGGATCTCCGATTCCTCCCACACTCCAAAGATGTACAGGTTTGTAGGCTGATTGCTTTTGCACAATTCTAATTTGTTCTAAGTGTTTAGGATTGTGTTAATGTGCAGCCATCGCTGGCCAGCGCGAACTCAGTGGACTGAAGGGCTTGATTCCACACTGTATCTCTAAACTAAACCAGTCCAAAATGGTGCTTATTTTGTGCACCCTGGTTATGGACTCGTCCAGACTGTAGAAACATTCGTCCCTTTTATAAGAAGGGATTGTCAACGTAGGATTGTCTCTCATTCCTCCAAACATTAGAGAATCCAGCCCAAGTCTCCTCCAACAGTTCATCAGTGGTAAACCCACCATCTCAGGGATTTGCCTGGTGAAATAAAAACAGAAAATGCTGGAATAACTCACTGGGTTAGGCAGTCTCAGAAATGAAATGTTAACTTCTTTGCTTTCCACAACTGCAACCTGATCCAGAGCTTTTACAGCATTTTTTGTTTTTAAAGGGAAAATCTGAATAGCATGAGAGCAAGATAAAGTCCAGTAAAGTCCAATCAAAGATATTCCGAGGGTCTCCAATGGTGCAGATAGTAGCTCAGGATTATTCTCTAGTTGTTGGTAGGATGGTTCAGTTCCCTGAAAACAGCTGGGAAGAAACTGTCCCTGAATCTGGACATGTGCGTTTTCACACCTATCCTTTTTACCTGATGGAAGAGGGGAGAAGAGGGAGTGGCTAGGGTGTGATTATGCTGGTGGGCTTGCCGTGGCAGAGTGAGGTGTAAGTGAACTCAATGGAAAGGAGGTTGGTTTGTGTGATGGTCTGCGCTGCATCCACAATTCTCTGCAATTTATTGTGGTCTTGGATAGAGCTGTTCCAAAAACATGCTGTATTTTTCTCAGTAAGACCACCAAAATGACACTTCACATGTCGTCCAACCAAGGCCCAATATAATTGCAGTACCTCATCTATATTTTCGCACACGCATCCTTTCATAATGACGGCAAGCATGAAATTTGCCATCCTAGTTGCTTGCTGAACTTACATATTACTTTTCAGTGACATTTACAAACATCTAAATTACTTTGAATAAACATTTCCCAATCAATCAGTTTAAAAAAAGTGTTTCCTTGTGTTTCCTTGTTTATAATGGTTCAATGATGCTTTTATTATCACATGTGCAAAGTGCAAACGCACAGTGAAATTATGTTCTTACAAACAGTCCAGTAGAGTATTGTCGTACCTAAGCACATCCCCGATTAGAAAATTGTACAGAAATAGTCTAACTGATCCCACATGGAAGAGGTGCCATGTTTTAGCGCCATTTTGAGTCCAGTCCACTCTCTAGGTATTATGAGCGGTGTGCGTTCCAGGTGAGCCCGAGGCTGCTGCAGGGTTCCAGCCGTCACCTTCCCTTGGACGTCCCTCTCCTCGCCCGTCCACCTTTGTTCGCCGGGGGAGCCTCCCACAGCCGACCTCGAGGGCACGGTACCCGGTTCCCTTTCCTCTCACACCGGCCTCGCTACTTGTCGGTCGCAAGCTACATTGGCGGCTACTCCACCCACCCAGTCTCTGGTCTTCGGGGGATGAGCACAAGTCTGCTTGACGGACACCCCTTCCGTGCCATGCAAAGAGTAGGAATAAACGGGTCCTTTTCAGAATGGCAGGCAGTGACGAGTGGGGTATCGCAAGGCTCAGTGCTGGGACCCCAGCTATTTACAATATATATTAATCATTTGGACGAGGGAATTGAATGCAACATCTCCAAGTTTGCGGATGACACGAAGCTGGGGGGCAATGTTAGCTGTGAGGAGGATGCTAGGAGGCTGCAAGGTGACTTGGATAGGCTGGGTGAGTGGGCAAATGCATGGCAGATGCAGTATAATGTGGATAAATGGTGGCAAAAACAGGAAAGTAGACTATTATCTGAATGGTGGCCGATTAGGAAAAGGGGAGATGCAACCAGACCTGGGTGTCATGGTACACCAGTCATTGAAAGTAGGCATGCAGGTGCAGCAGGCAGTGAAGAAAGCGAATGGTATGTTAGCATTCATAGCAAATGGATTTGAGTATAGGAGCAGGGAGGTTCTGCTGCAGTTGTACAGGGTCTTGGTGAGACCACACCTGGAGTATTGCGTACAGTTTTGGTCTCCAAATCTGAGGAAATGCATTCTGGCCATAGAGGTACAGAGAAGGTTCACCAGACTGATTCCTGGGCTGTCAGGACTTTCATATGAAGAAAGACTGGATAGACTCGGCTTGTACTCGCTAGAATTTAGAAGATTGAGGGGGGATCTTATAGAAACTTACAAAATTCTTATGGGGTTGCACAGGCTAGATGCAGGAAGATTGTTCCCGATGTTGCGGAAGTCCAGGACAAGGGTTCACAGTTTAAGGATAAAGGGAAAATCTTTTAGGACCGAGATGAGAAAAACATTTTTCACACAGAGAGTGGTGAATCTCTGGAATTCTCTGCCACAGAAGGTAGTTGAGGCCAGTTCATTGACTATATTTAAGAGGGAGTTAGATGTGGCCCTTGTGGCTAAAGGGATCAGGGGGTATGGAGAGAAGGCAGGTACAGGATACTGAGTTGGATGATCAGCCATGATCATATTGAATGGCGGTGCAGGCTCGAAGGGCCGAATGGCCTACTCCTGCACCTATTTTCTATGTTTCTATGCCATAGTCTGCTGGGTCTCGTGTTTGGCCGGAAGGGGGGGAGGGGGGGCACCTGCTCAGTGGCTACCCCCTCGGTGCTCTGGGTGATTCTGCCTCTGCACCCAGTGATCTGGGAGCTTTTGTGTGCCACGTTGGCTAACCTCAAATTCCTTCTCATTATATCCATCACCCACTCATGAAACACAGAACAGTACAGCAACAGTATATCTCCTCTGCCTGCATGTGATCCATATCCCTCTAAAACCCTTAAACGGCACTATCTACCTCCATAACCACCACTGACAGCGTGATCCAGTCATCCATCACTTTCCCTCTAAAGTAATGCCCCACACATCTCCATTGCGTTCAGAAATATATGCTAGCCTTCATTACGAGAATGATTGGGTTAAGATATGAGGAGTGCTTGAAGGCTCTGTGTCTGCATTTGCAGGAATTTAGAAGGATGAGGAGACATGCCGTTGAAACCGACTGCATAATGAAAAGCCTAGAGAGAGTGGATGTGGAAAGGGTGTTTCCAGTAATGGGAGTCTAGAACCAGAGGGCACAGCCTCAGAATAAAAGGACCTACCTTCAGAATGGACATTGAATTTCTTTAACCAGAGGGTGGTGAATCTGTGGAATTCATTGCCCCCGACGGCTGTGGAGGCCAAGATATTGGGCATTTTTAAAGCAGAGATTGACAAATTCTTGATTAATCTGGGTCAAAGGTTTATGAGGAGTAGGCAGGAAAATGGTGCTGGGAGGGAAATATAGATCAGCTATGATTGCTTTTCCTTTAGCTGTCATGCTAGTTCCAGCCTGTTTATTCCCTCGCTCTGCTCTGTCTCTAAAACAAATAAAGATCAGCTATGATTGAATGGCGGTGTAGACTCGATGGGCTAATTCTGCACCTATAACTTATAGTCTTTAAGCTTTGCCCCTCTTACTTAAAACTATGCCATCTAGTCTTTGATATTTCCACTATGGGGACAAAGTTTTACTTATCCACTCAATCAATGCCACCCATAACTTTACATACTCATTTAACTTGATTATATTCCCTTTGCATCAGGGATGTGGAGTCGTTACCCAAAACATCCGACTCCGACATTTCTTGTGTATCTGACTCCGACTCTGATCCCTAGGTATAATAATTCTAAGTCTGCTATGATGACATTACACAAGATGGCATTCCATAAGAACTACGTGAATCATCAGGCTACCTTTTAAACCCATGTCCTTAAGGTTTTGAGTTTAATTGTCTTAGCTATGCTATTGTGGCTTTTTTATTGTTTATTCTTGAAAAAAAAAACATTATTAATTATGCTAAAAGAAACAAAAAATACATATAAGACTATGACAACTTTAAAATTCCATTGCATTAAATAAAAATTATAAAAGGATTACTCAAAAAATTATTAAACTAAGGCCACAGGTATGAGTTAAACTAAATTCTTTTGCAGTAAATCACGAAAATTCGTAATCTGCATAAAATTTATAATATATTTCCCCATAAATGAATGACTAAATTTACCTTTTGAATTCAGAAATTATCCAGACTCAGTAGCAGGTGGAGGGAAATCAGCTGGTGATGGCGTTTGTTTACGTGTTGTTTCTCGTCGTTCTGCCGCCAGATGGCAGCACTGATGTGATTTCTCATTCTCTCGGGTGGAAATAGTGTGCAGTTTGTTTAAAAAGCTGGATTTTTTCCGATTTAGGCTCCTCCGTTATCACAATCCTGCATACTTTTTTATCAGGAAGGTTGGAACAATGACATTTGCTACCATCAAATTGTTAATATGGTGAATAGCTGAGGCGGAAATCGCGGATCCTTCCTTTAACTGCCTTGCTAGTTCCAGCCTGTTTATTCCCTCACTCTGCTCTGTCTCTAAAAAAAATTCTGTGCATCCACCCTATTTCACCTCAACATCTTTGCACTGCATTCATCTGTTCTATCCCCCTCATGCGTGGAACTGCAGATGCCAGTTTACACCGAGGAGAGACACAAAATGCTGATGTAACTGAGCAGGTCAGGCAGCATCTCTGAAGAAATGAATAGGTGGCACAAGATGGGTCTTTACCCAAAACGTCACCTATTGCTTTTCTCCAGAGACCCTACCTGACCCGCTGAGTTACTCCAAAATTTTGTGACTATCTCCTTCATGATTTTATACACCACTATACCCCTCAGCTTCCTGTGCTCCAAGAAGGCACTCTGTGTCTGCCCCAGGAGGGTGTGATGTGATGGTGTAGTGGGATCTTCAATTTGTTTAGGAAGCAACTACAGGTGCTGGCTTACACCAAAGATAGACACAAAATGCTGGAGTAACTCAGCGGGACAGGCAGCATCTCTGGAGAGAAAGAGTGTGTGATGGGATGGTGTAGTGAGGTCTTCACTCTGTGTCTGATCCTTTTTTTTAAATATACAAATACTTTTATTCAGAAAATAAAAACAAACATAGAGTATTAACACAATCAACAGCTGCCTATATTGAGTTTACAAACAAACAGTCATCTCTGGGAGTGCGTGATGGGAGGACAGTGTAGTGGGATCTTCACTCTGTGTCTGACCCTTTTTTATTATATAAATACTTTTATTCAAAAAATAAAAATACACAGTATTAACTCAATCAAAGACTGCCTAAGTCAGTGGTTCTTAACCTTTTTTGCACCAGTGTATACGCGAACAAAATACTGTATGTGGTTTGTACCTTTGTTAGGTTCCTAAACATGGGCTCAACAAATTGATATGTTATTTGTGTCCACCTCATGACCCCCGGCAAAGCCCCAAACGACCCCCATAGGGACCCCCAGGTTAAGAACCACTGGCCTATGTTGACAAAAAACAATCATCAGATTAATATATGGCCAACTTAATCAACTAAACACTCGACCTTCCGCGGCGACCAGCGTTCACGGAAGGTCTCCAAATTCCCCCTCCAGGGACACGCGGGCACGGACGTCGGCCCGGAAAAGGGGCAGGTTGTCAACCTCGTTGCAGCCGTCGACTACCCACTGCCTGGACCCGCGAATTGCCATCTTGGCCAGGCCCAGGAGCAGACGGACAGGGAGATTCCCCCTCCCCCCTCTGTACCGGGTGACCAAATATCAGGAGTGTGGGGTTAAAATGTAGCCAAAACTTGAGGAGCAGTGTCTGACGTTGGGAGTGTGTGATGGGACGGTGTAGATGGAGCTTCCCCCTGTATCTAACCCTACTCTTCCCCCAGGGAGCGGCGGCGAGTGCCGGGAGGCGGCGAGGAGGAGGGACGGCGGTGGCAGCGGGGGCGGCCTGTCCCCCGGGCCGAGCCCCGGTCTGTCCAACAGCCTGCGGGTGCAGTGCGAGCCGCGCCTCTCCCGCAGCCACTCGGACATGTTGTCGCCGCCGGCCGAGCTGGGGACCCGCGTCAACCCCTTCTCGGGCCGGGACGACCTGAAGGGCGGCAAGACCAAGCTGTACGACTCGCCCAGCAAGTCGGTGATCTCGCTGAGCTTCGAGCTGCCGCCGGTGCCGCTGCCGCTGCCGCTGCCCCCCACCGCCGGCTGCCATGCCCGCGGCCTACCTGCGCTGCTGCCCGCCCCCCGCCGCTGCCGCTCGCTGCCCACCTCGCCCGTGCTCCGCCGCGGCACGCCCTTCTTCCGCCTGGAGCGGGAGACGGAGACGGCCGACCGCAGCGACGAGGAGGATGATGATGATGTTGCGCGGCCGGAGCCCTCAAAAGGAGACGACGACGCTGTGAGGGTGAGCGAACCCGAGCGCCATCTTCCCGGCGCCGGTTCGCCCGAGCATGCGCACATGGCGGCGGCCGGCACCCGAGCCGGCGGGTTGTCGGGCAGTGCGCACGCGTCGGCGACGGTCGCCGGCCCGCCGATGGACAGTGCGCACGCGTCGGAGGAGATGGCCGGCGCCCCCGGGGGCAGTGCGCAGGCGCCGGCAGCCCCCGTCGGCAACCCGGTGGCAACGGCCGGGCCTGGAGCGGCCGGACTGTCGAGTAGTGCGCAGGCGCCGGCGGCAGCGGCCGGCTCGGCGGACAGTGCGCAGGCGCCGGTGTCGACGATCGACGTGCGTGCCGGTCGGCGGGGCGAGGCCGCGCAGGCGCCGGAGCCGGAGCCACCGGCCTGCGATGACGGGCAGGAGCCTGAGGAGGCGCTGCCGTGCGCCGGCTGCTGCCTCGGCGGCTTCGCCTTCTTCCCGCCCGTCTGCCTGCGTCCCGCCGCCAGGCCCGCCCGCTACCGCAGCCTGAGCTGCGAGTCCGAGCAGGGCCCGCGGCACATCCCGCAGGCCTAGCCGAGGCCCGGAGACAGAAGCTGCTCCCCTGGAGATCCCCATCACCCCCTTCCCCACAACATCACCATGGAGACCCTTCCCCATCGCCATGGGACCCTTCCCTGCCAACATCACCATGGAGACTCTTCCCCATCACCATGGAGACACTTCCCATCACCATGGAGACTCTTCCCCATCTCCATGGAGACCCTTTCCCATCACCATGGAGACTCTTCCCCATCACCATAGAGACTCTTCCCCATCTCCATGTAGACCCTTCCCCATCACCATGGAGACCCTTCCCCAGCACCATGACTCATGAGACCTTTCCCTGCAAAACATCACCATGGGACCCTTCCCCATCTCCATGGAGACCCTTCCCCATCACCATGGAGACTTCCCCATCTCCATGGAGATCCTTCCCCATCACCATGAGACCCTTCCCTGCCAACATCACCATGGGACCCTTCCCCTCCATGGAGACACTTTCCCATCACCTTGGAGACCCTCATCTCCATGGAGACCCTTCCCCATCTCCATGGAGACTCTTCCCCTATTGCCATGGAACAATTCCTCATCAACATCACCATGAAGACCTTTCCCCCAGGGCCCATGACACATCCCTAGCTGTGGCCCGGAGAGTGAACCTGCTCCCGTGGAGACTGTTCCCTGCCAACATCACCATGGAGACCTTTCCCATCTTCATGGAGACCATTCCCTACCAATATGACCGTGGAGACTCGCCCCCATCACCCATTAACATGTTCCCATGGAGAACCTTCCTCACCACAGACACTCTTCCTCACAGCTCTCCTCTCCTGGAGATTCTTCTCCACCAATCTCTCCCCGTGGTGACCCTTCAAAGCATCTATCATCATCATGGAGGTGCTTCCATTCACAAATCTCCTATTGAGACCTTTCCCCACCAACCTCTCCCCAAAGGGATCCTTCCACCCACCAACCTTTCCCTTACACTTGATGATCTTCCATCTTATCATCCACCAAACTTCCTCTGTCTCATCGGTCCCCCTCCTCTCCCTGTTATTCCTTTGTCATCGCCCCCACACCTCCAGTTGACATAAGGCCGCACCTAGGCCTTGTAAATACGCGCATGGCTGCTTTAGCTCAAAAGGTTCGAGTTTGACCTTGAAAGTTCCTTATATTAATCAATGTATTTTTTTAACGCAAAGGGAAAGGGTTGGTTAGTGTGGTACCTCCAGGAGCACACTGTGCCTTTAATGATGCTTGGTGCAATACTTTGCCCTTGAATGGGGCCCAAATCTTAAATAGGTGTATACATGCAATGGATCTTTTTATGTCCTTGTATTTATTTTTTGATCGGTGCACTTGGATTTTAGTTTTTTTTTTTACTGTGTTGCTTGCTTATGGTGTACTTTAAGCAATATCCATTCCTCTCAGAGGGGGTTTAATGAAGCAAGAGAGGGACCTTCCAGTTCTTTGTCTCTGCCTGGGGTGGTGGGCCTCTGTCCAGCACTGGTTTTCCATGAGATCTTATCAGACTGAACAACGCTACACCACCTATTGGGTTTGGACCCAAATTGCTGGACTCATGACAGCAGAGAAAACATCGATGACCCAAGACCAATTGTTGGCCAAACATCAGCTTTGGTGAGCCAGTAGGTGAAGAGACAGAATGGTCACAAGCTCCAGAGTGGTGGAAGTTTCTGACCGGGATACAACCCGATTTTAATTTTGCGTCTTGTGTTGCTCCACTCAGTGTGTGCATGCGTGCACAGACACCATCACCTGGTGTCATTTAGCTAAAGAAAAAAAATCCCACATCACTGCTAGGATTTCACCCCTTTGAGGATACTTGTACTGGTGTGGGCAGAGGGGGGGTGGGTGGACAGAAGTCGCAGCATTTGTATGTACAATACTTTGATATACCTCTTATCTTGAGTTCACAGGGTGCAGGGCAGAAAACCAAACAGTATCTATATCGCCAGATAATGCACAGCAAGCCCTGTGCAGAATGTTCTTATGAGGAAAGGGCTGGGGTATTAGACATTGTGATTGTGTGAGGTTGGGATGGGGGGGGGGGGGTAGGGGAGTGAGAGGGACAAGCAGGTATGTGCCAGTCTCTGCCCAGGTATCCACACAGTGACAGAAGATCTTTCAGGGAAGGACCACATAGCTAACACTCCCATAGTGGCACACAAGAGATTGCGACTTGCCATGGTCGAGACCTTTCTTCCAGGAAGTCAGTGGCTTCCCAGTGTAAAGATGCATCTTTCCCCCTAAAGACTAGACTGAGATTTTCAGCAAAGGACACAAAGTGCTGGAGTAACTCAGTGGGTCAGGCAGCATCTCTGGAGAACATGAATAGGTGGCGTTTAGGGTAGGGATCCTTCAGAAGGTCAGAAATGTCCCGACCCAAAAGGGTTTCACAAAGGTTTCTTTATCGTCACATGTACCAGGTAAAGCAAAATACTTTGTTGTTGATTACAGCGCAGTAAGATTATTACTATATACAAGCATAATCCCCACTTAGTACAGAATATACAGAACAGCCACTAAATCCATATGTAAGAGGAACCATTTTATCCTCTCGCCAAAACGTCATCTATCTCTGTTCTCCAGAGATGCTGCCTGAGCCGCTGTGTTGCTCCAGCACTTTGCGTCTCTCCTTGGCAAACCAGATCCGCAGTTCCTTGTGTCTACACTGAGATTTCCAGCAGTTGTAGATACAGCACCCCGAGAGAGAAAAAGACTGAGAAACTCATCAATGTACTAATACTAATAACTCAGCAGGATATAGCTCCTCGGAAGAGGGGGACCTGCGAGATCCCAGTGTGCACAGATATTTTGTTGTAAATTGGGCAAATATTGTTCTATTTTGAGGACGCCTTTTGTAACCTTTGGTTAATCTTTCTTGCTCTTTATTGTCTGACCAAAGTGTCAGAGTTTAATAAAGCTTTGAATCTCTGATAGGTCTTACCATACTTTTCATTTCATTTTATTTTTGTGAATGAAGAACGCACACTGCAGTGGAAAGGCAGTGTGCCATTTAACTGCCAGAAGCCGGGAAGACTGCCTGGTCCTGATCAGTCCTGGGACACCTGACAAGACTGAAGGACCTCAGCCCTGCTTAAAGGGTTCCCAGTTAGTATATCTTACGTAGAGCATAACACACAAGTCTGAAGAAGGGTTCCAACCCGAAACATCACCAATTCCTTTTCTTCAGTGATGCTGCCTGACGCGCTGAGTTACTCTAGCACTTTGTGTTTATTTTCTGTGAAAACCAGCACCTGCAGTTCTTTTATACACCTTCAGCCTATAATGTCTGCAGAACATAATGCCAACATAACCTCAGCATAATCTATATCCATGTGCCTATCTGAAAGTCTTAAACACAACTATCGTATCTGCCTCCACCACCACCCCTGGCAGTGCGTTCTAGGCACCCACCACCCTCTGCAAAAACACATTTGCCCCTCTCACCTTAAAATTAGTTCCTCTGGTCCTTGATATTTCCATTCTGAGAAAATGTTCTGACTCCTATCTATGCCTCTCATAAATTTCATATACTTCTATCATTTCTCCCCTTAATCTGTGCCATTCTGGAAAAACCAGTCCAGGTTTGTCCAATCTTTCCTTGTAGCTAACACCCTCTAATCCAGGCATAACTGGTAAACCTCTCCGAAGCCTCCCCACCCTTTCTGTATGGGGCAACCAGAACTGCACACAACACTCCAAATGCGGCCTAACCAAAGTCCTATAAAGCTGCATAGTGACTTACTGATATACTCAATCCAAGACCTATGAAAGTAATCATAGCATATTTGTGCTTCACCACTATCTACATGCGTGATCCTCAATGGTCACCTTTAGTGTAGTTTAGAGATACAGCGTAAAAACAGGCCCTTCAGCCCACCGAGTCCATGCCAACTAATGATCACACGTACACTAGTTCTATTCTCCACACTAGGGCCAATTTACAGAGGCTTACAAACTGGCACATCTTTGGAATGTGGGAGGAAACCAGAGCACCCGGAGGAAACCTACACGTTCCCAGGAAGAACGTACAAACTTGGGCAGGATGGTGGCGCAGCGGTAGAGTTGCTGCCGTACAGCGTCAGGGACTCGGGTTTGATCCTGACTACAGGTGGTATCTGTACGGAGTTTGTACATTCTGCCTGTGACCGCGTGGGTTTTCTCCAGGCGCTACGGTTTCCTCCCACACTCTAAAGATGTGCAGGTCTGAAGGTTAATTGGCTTCAGTAAAATCTTTGAAATTGTCCCTCGTGCGTAGGTTAGTCCTAGTGTACTGGGATCGCTGGTCGGCGTAGACTAGGTGGGCCGAAGTGCTTGTTTCCGCGCTGTCTCTCTAAGCTAAAATAAAACTAAACTTCATACAGCACCTGTGGTCAGGATAAAACCTGGGTCTCTGGTGCTGTAAGGCAGCAGCTCCACCGCTGTGTAACCTCTGCAAATAAAGAACAGATCTCAGCCTGTAAATCCAACTAATTCCAATGAGTGGGTGTCTTGTGCAAGAGAATTTGCACTTCCTAGAATGAAGCAACTTTTAAAACGAGCAGCAATTCTGGTGCTGGTATCAGGACTGCCATTGTAGCCCAGATTCGGACCATTAACCACAGCACTAATCTGTTGTCCCAGATTTCAGACCACTAATCCTTTCCGCTGCTAGTTGACAAATAATAATTCAGTCAATCCTTTTGAGAATCTTGGAAAGCACCGATTGCTGTCTCAGAGACTTGCACGGGTAGTTTTGGAGATTCTGACCTCAGACCGTCCATGTCAGCTCTCAGAGCAATCGCACAATGCACAGCTGGTAGAACTGCTGCCTCACAGTGCCAGAGACACAGCTTCCACCCCGACCACAGGTACAGTTTAGTTTTATTTTAGTTTAGAAATTAATAGAAACATGGAAAATTGGTGCAGGAGTAGGTCATTCAATATGATCATGGCTGATCATCCAAAATCAGTATCCCGTTCCAGCTTTCTCCCCATATCCCTTGATTCCATTAGCCCCAAGAGCTAAATCTAACCCGGGTTCCATCCTGATCTCAGGTACAATGGTACCTTATTGTCATGTGTATCGACTGTGCATACAATTCAGTAAAAATCTTACTAAAACACAAGCACAATCATACCCTAGTACGAGCGTGTAAGAATGGTAGATTACGCAGAGACAGTACAGAAGAGTTGCCTGGCTCTCTCTTGTACCCTTCAAAGTTCTTAAAAAATGTAGAGCCTTGTCTTGGCCTTAAAGGCCCATTGTCCTGGGTGCTGAATGTGTGGAGTTTGCACGTTCTCCCTGTGACCTATCCCATCCATGTACCAATCAAATGGTTTTTTTAATGTGATAGTACCTGCATCAACTACCTCCTCCAGCAGCTCGTTCCATATACCCACCACTCTGTGTACCCCTCAGGTTCCTATCAAATCTTTTGCCCCCCTCAACTTAAACCTTTGTCCTCTGGTTCTTCATTCCCCTACTCTGGGTAAAGGACCCTGTGCATTTACCCTATCTATGCCACTTATGATCTTATACAGGCCATCACACAAACCAACCTCCCTTCTGTTGACTCCATTTACACCTCACGCTGCCTCGGCAGGGCCAGCAACATAATCAAGGATGAGTCGCACCCTGGCCACTCCCCTCTCCCATCAGGTGAAAAAGGTATAGAAGTGTGAAAACACACACCTCTAGATTCAGGGACAGTTTCTTCTCAGCTGTTATCAGGCAACTGAATCATCTTATCATAATCAGAGAGCAGTGCTGAACTGCTGTCTAAAGGGCCGGTCCCACTTGGGCGGCATTTGCGCGTCACGCAGGTGGGCCGTGAGGATTTTGAGAATCCCAAAATCCTGGGGCGCCGCGTGCTACTGCCTACGCCACCACGCCTCGCCATGCGCACGTAATGCATGCCATGCGTGCGTCATGATGCGTAAATGATGTCACATAAATGACGCGCAAATGACGCCGAAGTCGGACAGGCCCTTACCTCTTTGATGTCCCTCGGACTATCCTTGACCAGACTTTGCTGGCTTACCTTGCGCTAAACATTATTCCCGTATCATGCATCTTATTCACTGTAAATGGATTGATTGTAACCATGTATTGTTTTTCTGCTGACTGGTTAGCACGCAACAAAAAGCTTTTCACTGTACCTCAGTGCGTGACAATAAACTAAATTGAAACTTATACACCTCTGTTAGATCACCCCTCATCCTCATGCACTCCAAGGAATAAAATCCAGGACCTTTTTCATCCCAGCCATTCCCTCTCTCCTCTCAGGCAGAAGACACAAAATCTTGAAAGCAGGCACCAACAGATTCAGAAACAGTGTATAATACATAACGCTACAATGCTGAAAATCTGTATTCTGCACCTTTTGTCCTTGTGTCTGGTTTGATGGTACTCATGTATAGAATGATTGACTGGATAGCATGCAATCAATAGCTTGTCCAGGTACACATGACAGTATATCAACACCAAGTAGGAGACTCCAGCGGTACATAAGCAGCAGTTGAGAGAGAACGTACTAACTCTGTACAGACAACAACCATTGTCAAGATCAAACCCAGGTCTCTGGCGCTGTAAGGCAGCAACTCTACCGCTGCGCCACTGTGCAGCCCCTGTTAATGGGCCAGTCGAGTCAAATGGTCCCAATGCTGTGCATTCGATATGACCATATGATTTACCATTCTCTGACATTTTGCTGAGTTGAATAATATTCCAAAAAGTCATAATGAAAAAGGGTAGAGAAAATAATGTGATTTTTCACTTCTGTAGCCCAAATCAGAGATGACATGTGTGCTTTTTTATTATAAAATAACCCACAGATCAATTCTGTTGTGGCTTTATTAAATCTGTACAGTAGATAAACTCCAAGTACATACAACATGGCCTTGCCAGTTTACTTTATACAGTGTGTTAGAGATTAGAGATTCGAGGTTCCTTTATTTGTCATTCAGACCTTTCGGTCTGAACGAAATTTCGTTGCCTGCAGTCATACATATAATAATAAATAACAAACACAATAAACACAAATTAACATCCACCACAGTGAGTTCACCAGGCACCTCCTCACTGTGATGGAGGCAAAAGTCTTAAAGTCTCTGTCTCTTCCCGCTTTGTTCTTCCTCTGCGCTGAGGCGATCCAGGCTTCTGATGTTGATGGTAAGTCAATCCCGCGGCTGAATCCGTGCTCCGCTCCGCGACGGGCCGGTTCAAACTCCACGGCCCCGGGTGGCCGAAGCTGCCGCCCTCCAGTCCAGCGGACGCAGCTGTAGTTGCGGGAGCTCCAGAAAAACAGGTCATCTACCCGTGACCTGCGAGCTCCCGATGATGTCGTCCACCGGGCCCGCGGCCGAGCCTCCGGATTCAGGTCGCCACCAGTGTCCTCGGTCACCACCGCCGGAACTCCACCGCAGCCCCGAAGCCGGCCAGCCCCACGCTGGTAAGTCCTGGCTGGCTCTGCCTCCGGAGCCTCGAGGTCGGTCGGTCGGTCGCTCGCAGTTGGAGTTGGAGGTCGGCAGCTCCACCATTAGGCCTCGGCGCAGACGGAGGCAGAGAAGGGGGATACGACAAGAAAAAGTCGCATTCCCCCGAAGGAAGTGACAAAAATCATGTTTCACCCCCACCCCCACCCCACACATACACAACCCAATAAACTAAAATTTAACTAAAACAGGACAAAAGAAAACAACAAAAAACGAAAAAACAGACGGACTGCAGGCGAGCCGCTGCTGTTCGACAGCGCCGCCACATCCGGAATTCCCTTCGGCCCACAAAGTCCATGCCAACCTGCGATCACCCCACACTCTAGGGACAATTTACAGAAGCCAATTAACCTACCAATCTGCGCATCTTTGGAATGTGGGAGGAAACCGGAGAAAACCCACACGGTCACAGAGAGAACATGGTACAGACAGCACCCGTAGTCAGGATCGAACCAGGGTCTCTGGCACTGTAAGGCATCAACTCTCCTCTGCACCATTGTGCCAACGCTGTTAAATTGTGCCGAACATTTATGCAGAGAAGGGTTGGTAAGAACTATGTGATTAAGGAGATCAGCCATGATCACATTGAATGGCGGTGCTGGTTCGAAGGGCCGAATGGTCTACTCCTGCACCTATTGCCTATTGAGACTTGGACTAATGATAAAAAGCCGTAACTGTGAATTCTAGCCTGGTAGCCAAGGCACTTTCAGTTGAAATTATTATTAAGGTTTGGAATAAAACAAGTGTATCAAAATGGTGATCAGCCAATTACTTGACACGGCCCGGTGCATCACAGGTACTGACCTCCCCACCATCATACGGATCTACAGAGGAGGTGGAACACAAAGTACTGGAGTAGCTCAGTGGGTCAGGTAGGATCTCTGCCAGACATAGATAGGCATTTCAAGTCGGAACCCTTTACTCATTCCAGAGCCAAAATGTCACCACTCCACAGCCTCCTGAGATGCTGCATGACCCACTGAGTTACTCCGGCACTTTGCATTGTACACAAGCTTCCAGCATCTGCAATTCCTTGTGTCTCCATGTAAATAAGGCACTGCCTCAAAAAGGCAGCCAACATCGAAGATCCACACCACCCTGGCCATGCTCTCATCTCGCTGCTACCATCGGGAAGAAGGTACAGTTCGCCGACAACACCACTGTTGTTGGACGAATCACTGAGGCAATTATAAATTATAATAGCGCCTCCACTTCCTGAGAAGATTACGGAGAGTCGGTATGTGGTAAAGAAAGCTTTTGGTGTGCTGGCCTTTATAAATCAGAGCATTGAATATAGAAGTCGGGATGTAATGTTAAAATTGTACAAGGCATTGGTGAGGCCAATTCTGGAGTATGGAGTACAGTTTTGGTCGCCTAATTATAGGAAGGATGTCAACAAAATAGAGAGAGTACAGAGGAGATTTACTAGAATGTTGCCTGGGTTTCAGCAACTAAGTTACAGAGAAAGGTTGAACAAGTTAGGTCTTTATTCTTTGGAGCGCAGAAGGTTAAGAGGGGACTTGATAGAGGTCTTTAAAATTATGAGCGGGTTAGACAGAGTGGACGTGGATAAGCTTTTCCCATTGAGAGTAGGGAAGATTCAAACAAGGGGACATGACTTGAGAATTAAGGGACAGAAGTTCAGGGGTAACATTAGGGGGAACTTCTTTACTCAGAGAGTGGTAGCTGTGTGGAATGAGCTTCCAGTGGAAGTGGTGGAGGCTGGTTCGATGTTATCCTTTAAAAATAGATTGGATGGGTATATGGACGGGAAAGGAATGGAGTGTTATGGTCTGAGTGCAGGTAGATGGGACTAGGGGGAAGTATTTATTTAATTATTTTTTTTTTTAATTAAAAAATGTTCGGCACGGACTTGAAGGGCCGAGATGGCCTGTTTCCGTGCTGTTATGGTTATATGGTTATGTCAAGGAGGACTCTCGAATTTCTACAGGTGCACAGAAGAGAGCAAACTGACTGGTTAGATCGTGGCCTGGTACGGTAACTTGAACATCCAGGAGCGGAAAATAATGCAGAATGTTGTGACCACTGCCCAGTCCATCACCGGCTCTAACATCCCCACCATCGAAGGGATCTATCGAAGTCGCTGCCTCAAAAAGGCTGCCTACATCATCAAAGACCCACACACCATCCTGGCCACACACTCACCTCTCCGTTGCCATCGGGAAGAAGGTACAGGAGCCTGAAAACTGTAACATTCAGGTTCATGAACACCTTCTTCCCCACAGCAATCAGACTATTAAACACAACATCAAATAAGCTCTGAACAATAACAGTATTATTATTATTGCACTATATCTGTTTATTTATTGTGTATATGGTCTATAGACACACTGAACTTTATCTCCCGTTCTGTATTATGCTTACAATATTCTGTTGTGCTGCAAGTAAGAATTTCATTGTCCTATCTGGGACACATGACAATAAAACTCTCTTGACTCTTGACTTGACTCTTGTACAGGAGCCTGTAAACCACAACCTCCAGGTTCAAGAACAGCATCTTCCCAGCAACCATCAGATTTAAACACTGCACAACACTAACCTCACCAACTACAATCTGCTGTGGACTGTTTTTAGTTGTACTGCAGACTTTGGTTTTGCACTATTTTGCTTCTAGGATAATGCTTATTAATTTATTGCATTATTGATTCTATATTTGTGTTTATGGGCCTGTTATGTTGCAGCTTGGAAAGATTTCATTGTTCCGCTGCCAGTACATTTGATAATTAAAACTCTTGACTCTAGCCATCGACTTAGAACACAGAAACAGTACAGCACAGGCTCTTTGGTTCTTCAGCAACTCTACCGCTGTGCCAGCCACTGTGTCCCTCATCATTTTATCAATCTTTCAAAAGCCACCCCTCGGCTTCCTTCTGTCCAACATAATAACTTAATGATAATAATGATAATGGATGGGATTTATATAGCGCCTTTCTAATACTCAAGGCGCTTTACATCGAATTATTCATTCACTCCTCAGTCACACTCGGTGGTGGTGAGCTACTTCTGTAGCCACAGCTGCCCTGGGGCAGACTGACGGAAGCGTGGCTGCTAATCTACGCCTACAGCCCCTCCGACCACCACCAATCACTCACACACATTCACACACAGGCAAAGGTGGGTGAAGTGTCTTGCCCAAGGACACAACGACAGTATGCACTCCAAGCGGGATTCGAACCGGCTACCTTCCGGTTGCCAGCCGAACAGAACCTAAGCCCTGCAGTCCCAGCAATTGCATTATGAAGGTAGATACAAAATGCTGGAGTAACTCAGCAGAAGGAATGGGTGACGTTTCGGGTCGAGACCCTTTTCCTGAAGAAGAGATAGAAAAGACTTTGCCTTCCATCACAGAGAGGAGGAGATTCACTGTGATGGATGTTTTTTCTGTAAATTGAATTGTTTGTGTGTCGTGTAGGAATTGTTTTGTTTGTATGGCTGTGGAAACGGAGTTTCGTTTGAGCCTCTTTGAGGTTCAAATGACAAGAAATAAAATCTAAGTCTAAAGTGCTGGAGTAACTCAGCGGGGCAGGCAGCATCTCTGGAGAGAAGAAATGGGTGACGTTTTGGATCTGAAGAAGTGTCTCGACCGGAAACGTCACCCATTCTTTCTCTCTAGAGATGCTGCCTGTCCTGCTGAGTTATTCCAGCATTTTGTGCTATCTTCTGTGTAAACCGGCATCTGTAGTTCCTTCCTACAGATTCATCACCTCCTTCCTCTGGTACAGTGACCAGAGTCTTCTCGAGTGCTATCTCACCGGCAACCTTTGCGTCTGCAACAGAACATCCCAACTCCTGGGCTCGATGCCCTGACCACCCCTGGAATGAACAATAAGATAAAGAAGTTCCACACACACGTTAATGGGTCCTTCAATTCCAACAACCCACCGGTCTCCTCTTGGGACCCTTCTTCAGACTGATGGTGGTGGGGGTGATGGAGGGGTTGGGGGTAGGGCAAGAAAGCTGGAAGAGAGGAAGGGTGGGACAAAGCCTGACAAGTGGTCGGTGAAGACGGGCAAGAGCGGGTTGGGGTTTGACAGTCAAAAAGGATGGACAAAGGCCAGAGGTGTGAGACAGAAAAATTGTGAATTGTGAAGCCAGAGGAAAGAATGTAGGTGGAAGGGGAGGCGGAGAAACAGGTGCGTCTAGCTGGGGCACAAAGAAAGGGTGGGGGGGGGGGGTTGATAGTAACCTGAAATGGGAGAATTCGATGTTCGTACATCAGGGGTGTAAGCTGCCCAAGAGGAATACGAGGTGCTGTTTCCCCAGTGTGCGGGTGGCCTGACTCTGGCAATGGAGGAGGCCCAGGACAGAAAGGTCAGTGTGGGAATGGGAAGGGGAGTTAAAATGGTTAGCAACCAGGAGATCCAGCAGGCCTTGGTCTTTTCAAGAGCCCCGGCCCGCAAAGTTTAGGGCGCCCCACGGTGGCGCAGCGGTAGAGTTGCTGCCTTACAGCGCCAGACACCCAGATTTGATCCCAACTACGGGTGCTCACTGTATGGAGTTCGCACGTTCTCCCTGTGATGATGTGGGTTTACTCCGGGTGACTCGGTTTCCTCCCATACTCCAAAGACATACGTTTATAATTTAATTGGCTTACAGGGTGATCGCTGGTCGGCGCGGACTCGATGGGCCGAAGGGCCGGCTTTAACACGATATCTCTAAAGTCACCTTGTTTAGTTAAGTTTAATTTCATTAAACATTGTTTTGCGTCCTTCTCCGGGCAAATTGAGTTGTTACTTGCGAGTCGTGTTGTTACTTGCGAGCAAAGCACCAAGGCAAATTCCTTGGATGTACACTTACTTGGCTAATAAAATTCAATTCAATTCAAATCATACCATACAGGGCAAGAGAGTGCAGAAGGTAATGTTACGGTTACTGAGAAAGTTCAGATTAGAAAAAAGTGCAAGGGCGCAATGTGGTAAATTGGGAGATCAAGAATTTAGTTCAGTTTAGTTTGTCACGTCCCAAGGTACAGTAAAAAAGGCTTTGATGCTTGCCACTCAGCAGAAAGACTATACATAGAAACATAGTAAATAGGTACAGGAGGAGGCCATTCGGCCCTTTGAGCCAGCTCCGCCATTCATTGTGATCATGGCTGATCAATAATCCGTGCCTGCCTTCTCCCCATATACCTTGATTCCACTAGCCCCTAGACCTCTATCTAACTCTCTCTTAAATCCATCCAGTAATTTGGTCTGCACTGCCCTCTGTGGCAGGGAATTCCACAAATTCACAACTTACTGGGTGAAAAGGTTTTTTCTCACCTCAGTCACAAATCGTCTCCCCCTTATTCTAAGACTGTGGCCCCTGGTTCTGGACTCACCCAACATTGGGAACATTTGTCCTGCATCTAGCTTGTCCAGTCCTTTATATGTTTCTATAAGATCCCCCCCCCCCTCATCCTTCTAAACTCCAGTGAATGCAAGCCTAGTCTTTTCAATCTTTCCTCATACGACAGTCCCGCCATCCCAGGGATCAATCTTGTGAACCTACGCTGCACTGCCTCAATCACAAGGATGTCCTTCCTCAAATTAGGAGAACAAAACTGTACACAATACTCCAGATGTGGTCTTACCAGAGCCCTATACAACTGCAGAAGATTCAATTACATAATTAAAAGTCAAGAGTGTTTTATTGTCATACGTCCCGAAATGGAACGATATATAAACAAACAATAATAGTGCAAAGACAAAAGCATTGCCCCCAAGTCTATGTTATTCAGAGCCTATTTAGAGGTTGTAGTGTTTAATAGCCTGATGGTTCAGGCTCCTGAACTCTATTACCAAACCTCCAGAGATGCTGGGTGACCCGCTGAGTTCCTCCAGCGCTTTACGCTTGGCTGGAGATCCCAGCGCCTGCAGCTCCTCGCGCCCCCATCTCCATCCTCAGCGCCACGAGGTGATGTCCGCGCTGTGCGGGCAGGCGGTCCAAGCCCGCACCATCCTCTGGTGGGCCAGCTGCTGCTGCATGGCACTGAGGTGGTGGATGACCATCAGGTACCTGTAGTTGCACACCCTCCATCCCACGTTGTGCTTGGCGAAGCGGGGGCTGGCCAGCGGGACAACGCCCAACGCCTCTGCCAGGATCCCCACGTAGGCGTCCTCGACAGGAATGGGGCGGGTTCTGGCCGCCTCCTCCAGCAGGGCTTGCGCCACGTCCAAGGACAGCACGTAGCCCACCCCGCTGGTGTAAGCGGGGTAGACCTCCCGACCGTAGTCCCGCCAAGACACGTACCACTTGCTGGACGGGTTGCGGATGACCTGCCTCCGCTCGGCCGGGAAGAGGGACCCGGCGTAGAGTCCGGTCCGGACTGGGTTGTCCTGGACCAGGAAGCCGGGCAGCCGGTCGGTGTTGACGAAGCAGTCGTCGTCGGTCTTGAGCAGGTAGATGGGGCGGCAAGTGCCAGCGGCCCACTTCAGGCCATGCATCACCTTAAGGGTCAGGTTCCTGTAGGTGTCCAGGTAGCCCCCCAGCAGGAGGTCCCCAAACTCGCCCTGCTCCGCCCGGAGAAAGGAGACCACCTCCTTCTCCGGGGGACGTCCAACTAGGAAGACCACCTGCCAGGAGAAGGGGCCGGGCAGTCGGCGCCGCGCCCATGTGCTGCGGATGGCATCCCGACGCCCTACATTGGGCGGGGCGGAGGTCACCAGCACCATCAGGTCCTGTCCACGCCGGCAAGGCGGCGCCTTCTCCGTCCGGCTGAACAACACCGTGAAGTCTACCCCTCCGTTCTCCGCCGGCTGCCCACCCCGCTCCAGGACCTTGCCGGGCCTCCCGCTCGGTTTCGCAGGATCTCGTAAAACTAGGACGAGGCAGGCAGCAGACGCCGAGAGCAACGCGAGGGCAAAAGCCTTAAAGCAAGTTCTTAGCTTCATCGGTCTAATACAATGCAACGAGAGAGGACGGTTGGTGATATTATAGTGGCTTGTCGCTCATTTGAAGAGTTATATCTGGAGGCACAATGTTCAATCCTATCAACGCAGCCAGTCATATCACAACGGCTCTTAGTTCTTTGAAGAGAGCTGATATCCAGAGATACAAGTTTCAATCTCACCAATGATGGGAGTGGATGGGGAGAAGATATTTCCACTAGTGGGAGAGTCTAGGACCAGAGACGATAGTCTCAGAATAAAAGGATGTACCTTTTGAAAGTGGTTTAGATGAGGAGGATTTTTTTTCAGTCAGAGGGTGGTGAATCTGTGGAATTCATTGCCACAGACGGCTGTGGAGGCCGTCATTGGGTATTTTGAAGGTAGACATTGACAGATTATTTTAATAGTATGGGTGTCAGGGGTTAAGGGGACAAGGCAGGTGAATGGGGTTGAGAGGGAATGATAGATCAGCTATGAATGAATGGCCGATTAAACCTGATGGGCCAAATGGCCTAATTCTGCACCAATAACCTATGAACAATGCAGCCAAGGAGAATGCATTTTAGTGGCTAATAATTCACTCGAAGAGTTCATTTCCATAGATTTCAATTCCACCAATGCAGCCAGGAAGAAGATGCGGCATATTTTCATGGCTCAGTTCACTTGAAGAGTTTAAAGTTTCAGTCCCATAGAAGCTTGGGGATCTGATTTGAGTAATTTTGTTAAGGTTGGTAATAATGCATCATCTCTAAATCCCAGCAAGAATATGTAACTGTTGTTCTTCCCAATAGTTGCCTCCTCAGTGTGGGGGTAAACATGGATGGGCAACCAATGGCGGCACTGCCAACCGCATCCACGTCTCACCAAGGCATGCGTTATAAATGGTGTTCACTTTCATGCCGGCTGGCTGAGGGGGAAGGGAGGTCGTGGAAGTTGAAGTTGCTGCACCTATCCAGTCTTTGCTCCGTGTCTCCAACCCGACGTGGCCTCAGGAAATCACAAACGAGTCCGCATCCGAAGAAAGATGGCCGACAAAATCCAGAGAAGGAACCACTTGGGCAAAGAAAATGGAAAGTTTAGTTTAGTTTAGAGATACAGCATGGAAACAGGCCCTTTCGGCCCACCAGGTCTGCGCCGACAAGCGATCCCCAAAATATTAATTAACACTATCCTACACACACACAAACACACACACTAGGGACAATTTTTTTACATTTACCAAGCCAATTAACCTACAAACCTGTACGTCTTTGGAGCATGGGAGCAAAGCGAAGATTTCAGAGTTCTCCCACACAGGTCACGGGGAGAACGTACAAACTCCGTACAGACAGCACCCGTAGTCGGGATCGAACCCGGGTCTCCGGAGCTGCAAGTGCTGGAAAGCAGCACCTCTACACCACTGTGAATAGAACAACAATAGAACAACAGAGGAGGATGACTGAACTTTGGTGCCTTCCCTCACAGCGGGAAACTTTGTGGGGATGTTTATGTTAAAGACTATTGTGTTCTGTTTTTTTTTAAATTCGTATGACTGTATGGTGACCCCAAATTTCACTGTACCAATTAGTGCATGTGACAATAAATGTCTCTTGTCTTGTCACAAAATAAAAGGTTATTGTTATCAGCGTATTATTGTCACTATGCAGTGAAAAACATGGTTTTGCGTCCTATCCAGGCATATCATACCATACAGGAGTACATCAGGTAGGGAAAGAGACTGCAATATATGAAGGTACAGTTACAGATTTTTTTTTAAGTGCAAGGGGCACAATGAGGTAGATTGGGACATCAGAAATTTAGTTTGCTTTAGCTTATTGTCACGTGTACCGAGGCACAGTGAAAAGCAAACCAATCTCCCTTCCATCGCATTCATTTGCACCTCACACTGCCTACCGAGGCCAGGAGCATAATCAAGGACGAGTCACACCCTAGCCCTCCCTCTTCTCCCCTCTGGCAAAAAGTACAACAGAGCGAAAACGCACGCCTCCGGATTCAGGGAACAAAACCATCCGGCCGAAGGGCCTATCCCACTGTATTAGGTAATTCAAGAGTTCTCCCGAGTTTCCCCGATTCGAACTCGGAGAATTACGGTAATAGCCGCTCGTCGGTACTCGGGGCTCTCGTGGACATTTTTCTACATGTTGAAAAAACTTCACGAGCTTACCGCGTTTCCCGAGTACCTTCCGTTAGCGTTACGAGCCTCTAAGAGACGTCACGAGCTCCAACGTACCCGCTACGTACATTCTACGTACTTACCACGAGTGAGGGTTTTTTAAAACTCGGGAGAGCTCTTCGGTAAACTCGTATAATGGGACAGGCCCTCAAGAACGAGAGTGCAGTCCTGAGCTACTATCTATCTACCTCATTGGAGACCCTCGGACTACCTTTGATCAGACTTTGCTGGACTTTATCTTGCACTAAACGATTATTGTCTTTCCACTGATTGGATAATAGGCAACAAAAACTTTTCTCTGTACCTCGGTACACGTGACAATAAACTAAAGTAATGTGCGATCCAGTCCACTTCCGCAGAATCCACTGTACCAGTACCCTTCCCACACTCTCCCAGCACTGGTCCCGCAGCTCCGCCCTGCAGAACCCGCACTCTCCCAGCATTGCTCCTACAGAATCCACACCCTGAGTCCTAGTGCCGCTTCCCGCACACACCGCAGGGCTTTTTTTCACACACAGGGTGGTGGGTGTATGGAACAAGCTCCCAGAGGAGGTCGTCGAGGCTGGGACTATCCCAACGCTTAAGAAATAGGTACATGGATAGGACAGGTTTGGCGGGTATATGGACCAAGCGCAGGCAGGTGGGACGAGTGTAGCTGGGACATGTTGGGCCGAAGGGCCTGTTTCCACATGTATGACTCCCGCATTTTCCCAGCACCCGCTCCCGCAGAATCCACACATCCCCCGCACACTCCCAGCACCGCTCTCAGCACAATCCCAGCACCGCTCCCCGCAGAATCCGCACACTCCCAGCACAGCTACTCGCACACTCCCAGCACCGCTCCCGCAGACGCAGCATTCCTCCTGCACCTTTCCCAGCACCGCTCCCGCACTCCCAGCACCGCTCCCGCAGAATCCACACATCTCCCGCACCGCTCCCCGCAGAATCCGCACATTCCCCGCAGAATCCGCACATTCCCCGCACCGCTCCCCGCATACTCCCAGCACCGCTCCCGGAGAATCCGCACGCACCCACCCAGCACCGTTCCCGCAGACCCAGCAGCCACACTTGCCCCCACCTGCTCCTGCAGGAAGCCGCTGGGAGAGCGGTGACCAGCAACCAAAGATTTATAGAGCGGAGCAACTACTCCACTCACTCACTCACCAACTCTCCGCTGCCCCCCCGATCGGCAGCCGCTGCAGCCAACCAGGAGCCGATCGACCGACGTCCCGGGGCGGAGGCAGGTTCACTGCGACCCTGGGAACTGGGAACACACTGAAACCCATTGAAACCCAATCAAAGAAAGCCTCGACTCACTTCAAATGAAAGTCACGCAGGGATTAAAAACTTATTTTCAAGTTCCCGGCTCCCATGAAGCCGGGCTTTGATACTGCTGTCTGTAGCATGTATGCTTTGTAAGAATGGCGTTAGAATTGTTTTAAACTGGAATCTGATCTCACTCTACTGCACAGAGGCTGAATATTTTAGATGTGGGTCCACTTAGTATATAATCTCAGCACCGCCCTGCCTAATAAAAAGAGACCAACATAACAACGCCAACCCACGGACAAATTCCACCACAAATCCACAAAGAAACCACAAGACAAACTCCGCAAACAGACTCAAACTCAGTTGAAATCCCTCAGGCAAGCCCCAACGCCCAGAAACTCAGAGAAAGAAATATCTCACATTAACTATTGCAACAAAAAAAAACTGCAAAAAAACTTCAGACCTACGCAGATAAAAAAAATATCAAACTCAGTTAAAATGTTTAGGTTCATGTTTATGTACTGTCACGTGTATCGAGGTACAGTGAAAAACATTGTTTTGTATGCTGTCCAAACAGATAGTATTGCTGGGTGGCACGGTGGATCAGCGATAGAGTTGCTGCCTTACAGCGCTTGCAACGCCGGAAACCCGGGTTCGATCCCGACTACGGGTGCTGTCTGTACGGAGTTTGTACGTTCTCCCCGTGACCTGCGTGGGTTTTCTCCGAGATCTTCGGTTTCCTCCAAGACCACCTCCCATGAATCCAACTCCGCCCCCAGGACGGAGCCAGCCTTCCTGATGAGTTTGTTAATTCTATTGGTGTCCCAGGTCTTTGCCCTGCTACCCCAGTACACGGCAGCCAAGACGATGGGACTGGCTACTTACTGTAGACGTTGAAGGAGCGGCGCTTTCTCAAAAAGTACAGCAGGCTCTGACCCTTCTTGTCCAGGGCCACGTACACTAGCTCTATCTTACATACCAGGGACAATTTACAGAAGTCAATTAACCTTCAAACCTCTACGTTTTGGGAGTGTGGGAGGAATTTAGAACACCCGGGTAAAACCCACGCAGGTTACGGGGAGAACGTACAAACTCCGTACAGACAGCAGCTCCCAAGGCAAACTCAGCAAAAACCTAGCAAAAAACTTAGTTTAGTTCAGAGATACAGCATGGAAACAGGCCCTTCGGCGCACCGAGTCCACGCCGACAAGCCAGCCATTCCCATACACTAACACTGACCTACACACCAGGGACAATTTATAATTTTTTTTTACTGAAGCCAAATTAATGTACAAACATGTAGGTCTTTGTTAAGTGTGGGAGGGAACCAGAGCACCCGGTTTCCTCCCACGCAATCACAGGGAGAATGTACAGACTTCGTGCAGACAGCACCCCTGGTCAGGATTGAACATAGGTCTCTGGCGCTGTAAGGCAGCAACTCTACCGCTGCACCACCATGCCACTGATAGTAAACTCAGAAAATAAACATCAAACTGAGTTGAAACCCCTCAGGCAAATGCAGCAAATGCTGATAAGCTCAGAAAAACAAAACAATTTCTGCAAGCAACCGGCAAAAATAATGCTTTAAACAAACTAAAAAAACTCTTAAGCTTAATTAACAACCCTCGGACAAACCTAAGCGGATGCCCACAAACTCCAGAAAAAAACACAAGCTCTGGAAACACACAAAAAAGCTTTAGATAAACTCAGTAAACACTCCTCAGAACATGCCCACAAATTCCAGAAAACAAAACCGAAAGACAAACTCTGCAAAAAGACCCCCCAAAAAGCCAAAAAGTCAATAAAAAACAAAAACCCTAAAAAAAACAGCAAACACCCAGAAGCAAAAGTACTCAAACTCTGTAAATTCCCTGCCAAAAAACTATAGACAAGTCAGTGGAAACCCAGAGAAAAGCTCAGCATAAAGTTTCACACAAACTCTGCATCAACCCAGCTGAAACTACAAGACAGGTCCAGCATGAATTCATCGACAAGTCCCAACACATTGAATGCGCTGATGAAACCAAGCAACGCAAGTTTAAGCACAAAGACAGGGCCGTTGCCGTACCCTGCTCTGGCACGGAAAGAGCGAGGGGAGGAGATATTGGCATCAGGTGTGAAGGGGCCGAGTTGTTATAAAGGGAGCAGTCCCTGCAAAGGCAGCGAGACGGGTGCATGGATTTGGTGGGGGAGGAGCAGGGGAGTCAAATGTTGCATTCCTGGGCGATAACATCTCGGGTGACCTTTACTGGGGCCCAGCACATAGATATAATCGTGAAGAAGGCTCGCCAGTGTCTCTACATAATTATCGGCGATACAGTTGAGTCTGAAGAAGATCTTCGACTCGAAACATCACCTATTCCTTTTCTCCACAGATGCTGCCTGACTCGTCAAGTCAAGAGAGTTTATTGTCATGTGTCCCAGATAGGACAATGAAATTCTTGCTTTGCATCAGCACAGCGGAATATAGTAGTCATAAATACAGAACATATAGATACATAGAAAATAAGTGCAGGAGTAGGCCATTCGGCCCTTCGAGCCTGCACCGCCATTCAATATGATCATGGCTGATCATCCAACTCAGTATCCCGTACCTGCCTTCTCTCCATACCCCCTGATCCCCTTAGCCACAAGGGCCACATCTAACTCCCTCTTAAATATAGCCAATGAACTGGCCTCAACTACCCTCTGTGGCAGAGAGTTCCAGAGATTCACCACTCTCTGTGTGAAAAAGTTTTTCCTCATCTCGGTCTTAAAGGATTTCCCCCTTATCCTTAAGCTGTGACCCCTTGTCCTGGACTTCCCCGACATCGGGAACAATCTTCCTGCATCTAGCCTGTCCAACCCCATAAGAATTGTGTACGTTTCTATAAGATCCCCTCTCAATCTCCTAAATTATAGCGAGTATAAGCCAAGTCTATCCAGTCTTTCTTCATATGAAAGTCCTGACATCCCAGGAATCAGTCTGGTGAACCTTCTCTGCACTCCCTCTATGGCTATAATGTCCTTCCTCAGATTTGGAGACCAAAACTGTACGCAATACTCCAGGTGTGGTCTCACCAAGACCCTGTACAACTGCAGTAGTACCTCCCTGCTCCTATACTCAAATCCTTTTGCTATGAAAGCTAACATACCATTCGCTTTCTTCATTGCCTGCTGCACCTGCATGCCTACTTTCAATGACTGGTGTACCATGACACCCAGGTCTCACTGCATCTCCCCATTTCCTAATCGGCCACCATTTAGATAATAGTCTGCTTTCCTGTTTTTGCCACCAAAGTGGATAACCTCACATTTATCCACATTATACTGCATCTGCCAAACATTTGCCCACTCACCCAGCCTATCCAAGTCACCTTGCAGTCTCCTAGCATCCTCCTCACAGCTAACACTGCCCCCCAGCTTAGTGTCATCCGCAAACTTGGAGATGTTGCCTTCAATTCCCTCATCCAGTTCATTAATATAAATTTTAAATAGCTGGGGTCCCAGCACTGAGCCTTGCGGTACCCTACTAGTCACTGCCTGCCATTGTGAAAAGGACCCGTTTACTCCTACTCTTTGCTTCCTGTTTGCCAGCCAGTTCTCTATCCACATCAATACTGAACCCCCAATACCGTGTGCTTTAAGTTTGTATACTAATCTCTTATGTGGTACCTTGTCAAAAGCCTTCTGAAAGTCCAGATACAACACATGCACTGGTTCTCCCCTATCCACTCTACTAGTTACATCCTCGAAAAATTCTATAAGATTCGTCAGACATGATTTACCTTTCGTAAATCCATGCTGACTTTATCCAATGATTTCACCACTTTCCAAATGTGCTGCTATCCCATCTTTAATAAGTGACTCTAGCAGTTTCCCCACTACCGATGTTAGACTAACTGGTCTGTAATTCCCCGTTTTCTCTCTCCCTCCCTTCTTAAAAAGTGGGGTTACGTTTGCTACCCTCCAATCCTCAGGAACTACTCCAGAATCAAAAGAGTTTTGAAAAATTATCACTAATGCATCCACTATTTCTGGAGCTACTTCCTTAAGTACTCCGGGATGCAGCCTATCTGGCCCTGGTGATTTATCGGCCTTTAATCCATTCAATTTACCCAACACCACTTCCCGACTAACCTGGATTTCACTCAGTTCCTCCATTTCCTTTGACCTGCTATTTCCGGCAGATTATTTATGTCTTCCTTAGTGAAGACGGAACCAAAGTAGTTATTCAATTGGTCCGCCATATCCTTGTTCCCCATGATCAATTCACCTGTTTTTTACTGCAAGGGACCTACATTTGTTTTAACTAATCTCTTTCTCTTCACATATCTATAAAAACTTTTGCAGTCAGTTTTTATGTTCCCTGCCAGTTTCCTTTCATAATCTATTTTCCCTTTCCTAATTAAGCCCTTTGTCCTCCTCTGCTGGTCTCTGAATTTCTCCCAGTCCTCTGGTATGCTGCTTTTTCTGGCTAATTTGTACGCATTATCTTTTGCTTTGATACTATCCCTGATTTCCCTTGTTATCCACGGATGCACTATCTTCCCTGATTTATTCTTTTGCCAAACTGGGATGAACAATTTTTGTAGTTCATCCATGCAGTCTTTAAATGCCTTCCATTGCATATCCACCGTCAACCCTTTTAGAACTAATTGCCAGTCAATCTTGGCCAATTCACGTCTCATACCCTCAAAGTTAACTTTCTTTAAGTTCAGAACCGTTGTTTCTGAATTAACAATGTCACTCTCCATCCTAATGAAGAACTCAACCATATTATGGTCACTCTTGCCCAAGGGGGCACGCACAACAAGACTGCTAACTAACCCTTCCTCATTACTCAATACCCAGTCTAGAATAGCCTGCTCTCTCGTTGGTTCCACTACATGTTGGTTTAGATAACTATCCCGCATACATTCCAAGAAATCCTCTTCCTCAGCACCCCTGCCAATTTGATTCACCCAATCTATATGTAGATTGAAGTCACCCATTATAACTGTTTTGCCTTTGTTGCACGCATTTCTAATTTCCTGTTTGATGCCATCCCCAACTTCACTACTACTGCTAGGTGGCCTGTACACAACACCCACCAGCGTTTTCTGCCCCTTAGTGTTTCACAGCTCTACCCATACCGATTCCACATCCTCCAAGCTAATGTCCTTCCTTTCCACTGCGTTAATCTCCTCTCTAACCAGCAACGCTACCCCACCTCCTTTTCCTTTCTCTCTATCCCTCCTGAATATTGAATATCCCTGGATGTTCAGCTCCCAGCCTTGGTCACCCTGGAGCCATGTCTCCGTGATCCCAACTATATCATAATCATTAATTGCTATCTGCACGTTCAACTCATCCACCTCATTACGAATGCTCCTTGCATTGAGACACAAAGCCTTCAGGCTTGCTTTTACAACGCTCTTACCCCTTATACAATTATGTTGAAAAGTGGCCCTTTTTGATTTTTGCCCTGGATTTGTCTGCCTGCCACTTTTACTTTTCACCTTGCTACCTATTGCTTCCGCCCGCATTTTACACCCCTCTGTTTCTCTGCTCACCCATTTAAGAACCCCACCACCTCTTATTCTCTGTTTATTATTGTTTTCTTCTTTCCCCCTACATGTTGGGTCTGAGTGCTTTCCTTCTCTTCCTTCTGCCTCACACACTGTCTAATAGCATTCTCTATTTGAGTCCCTCCCCCCAACCATTCTAGTTTAAAGTCTCCCCAGTAGCCTTTGCAGATCTCCCCGCCAGGATATCGGTCCCCCTCAGGTTCAAGTGCAACCCATCCTTTTTGTACAGGTCGAACCTTCCACAAAAGAGGTCCCAATGATCCAGAAATTTGAATCCCTGCCTTCTGCACCAGTCCTTCAGCCACGCATTTATCCTATCAGTGATCCATATACCATTATATAAATATATACACACATCAATAAATAAGCAGATAAAGTGCAAATAAACAAATAATGGTCTATTAGTGTTCAGAGATTTGTTTCAGTTGAGTTTAATAGCCTCATGGCTGTGGGGAAGTAGCTGTTTCTGAACCTGGACGTTGCAGTCTTCAGGCTCCTGTACCTTCTACCTGATGGTAGCGGGGAGGTGAGTGTGTGGCCAGGATGGTGTGGGTCCTTGATGATGCTGCCAGCCTTTTTGAGGCAGCGACTGCGATAGATCCCCTGCGATGGTAGGGTCAGAGCCGATGATGGACTGGGCAGTGTTTACTACTTTTTGCAGTCTTTTCCGCTCGCGGAGTTACTCCAGCTTTTTGTGTCTATCTTCGCTGTAAACCAGCATCAGCAGTTCTTTCCTATGTATCCTAAATATGAGTGTTGTCATTACGGAGTTTGTACGTTCTCCCTGTGGCTGCCTGCGTTTTCTCCGGGTGCTCCGGTTTCCTCCCACCCTCCAAAGACTTGTAAGTTAATTGGCTTTGGTTTAAAATTGTAAATTGTCCCTAGTGTGTAGGATGGTGCTAGTGTACGGGGATCGCTGGTCAGCGAGGACTCTGTGGGCCGAAGGGTCTGTTTCCACGCTGCATCTCTAAAGTCTAACGTTTAAATGATTCGGTATAGTTACCGAATACTATAATAAACATCTGCAGATGCAACATGGAAAAAATCCTGACTGGTGGCATCACGGCCTGGTATGGCAATTCCAATGCAAAGAACGTGAGGCTGCAGAGGCTATCTATCATGGACACATCCCTACCCATCATCAGCAGCATCTACACCGGGCACTGCCTCAAGAAGGCGGCATCTATCATCAAGGTTTCCCACCATCCGCGCCGTGCCCTCTTCTCACTGCTACCATCGGGCAGGAGGTACAGAAGCCTGAAGACCCATGCCACTAAATTCAGGAACAGATACTTTCCTACAACTATTAGGTCCTTGAACCGACCCGTACAACCCTAATCCCACCTCAGCAACGGAACTCTATCACCACCTCTTGCACTCCCGTGGACAAACATAGGAGCAGAATTAGGCCATTCAGCCCATCGAGTGGTTGATTTGTTTTTCCCTCCCAACCCCATTCTCCTGTCTTTTCTGAAACCTTTCACATCCTTACTAATCAGAACCCATCAATCTCCATTTTAAATATTGCTTGTGGCAATGAATTCCACAGATTCACAATCCTAGGGCTAAATAAATTCCATTCTAAAGGTAATTATTTCCTAATTGTGTTTTTACATGAATGTCTTATTTTATTTCAGTCTTTTTCGTTTCACAGTCCAATGTATAATTTATGTGTTTTCGTGTTTGTCTGAGTCTCTGTGCCTGTGCCTTGGAATCATAGTCATATAGCGTGGAAACAGGCCCTTCGGACCAATTTGCCCACGCCGACCACCATGCCTCATCTACATTATTCCCATCTGCCCGTGCTTGGCCCAAATCCCTCGAAACCCATCCTATCCATGTACCTGTCCAAATGTCTCTTAAACGTTATGATAGTACCTGCCTCAACTATCTTCTCTGGCAGCTCGTTCCATACACCCACCACCCTCTGTGCAATAAAGTTACCTCTCAGGTCCCTGCTAAATCTTTTCTCCCTCACCTTGAACCTATTTCCTCTGGTTCTCAATTCCCCTACACTGGGCAAAAGACTGTGCATTTGCCCAATCTAGTCCTCTCGTGATCTTACACACCTCTGTAAGATCATCCCTCATCCACTTCAAGGTATAAAGTCTGAGGCTGCCCAACCTCTCCCTATAGCTCAGGCCCTCGAGTCCTGACAACATCTTCGTAAATCTTCTCCGCACCTTTTCCAGCTTACCAACATCTTTCCTATAATATAGTGACCAAAACTGAACATAATACTCTAAATATGGCCTCACCAATGTCTTATGCAACTGTAACATGACCTCCCAACTTCCATTTTTAATACTCTGACTGCTGACAGCCAAACTGCTGAAATCCTTTTTTGACCACCCTGTGATGCCACTTTCACGGAAATATGTACCTTCACCCCTGGATCTATCTGCTCTCCAGAGCCCTGCCATTCACTGTGTAGATCCTGCTCTTGTTGGACTTTCCAAAATGCAATACCTTGCACTTCTCGGTATTAAATTCCATCAACCATTCCTCAGCCCATCCGCCCAAGTACATTTTTGGTACATATGACAATTAAATACTCTTGACCTCTCACTCTCTTGGCTCAACCTCCCCCTCGAACTTTCAAACATTTTATGGGGCGGCACGGTCGCTCCATGGCAGAGTTGCCGCCTTACAGCACCAGAGACCCGGGTTCGATCCTGACTCAGGGTGCTGTCTGTGTGAAGTTTGTACCTTCTCCCCGTGACCACGTGGGTTTTCTCCAGGTGCTCCGGTTTCCTCCCACACTCCAAAGAAGTACAGGTTTGTACGTTTAAGAAAGAACTGCAGATGCTGGAAAAAATCGAAGGTAGACAAAAATGCTGGAGAAACTCAGCGGGTGAGGCAGCATCTTTGGACCGAAGGAAGTGATGACGTTTCGGGTCGAGACCCTTCTTCAGTAGGAGAACTTCTTCAAAGGAGGCATAACTTGAGGAGATTTCTCAGTGGAGTATACGAAATGTTTAAGAACTGTAGTTGCTGGAAAAATCTAAGATAGACAAAAGTGCTGGAGAAACTCAGCGGGTGATCCTTGAAGAAGGGTCTCGACCCGAAATGTCATCTATTCCTTCGCTCCATAGATGCTGCTTCACCCGCTGAGTTTCTCCAGCATTTTTGTCTACCTGCAGGTTTGTAGGTTAATTGGGTTTGTAAAATTGTAAAAAATGTCACTAGTGTGCAGGATTGCTGGTCAGCGCAGACTCAGTGGTCCAAAAGGTCTGTTTGCATGTTGTCTCTGAAGTCCGGCTCCTATTTTCCTGAATGACTCTGTCTCTGAGAGTGCACCACTCCCTCCGAACAATCCTGAGGGATCAAGTGCTCCAGTGCTTTGTGTGTAAGACCTACTGGCCACGTTTTGACACCTTTTAACAGGTGCCAAGGGATTGGAAAGCGACACATGTTCAGTTTGGCGCCACAGATTACATTTCAGGAAGTTAGAGATGGAATGAACAATGTGCTAGAGAAACCTATTCAAAATCTTCTGTGTATTAAAGGCAATAATTAGTAGGCAGTTCAAATGTAAGGAAATCTCACCCTGACCAACAAAATGTATTGAATTCCTTAAGCATCTAAGGGACTTAATGGAGAGGATAATGTGATGGGTGTTGTATAACGACTTTCAAAAGCCATTGATAAAATACCTCACCAGGGACTTGCGGCTAGAGTGGAAGCTGCAGAGATAAAGGGGGCTGTAAATTGGATAATGAATAGGTTAAATAAAAGGCTGCAGGGATCAGGGATCAATTGCACTTGTTTTAATTGGACAGCTGCAGCTCGAGCAAGCTTTTTGTTGCAGTGAGTAATATGTTACGGCTTGCAGAAATGGCCCTTGCTCTGCCTGAAAACCTCGACAGTGGAGAATGCAGAGAACCAGCAAAAATTCACTGCATGGAAGCAAGCCATGCAGGCCCTTTGGCCCATGCTTCACATTCACCTCCTCCAACACTTCAATTCTGTTTGATCAATATATCCTTGATATTGGTATAGGTTTATTATTACTGTTTAACCTTTTTTTTTAGACTTTTAGAGATACAGTGTGGAAACAGGCCCTTCGGCCCACTGAGTCCAAACCGACCACCTATCATCCCCAATCAGGGGTGCACCGACCACAAATCAGGGGTTATAGGGAGAATGCTGGAGAATGGGGTTGAGAGGGAAAGATAGATCAGCCATGATTGAATGGTGGAGTTGACTTGATGAGCTGAATGGCCTTATTCTGTTCCTAATTAACTTATGAACCCTGTACATTAGCACTATCCTACACACGAGGAACAATTTACAGAAGCCAATTAACCCACAAACCTGTACGTCTTGAGTATGAGAGGAAACCAGAGCACCTGGAGAAAACCCACGCGGTCAGAGGACGAATGTGCAACTCCACACAGACAGCACCCGTATTCAGGATCAAACCCGGGTCTCTGGGTCTTTAAGGCAGCGACTCTACCGTTGTGCCACCGTGTCGCTTTTGGCATGTTAGTTTTTATTTTGTATATTGTCACGTGTAACGAGGTACAGTGAAAAGCACATGTGTATCAAGAGTGAGAAACATTGTTTGCTTGACATCTAAACAAATCATACTATACAGACGCTCCCGACTTGTGTAATGGTTATGTCCCACGGACCCTTGCACGAGTCAGGTGTTATGTAAGTCAGAAACGGTAGTGTTTCTGTGCACATGTAAATTTACTATTTGATGAGGAGACCATGGGGGATCTCCGAGTTGGAGCCCACGAGCGAGCTCCGAGATGGAGACCACGGGGGAGTTCCATGGCAGAGACCACGGGGGAACTGTGACGATGATACCACGGAGGGAGCTCCAACATGGAGACCATGCGGGAGCTCTGACGTGGGGACCACGAGAAAGCTCCGAGGCGGGGACCAAGTGGGAGCTCCGAGTCGGAGACCATGGGAGAGCTCCAAGATGGGGACCGCATGGACGTCAGTGAGCTTAAAGAATTGCTTACATAAGTGCGAGTTTACGCAAGTCGCCTAGCACGTAAGTTGGAGCATTCCTGTACAATCAAGCCACATAAAACAAGGAGTGCAAAGAGAAAAAAATACCAGAGATTGGGAAATCTGGACTATTTTATGAGAGGTCCATTCAGTTGTCTGATAACAGCGGGGAAGTAGCTGTTCCTGAACCTGGCGGTACTTGTTTTCAAACTTTTCTACCTTCTGCCCGACGGGGGAGGGGAGAAGAGGGAATGGCTGACATGGACATGGTGGGCTGAAGGGCCTGTTTCTTTATTGTATAGCTGTGACAGCCAGCAAAGGTGAAATAATTCAGGTTAGGGATGTCAGAGACCAGAAGAGGGCAATGCTGAGGTTGGTGAGCTTTAGGAATAGAGGATGCTGACGTGTGTTAATTGATGCTTGGGCATTGCACTGTTCATCCCAGACTGTACCAAATATATGTCATCATAATCTGAATGTTCTGGGAAATATTAATCCTGTTATGGTTTAAAAAAAACACCAAAGCACTAGAACCAAGGTCATTTAGTTAGACTGACAAAATTAAAATCACAGAATAGGGAAATTACGTGGGTCAGAGACAAAACATTTGTTCAGCAACAATTGAAAACGTGTTCAGAACTGGGATAGAGTTGTTGCCTCACAGCGCCAGAGACCCGGGTTCGATTCTGACTACGGGTGCTGTCTATACGGAGTTTGTACCTTCTCCCTGTGACCTGCGTGCGTTTTCTCTGAGATCTTCGGTTTCCTCCCACACTCCAAAGACGTGCAGATTTGTAGGTTAATTGGCTTGGTATAAGTGTAAGATGTCCCTAGTGTGTGTAGGATAGTGTTAGTGTGCGGGGATCTCTGGTCGGCACGGACTCAGTGGGTCGAAGGGCCTGTTTCCACGCTGTATCTCTAAACATAGACCTAAACCATTTGCCAATTTGGGGATTGAGCAGTGTGAACAGTAACAAATATATATATTAAAATAATTATATGGTGGTTTAGTTTGGAAGGTTAGGATAAGAAGATTCAACTGTTAACTGCTATCATGTTACAGTGTCACTCCAAATGAAAGACACATGACAGGTCTGGAGCAGGCCAAAGAAGGGTTCTGATTCAAACTGTTTCTCATCCATTCTCTTCACAGATGCTGGGAGGCATTTGTGGTGCAGCGGGTAGAGCCGCTGCCTCACAGCGCTAAAGACACAGGTTCAACCCTGACCTTGGGTGCTGTCCAGGTTCAGGAGCAGTTTCTACCCTGCAACCATCAGTCTATTAAACATGACAACGTCCAAATAGGCTCCGAACTTTATAGCTTTCTTGGCATTCTTTTTTACTTTGTACTATTATTGTTATTTATTTGTCTGTTTTTTAAATCAATATATATTGAACTTTTTTGTTGTTTATTATAGGTTTTACAGAGTACCATGTTAACATATCTGTGATGCTGCTGCAAATAAGAATTTTATTGTCCCGTTTCAGGACATATGACAATAAAACACTCTTGACTCTTCTCATGTGTGGAGTTTGCATTTGCTCCCTGTGACCACATAGGTTTCTTCCGGGTGGTCTGGTGTCCACCCACACCCCAAAGAATAGGTGGTTAATGTGGACTCGGTGAGCCGAAGGGCCTGTAACCATGCTATATCTTTGAACCATCTCTAAAGAACCTGACCTGGCCTGCTGGTTCCTCCAGCAGTTGTGATTCTCATTTGACAGGTCTGTTGGGATCCTATTTAAGCTGCCAGGCAGGCAACTTTAGAAATTGTCCTGATACAGGGTCCCAACCCAAAACATCACCAATCCCTTTCACTCCACAGATGCTGCTTGACCTGCTGAGTTAAATTTACAACATAGAACAGTACTGCACAGGGCATTTGCCCAACACATTTCCTTTGAACTTTGCCCCTCTCACCGTGAAGTTGTGCCCTCTTGGTGTTTGATATTTTTATCCGGGAGAAATAAATCAGTCTGAAGAATGGTCCCTACCCGAAACCGAAACGTCACCAATCCGTGTTCTCCAGAGATGCTGCCTCACCTGCTGAGTTACTCCAGCACTTTGTGTCTTTCTGTATAAACCAGCGTCTGCAGTTCCTTGTTTCCACAAAGAAAGTACTGTTCACGTTGGTCATCTTGCATAGGGGGAATTGTATATTCAGAGTACAGGGCGTTGTTATTTTATATGCAGGTGACGGGGCGGGGTGTGTTGCGTCGTGCCCAGGAGGCAAGGCGGGGATAATGCAATATCCAGGTGACGGGGCGGGGGCGTGGCTGCTCAAGGAATGCGCGGGGCTATGAGTTATACAGGTGGCGAGGCGAGGATTACACATTTGCCGGGGCAAGTATTATGTGACATCCATGTTACAGGGCGAGCGCTAATGCGGTATCCAGAGGATGGGGCGACTTGTCTTGCAGGTGGAGGTGCGGCCTGTCTCACCTGTCGGAGCCGCTCAAAGCCACCACAAAGTTTACTAACCGACAGGAAAGGCGGAACTTGGCGACAGTGATCCCGGGAGAGGAGATAAAAGGGCCCAGGCTTGAAATGGCGGCCGGTGCGACGAATTGGGCCTCAGGGGCACGTTATCAAAAGATCCCGGGCCAGGACTGGAGCGAGGAAGAGGAGGAAGAAAATGAACAGGTGACCATTTATCTGCACACGTAAGTAGATGTTGCTGAAATAACAAAACAAGGAAATGGTCATGAAGTTTAAAGTGTTAAAAAGGACAAACCTTCCTGGACCCTAACATTCCCCACTCCAGTCACCCCTCTTCTCCTTATCCATCAGGCAAGAGATGCAGAAGTCAGAAAATGCATAACTACCGATACAGGGACAGTTTCTTCTCAGCTCTCATCAGGCAACTGAACCATCCTCTAGACTAGAGAGCAGTCCTGACCTACCTTCTACTCATGGAGTTTACTTTAGAGATTTAAACGTGGAAGCAGGCCTTTCGGCCCACTGAGTCCGTGCCAGCCATCAATCCCTGCACATTCTTCTTCTTGCGTAATGGCGTGCACAGCCTAAAGTTGTAGGACAACTTGTTCTATTTGATCTTACTTGATTGTGCACGCCGGGTTGATTGCATTCATCGAAACAGGGCGGACCACGTGAAGGTTGCAATCTCCCACCTAGAGAAAAAGCCGGTACTGGGTTTGGACGATCAGCCATGATCATATTGAATGGTGGTGCTGACTCGAAGGGCCGAATGGCGTACTTCTGCATGTATTTTCTATGTTTCTAAACCTGTACGTCTTGGAGTGTGGGAGAAAACTGAAGCTCTCATAGATAACCCACGCAGATCACGGGGAGAATGTACAAACTACGTACGGACAGCACCCGTAATCAGGATCGAACCTGGGTCTGGCGCTGTAATGCAGCAACTCGACCACTGACGCTGGAGACCCTCAGACTATCTTTAATCGGACACTACTGAACTTTATCTTGCGTTAAAGATTATTCCCTTTATCCTGTATCTGTACACTGTGGACAGCTTGATTGTAATCATGTATAGTCTTTCTGCAGACTGGATAGCATACAACAAAAAAGCTTTTCACTGTGCCTTGGTACGTGACAATAAACCAAAGTAAACTAAAACACTTTGATTTAGAAAGTGAAAAATCAATTAAAGACATGGATTGATTGATTTATGGGACGGTATAGCATTGAAATATACCCTATGGCTGAGTCCAAGCTGTCCATAGATCTGCCATTTATACTAGTTCTATGCTCTCCCATTTTCGCGTCCACTCCCTACGCATTTGGGCAATTTATAGTGGGCAAATAACCTACAAATCCACATGTCTTTGGGAAGTGTGAGGAAACTGGAGCACCTGGAGGAAACCCACCTGGTCACAGGGCGAATGTGCAAACTGCGCACTGACAGCGCACGAGGTCAGGATTTATTCTGGGTCTTTGGTTCTGCTCTAAATGCTGGAAATCTAAATGCATGGAATATGTGGCAGGGCAGGCAGCATCTGTGGAGATGAAACTGATTCAACATGCCTCTTTCTATGGATACTGACAAATTTGCTGAATGTTTTCTGTTTTTACTTCATTCAGGCAGTGCTTGTGTTCCGCATGTACTGTATTTCTGTGGCATATTAATGTCTCTTTCAAGTCGGGTTTATTGTTTCATGCTGAAGTATGGTGAGGTGCAGGGTAAAATGAAAATATCTTGCTTCTACTAGCACCCCAGGCACATAGACTGAAACACATGTAAAATAAATGATGCAGAAATTACACATGAATTACACATAAAATTGCACATGAAGTTATTATGATCTAAAAACTACAAAGGATGAAAATCTGAAAATGCTGGAAATACCCAGCATCAAATGGCGCAAAAATATGGTGACCGTACCTTTGTGGTTGTGCAAAAGAATTTCACTGTGCTGTGCATACATGATAATGAAGAACCATTTACTGTATATGCTGTAGATCAGGCAACCTCGATGGAGAGAGAAATGGTGTTAAACAGAAAGAAAGAATGCTGTGCAAAAACAAGACATTTTTGCAAAAACATAATTAAAAAACATAAAGTAAGTCCGTGCCATGCAAGAGGTGAACCTTGGTGTTCCTTTGACGAGGTAGGATTAGGGTTGTGACTGCTCATTGAGGCTGACCCACTTTAACCACCATTCAATACTGTGCTAATTCAGGAAATGTGTTAGCCAAGATTAATGAACATCAAGGTGCCACAAACAGCAATGAAGAAAATTACCTGTTTTAAGTTATAATCTTAAAAACTACAAAGGGTGGAAATCTGAAGGAAAACCCCCCAGAAAATGCTGGAAACATCCTACATATCAGACAACCTCTAAGAGAGAGAAATGGTGTTAACAATTTTGATATGATGATCCTTTATCAAATTTTCTATCTAGATTGGGAGAGGCAATGGTTTGAAAATGCCGATGCATTAAATTAGGATTGTAAGCCCACCACCAATTTTCCAGCCACAGGTGGACCGGCGCCTCCTTTAATCTGGACAACATCCTGAGAGTGCACTTGTAATCCTCCCTCGAAGTCCCCCCGAAAATGTGACACCTGGGACAGGTGAGGCGGGGAGCTCGACCTCATCAACTCTTCCAAGCTGATTGGCGAGTCGAATTTGCCTCGTAAGGCCAGGGCTCTGGAACTCTGGCACTGCTGGAGCCGGCAGATCCTTTCTCATAGCCGACTTCTGCAGCCGATTGGTAGGTCATATTTTCTCCCCTGTAGCCGGGGCTGTGGAGTTTTGGCCTGACCGAAGTTGGCAGATCAGTTCCCTATAGCCGACTTCCAAGGTCGAATTTACTGGCTGGTATCTCGGTCTTTCTTCGGTCTTTGTTCCGCTTCCATTGGACTCCTCTTGGAGGCCATAACATCTGTCGATTTGGCAAAACAGATAATCCAGAAAGGCTTTGGAACCAAGGATGCCATAAAATCGGCGGTGAACCTGTATTGGATTTGTAGGTGCCCAGTTCTTAGCTCTTGACTCAGCCGCCTGGGGGGGGGGGGGGGGGTTATGGGACGAGCATTAATGCGGTATCCAGAGGATGGGGCCACTTGTCCTGCAGGTGGAGGTGCGGCCTGTCTCACCTCTCGGAGCCGCTCAAAGCCACCACAAAGTTTACACACCGACAGGAGAGGCGGAACTAGGCGACAGTGATCCCAGGGGAGGTGATGAAAGGGCGCAGACTTGAAATGGTGGCCGGAGCGACGAATTGGGCCTCGGGGGCACGTTATCAAAAGATCCCACCAAGGACTGGAGTGAGGAAGAGGAGGAAGAAAAGGAACAGGTGACCATTTAACTGCACACGTAAGTAGATGTTGCTGAAATAACCAAACAAGGAAATGGTCATGAAGTTTAAAGTGTTAGAAAGGACAAACCTTCCTGGACCCTAAACATTCCCTACTCCAGTCACTCCCTCTTCTCCTTATCCCATCAGGCAAGAGATACAGATGTCTGAAAATGATACAGGGACAGTTTCTTCTCGGCTCATATCAGGCAACTGAACCATCTTCTCGAGAGCAGTCCTGACCTCCCACCTGCCTCATTGGAGTTTAGTTTAGAGATACAACGTGGAAGCAGGCCCTTTGGCCCACTGAGTCCGTGCCAGCCATCAATCCCCACACATTAACACTATCTTACACACACTAGGGACAATTTTACATTCATACCAAGCCAATTAACCTTTGGAAAAAGCTGGAACGGGATACTGGTACGGGATGATCAGCCATGATCATATTGAATGTTGGCTCGCAGGGCAGAATGGCCTGCACTATGTTCTATGTTTCTTGTCACCGTTAGAAGAGATAGTTCTCTGATACTTTGGTCTGATTGTTTTGAAGTGACTGCATGGGGATGTATGACAAGTTCAGACAAAATCCTTGAACAATATCCTCAGTTCTCTCCTGGTGGGATTGGACTTAATCTTCAGATTTCTCAGAACAGAAACAAAGTCTTGATTTTTTTTCAGATTTTGTTTTTTGGTTTATTTCAGAGATTTTTCTTGGTTATAAACCCGGAAAAAATCAAATATTTAAAATGTCTTTATTCTAACGCAATATTTTTCAGTTAAGAAACTGGTACACATTTTTGAGGAGTAAGGGTGTCAGGGGTTATGGGAAGAAGGCAGGAGAATGGAGTTGAGAGGGAAAGATAGATCAGCCAAGATTGAATGGTGGAGTAGACTCTATGGGCCGAATGGCCTAATTCTGCTCCTGTGACTTATGAACATGAAAACGGGTGGCACTATGAAGCATTTAATGCTCCCACTGAATGCTTTCAGTGACCAATGTTTGCTCCTGACCTTAGGGTGTGGAGTCTTCATGGTTTCACTGTGACTGCATGGTTTTCCCTGCGGTGCTCGGGTTTCTGCCTGCTTCCCAAAGATGAATTGGTACATTAACTGGTGACCGTAAATTACTCCTAGTGTAGATGGGTGGCAGGAGAATCTGGGGATATGGGCGATCGACAGTGGAGTTGAAGGGCATCGTGAGAGTGAATAGGTTTCAATGCTATAAGTGGAGGAATACTCTGTGAGGCTGGCATCGATCTAAGGGACAAATGGCCTCTTTTGTTGAATGAAAGCATGAAATATGAAATATTGTTTATGACATCCAACAATTACATTCTCTGCTGCACCTTTATATTAATCTGAGATTCCTTCCTGTCCACCTCCCCCCACCTAGCTACTCGATCAAATCATTGACTAACCCACCCTAGAACTTAAACCCAGAACCTAAAACGAACCTAGAATTGTGGACGCAGCCCAGACCATCACACAAACCAACTTCCCTTCCATTGACTCTTTACATTTAATGCAGCCTTGACTTGGCCAGCAGCATAATCAATGATGAGTTGCACCCCGTCATTCTCCCCTCTCCCCTCTCCCATCAAGCAAGAGGTACAGAAGTGTGAAAACGCATACCTCCAGATTCAGGGACAGTTTCTTCCCAACTGTTATCAGGCAACTGAACCATCCTACCAACCACTAGAGAGCAGTCTTGAACTACTATTTACCTCATTAGAGACCCTCGGACTATCTTTAATTGGACTTTACTGGACGTTATCCAGCACTAAACATTGTTCATGTTATTCCCTTTATCCTGTATCTGTACACTGTGGATGGCTCGATTCATGTATTGTCTTTCTGCTGGATGGATAGAAACGTAGAAACATAGAAAATTGGTGCAGGAGTAGGCCATTCGGCCCTTCGAGCCTGCACCGCCATTCAATATGATCATGGCTGATTATCCAACTCGGTATCCTGTACCTGCCTTCTCTCCATACCCCCTGATCCCTTTAGCCACAAGGGCCACATCGAACTCCCTCTTAAATATAGCCAATGAACTGGCCTCAACTACCTTCTGTGGCAGAGAATTCCACAGATTCACCACTCTCTGTGTGAAAAATGATTTTCTCATCTCGGTCCTAAAAGACTTCCCCCTTATCCTTAAACTGTGACCCCTTGTTCTGGACTTCCCCAACATCGGGAACAATCTTCCTGCATCTAGCCTGTCCAACCCCTTAAGAATCTTGTAAGTTTCTATAAGATCCCCCCTCAATCTTCTAAATTCTAGCGAGTACAAGCCAAGTCTATCCAGTCTTTCTTCATATGAAAGTCCTGCCATCCCAGGAATCAGTCTGGTCAACCTTCTCTATACTCCTTCTAATGGCAAGAATGTCTTTCCTCAGATTTGGTGACCAAAACTGTACGCAATACTCCAGGTGTGGCCTCACCAAGACCCTGTACAACTGCTCTTATACTCAAATATAGCACACAACAAAAGCTTTTCATTGTACCTCGGTACACGTGACAATAAACTAAACTAAACTATCATATTGTGTCTTCACAATAAATGCATTTAATGAGCAAGTTATGTACAATATCTGCATTTTAAAGATTTTTTGAACCAAAATTATATGCTCGTGGCAATTCTAACAACAAGGTACACTCTTTGATGTATTATTGTTTTGGATGAAATATAAAGCCTCATGTGTGACCATAAATGATCCCTGGCCATTATCCATGTAAAGTCCACCTCTCCTCTGCTCAGCCTAATATTTATCCTTCAAGCTGACCTTTGGCTGATGCGCATCATCAGTTTAGTTTAGTTTAGACGCAGTGCGGAAACAGGCCCTTCGGCCCAACGAGTCCGCAACGACCAGCGATCCCCGCACATTAACACTCTCCGACACACACTAGGGACAATTTACACGTGTACCAAGCCAACTAATCTACAAACCTGTACTTCTTTGAAGTATGAGAGGAAACACGAAGATCTCGCCAAGTGGGATATTAAAAAGTGTGCTGACGAAAACGCAGGATATGTACGTCCCCGTTAGAGTGAAGGGCAAAGCAGGCAAACATAAGGAAGCTTGGCTGTCGATGGAAATTGAGGCGTTGGTCAAAAACAAGAAGGATGTATGGGACAGGTATAGGCTGCTGGGATCAAGTGCATCCCTGGAGGAGTTTTGCGAATGAAGGAGTAAACTGAAAAAAGAGATCAGAAGGGAAAGAGGGGCCAGAAGATAGCTCTGGCGGGTAGCATAAAGGACAATCCCAAAAGATTTTATAAATACATAAGGGGGAAAAGGATAACTAGAGAGAGAGTGGGACCTCTAGGGAATCAAAGCGGTCACCTCTGTGTGGAGCCACAGGAGATGGGCAAGGCCCTCAATGAGTATTTCTCCTCTGTATTTACCGAGGAGAAAGACAGTAATGGAAGTGTCTTGATAGCAGTTGGTGTTACCGTTACAGAAGTATATGAAGGCACTGTCGTGTATGAAGGTAGACAAATCTCCAGGGCCTGATCAGATATATCCGAGGACATTGTGGGAAACTAGAGAGGAAATTGCGGGACCCCTGGTTGAAATTTATGAGTCGTCCTTAAATACAGGAGAGGTGCCGGAAGACTGTTGTGTGGCAAATGTGCCTATTTTCAAGAAAGGTACAGGGAAAATGCAGGGAACTATAGGCTGGTGAGCTTAACATCTGTAGTTGGAAAGAGAGTATTCTGAGGAATAGGTTATACAGGCATTTGGATGGGTAAGGACTGATTAGAGATAGTTAGCATGGTTTTGTATGTGGGAGGTCGTGTCTCACAAATCTGATTGATTTTTTTTAAGACGTGACCAAAAAGGTTGATGAGGGCAGAGCTGTAGATGTTGTGTATATGGATTTCAGTAAGGCGGTCGACAAGGTTCCGCATGGTAGGCTGTTCTGGAAGGTTAGATTGCATGGGATCCAAGGAGAGATAGCTGAATAGATAGCAAATTGGCTCCATGGAAGGAAGCAGAGGGTGATGGTGGAAGGTTGCTTCTCGGACTGGATGCCTGTGACTAGTGGTGTGCCTCAGGGTTCGGTGCTGGGCCCATTACTGTTTGTTATCCACATCAATGATTTGGATGAGAACATACAGGGCAAGACTAGCAAGTTTATTGATGATGCAAAAGAGGGTGGTTTTGCAGATAGTGAAGATGGTTGTGAAAGATTGCAGCAGGATCTGGATCGATTGGCCAGGTGGGCGGAGGAATGGTTGATTAAATTTAATACAGAGCAGTGTGAGGTGTTGCATTTTGGGACGTCTAACAAGGGCAGGACCTACACAGTAAATGGTAGGCATCTGGCTAGTGTTGTGGAGCAGAGGGATCTAGGAATACAGGTGTATGGTTCATTGAAGGTCAAGTCGCAGGTAGATAAGGTGTCAAAAAGGCTTTTGGTACATTGGCCTTCATCATTCAGAGTATTGAGTATAGAAGTTAGGAGGTCATGTTGCAGTTGTTATAAGACGTTGGTGAGACCGCATCTAGAATATTGTGTTCAGTTCCGGGCACCATGTTATAGGAAAGATATTGTCAAGCTTGAAAGGGTTCAGAAAAGATTTACGAGGATGTTGCCAGGACTAGAGGGTGTGAGCTACAGGGAGAGGTTGAGTAGTAGGAAAGAACTGCAGATGCTGGTTTAAATCGAAGGTAGACACAAAATGCTGGAGTAACTCAGCGGATCAGGCAGCATCTCTGGAGATGCTGACCTTTCTGTCCTGGACCTCGATTGTCAGAGTGAGGCCCAGCGCAAAGTGGAGGAACAGCACCTCATATTTCACTTGGGTAGTTTACACCCCAGCGGTATGAACATTGACTTCTCTAACTTCAGATAGCCATTGCTTTCCCTCTCTCCACCCCCCCTTCCCAGTTCTCCCACGAGTCTTACTGTCTCCGACTACATTCTATCTTTGTACCGCCCCCTCCCCTGACATCAGACTGAAGAAGGGTCTTGACCTGAAACGTCACCTATTCCTTCTCTCCAGAGATGCTGCCTGACCCGCTGAGTTACTCCAGCATTTTGTGTCTACCTTCGAAAGTCAAGTCAATTTTATTTCAAAAGCACATTTAAAAACAACTCTCGTTGACCAAAGTGCTTTATATCAGTGCAGGTACTAACGTGCTACATACAGTGATACATAGATCTACAATACATACATAGATACATACATACAGCGCCCCCTCAGAGGACCTCAAGAAACGCTTGTGAGTAGAAATGAGTTTTAAGTCTAGACTTAAAAGAGTTGATGGAGGGGGCAGTTCTGATGGGAAGAGGGATGCTGTTCCATAGTCTAGGTGCTGCAACCGCAAAAGCGCGGTTGCCCCTGAGCTTATGCCTAGACCGCGGGATAGTCAGTAGCCTCTTGTCGGCCGACCTGAGGGACCTGGAGGTGGTATGGTGGGTGAGCAGATTTTTGATATAGTGGGGGAGAGCCGTTAAGGGCTTTGTATACATAAAGGGGGATCTTGAAGTTGATTCTGTACCGTACTGGGAGCCAGTGGAGAGAGGCCAGAATCGGGGTGAAGTGGTCCCTTTTCGGGTGCCCGTCGGAAGTCTCGCTGCGGCATTTTGGACCAATTGCAGGCGGGACAGGGATGATTGGCTGATGCCAGTGTAAAGGGAGTTGCAGTAATCAAGGCGGGAGGAGATAAATGAGTGAATGATCTTTTCGAGGTCGTCAAATTGGAGGAATGGTTTTATTTTAGCTATCGTGCAAAGCTGGAAGCTAGCTTTTACCACGGCATTGACTTGTTTGTCAAACTTCAAAGGTTGAGTAGGCTGGGTCTCTATTCCATGGAGCGCAGGAGGATGAGGGGAGATCTTATACAGGTGTACAAAATCATGAGAGGAATAGATCGGGTAGATGCACATAGTTCTCTTGCCCCGAGTAGGGGAATCGAGGACCAGAGGACATAGGTTCAAGGTGAGGTGGAAAAGATTTAATAGGAATCCGAGAGGTAACTTTTTCACAGAAAGTGTGGTGGGTGTATAAAACAAGCTGCTAGAGGAGGTAGTTGAGGCTGGGACTATCCCATTGTTTATGAAACATACAGGTACATGGATAGGACAGGTTTGGAGGGATATGGACCAAGCGCAGGCAAACGGGACTAGTGTAGCTGGGACATTGTAGCTGGGCACGTTGGGCTGATGGGCCTGTTTCCACACTGTATCACTATGATTCCATGACTCTATCTTGGAGAAAACCCACGCAGGTTCCGGGAGGAACGTACAAACTCCGTGCAGGCAGCATGAGTCGGGATCAAATCTGGGCCTCCAGCGCTGCAAGTGCTGTAAGGCAGCAACTCCACCGCTGCGCCACCGTGCCGCCGAGAATATTCCTCAAAAATATTTCTCCTAGTTGCAAAAGGTTCTCGCTGTGTTATCTATGCCTCTCATAATTCTGCAGTATATACAGGTCCACCACTGATTTTCCAGCACCTCATTTAATCCGGACAAAATTACAAAAGCACACTTAGAGATTAGAGATTCCTTTATTTGTCATTCAGACCTTTTGGTCTGAACGAAATTTCGTTGCCTGCAGTCATACATATAATAATAAATGACAAAACACACAATAAACACAAATTAACATCCACCACAGTGAGTTCACCAGGCACCTCCTCACTGTGATGGAGGCAAAAGTCTTAAAGTCTCTGTCTCTTCCCGCTTTGTTCTCCCTCTGCACTGAGGCGATCCAGGCTTCTGATGCTGTGACCCCGCCGGGCGACGGTAAGCCAGTCCCGCGGCCGAATCCGTGCTCCGCGACGGGCCCCGCAATCATCCCCGCACCCCGGAAGTCCTCCCAAAAATCTCCACTGGGTCAGATGGCCGATCTTGACTTCATCGGGACTTCCGTGCCGATTGGTCGAATTTGCTCCATGTGGCTGAGGCTCTGGAAGTCTGACCCAGCCGGAGTCGATAGATCCGTTTCCATTGGTGACTTTGCTGACAAATATCGGCTCCTCGGCTGCCTATGCGAACAGTTCCTGTAACCTTGGACTTCTCTTGGAGAGCGTGACCGCTGTTGGTCTGGCAAAATGGATAATCCAGAAATGCTGTGGAACCAAGAGTGCCGAATTGGTGGTGGGCCTGTACTTCTATCAAAGATAGACATAAAATGTTGGAGTAACATAGTGGGACACAGGCAGCATCTCTGGAGAGAAGGAATGGGTGACGTTTCAGGTCGAGACCCTTCTTCAGACTAATAGCCCTGTCCCACGGTACGAGTTCATTCCAAGAGCACTCCCGAGTTTAAAAAAAGTCAAACTCGTGGTAAGCACGGAGAATGAATGTGGCGGGTACGTCGGAGCTCGGGGATGTCTCTTAGCGTCTCGTAACGCTAACGACAGGTACTCGGGAAGACTCGCTAATGGCAGGTAAGCACGGGAAGACTCGGGAAGATTTTTCAACATGTTGAAAAATTTCCACGAGAGCCCCGAGTACCGACGAGTGGCCATTACCGTAAATCTCCGAGTTCGAATCAGGGCAAACTCGGGAGAACTCTTGGAATAAACTCATACCGTGGGACAGGGCTTTAAGAGTGAGTCAGGAGAGAGAGAGAGAGACTAGAAATATGTGGAAGGGTAAGGTGTGAAAACAACAGATCAAAGCAGACCGTGATCAAGGAAATGTAGAATGGATCATTGTTAGCTGAGGGGAGGGTGACAACGAGGCATACAAACAGTAAAATTAATCAGGACAGTGAAACTAGTCGGAGAACTAGGATGGGGGAGGGATGGAGAGAAAGGGAAAACAAGAGCTACTTGAAGTTAGGGAAGTCAATGTTCATACCGCTGGGGTGTAAGCTGCCCAAGCAAAATATGAGGTGCTGTTCCTCCAATTTACGCTGGGCCTCACTCTGACAATGGAGGAGGCCCAGGACAGAAAGGTCAGTGTGGAAGGACAATAGGTGCAGGAGTAGGCCATTTGGCCCTTCGAGCCAGCACCGCCATTCAATGTGATCATGGCTGATCATCCCCAATCAGTACCCCGTTCCTGCCTTCTCCCCATATCCCCTGACTCCACTATCTTTAAGAGCCCTATCTAGCTCTCTCTTGAAAGTATCCAGAGAACCAGCCTCCACCGCCCTCTGAAGTAGAGAATTCCACAGACTCACAACTCTCTGTGAGAAAAAGTGTTTCCTCGTCTCCGTTCTAAATGGCTTACCCCTTATTCATAAACTGTGGCCCCTGGTTCTGGACTGCCCCAACATCGGGAACCTGTTTCCTGCCTCGAGCGTGTCCAAACCCTTAACAATCTTATATGTTTCAATAAGATCCCCTCTCATCCTTCTAAACTCCAGAGTGTACAAGCACAGCCGCTCCACTCTCTCACCATATGACAGTCCCGCCATCCCGGGAATTAACCTTGTCAACCTACGCTGCACTCCCTCAATAGAAAGAATGTCCTTCCTCAAATTAGGGGACCAAAACTGCACAATACTCCAGGTGTGGTCTCACTAGGGCTCTGTACAACTGCAGAAGAACCTCTTTGCTCCTATACTCGACTTGTTATAAAGGCCAACATGCCATTCGCTTTCTTCACTGCCTGCTGTACCTGCATGCTTACTTTCATAAACTGATGACCACGGACCCCCAGATCACGTTGTACTTCCCCTTTTCCCAACTTGACGCCATTTAGATAGTAATCTGCCTTCCTGTTTTTGATACCAAAGTGGATAACCTCACATTTATCCACATTAAATTTCATCTGCCATGCATCTGGCCACTCCCCCAACCTGTCCAAGTCACCCTGCATTCTCATAGCATCCTCCTCACAGTTCACACTGCCACCCAGCTTTGTGTCATGTGCAAATTTTCTAATGTTACTTAGAGCGGGACTTAAAGTGAGTCGCAACCAGGAGTACTTCTATCAGGTCTCCCGTCAGACACCAACACTAGGATAGTAGCAGAGCAAATAATGTGCAACTTGACTGCACAAGATTACAGCAGGGTTTTCGTTAACGACTCTCTTGCCAAAGAAATTGCTAAGTATTTTGCTATATCCTGAGGGCCTGCACAAATACAAGTCCTTGTTTCTTTATCAAGACAGTCGTTAACAAAAGACCTGCTGCAATCCTGTGCAACCATGTTGAATGTGTAAGAAAGAACTGCAGATGCTTGTTTAAATCAAAGGTAGACACAAAATGCTGGAGTAACTCAGCGGGTGAGGCAGCATCACTGGAGAGAAGGAATGGGCGAAGTTTCGGGTCGAGACTGAAGTCTGAAGAAGGGTCTCGACCCGAAACGTCGCCCATTCCTTCTCTCCAGAGATGTGGTTGCTCTTTTAAGTACTTCTTGGCAAACTGTAACCTGGCCATCTTATTTTTGCGGATAACCAGTGATTTGCATCTTGCAGTGAAGCCCCTGTATTTCTGTTCATGAGGTCTTCTGTGGACAGTGGTCATTGACAAATCAAGAAAATAGTCAGTAGGTGCAGGAGTAGGCCATTCGGCCCTTCGAGCCAGCACCGCCATTCAATGTGATCATGGCTGATCATCCACAATCAGTACCCCGTTCCTGCCTTCTCTCCATATCTCTTAACTCTGCTATCCCTAAGAGCCAATCTAACTCTCTCTTGAAAGCATCCAGAGAACCACCCTCTGAGGCAGAGAATTACACACACTCACAACTATTTGTGTGAAAAGGTTTTTCCTCATCTCTGTTCTAAATGGCTTACTACTTATTCTTAAACTATGGCTCCTGGTTCTGGACTTCCCCAACATCGGGAACATGTTTCCTGCCTCTAGCATGTCCAAACCCTTAATAATCTGATGTTTCAATAAGATCCCCTCTCATCCTAAATTCCAGAGTATACAAGCCCAGCCGCTCCAATCTATCAACATTTGACAGACCCGCCATCCCGGGAATGAACCATGTGAACCTACGCTGCACTCCCTCAATGTCAAGTTTGGAGACCAAAACTGCACACAATACTCCAGGTGTGGTCTCACAAGGGCCCTATACAACTGCAGGAGGACCTCTTTGCTCCTATACTCAACTTCTCTTGTTTTGAAGGCCAACATGCCATTCGCTTTCTTCACTGCCTGTTGTACCTGCATGCTTATTTTCAGTAACTGATGAACAAGAACCCCCAGATCTCGTTGTACTTCCCCTTTTCCCAACTTAACACCATTTAGATAATAATCTGCCTTCCTGCTTTTGCCACCAAAGTGGATAACCTCACATTTATCCACATTAAACTACATCTGCCATGCATCTGCCTACTCACCCAACCTGTCCAAGTCACCCTGCATCCTCATAGCATCCTCCTCACAGTTCACACTGCCACCCAGCTTTGTGTCATCTGCAAATTTTCTAATGTTACTTTTAATCCCTTGATCCAAATCATTAATATATATGCTGCGGTCCCAGCACCGAGCCTTGCGGTACCCCACTAGTCACTACCTGCCATTCTGAAAGGGACCCGTTAATGCCTACCCTTTGTTTCCTGTCTGCCAACCAATTTTCCATCCACGTCAGCACCCTATCCCCAATACCATATGCTCTAATTTTACCCACTAATCTCCTATGTGTGACCTTATCAAACACCTGACTCCTGAAGAGTGTTTCTGATCTGTCGGACAGGTGTTTGGGGATTTACCTTTATTATAGAGAGAATTCTTCTGTCATCAGCTGTGGAGGTCTTCCTTGCCTTTCGCGATTAGTAAGCTCACCAGTGCTCTCTTTCTTCTTAATAATGGTCCAAACAGTTGATTTTGATAAGCAAAAAGTTTGGCTGATGTCTCTAACAGTTTTATTCTTGTTTCTCAGTCTCATAATGGCTCCTTTGTCTTTCATTGGCACAACTTTGGTCCTCATGTTGATAAACAGCAATAAAAGTGTCCAAAGGTGATGGAATGACTGCTGAGAGCTCTCTTATACCTGCAATAAGGAGGCAATTAAACACACCTGAGCAATTACAAACATCTGTGAAGCCATGTGTTCCCCAAACATTATGGTGCCCTGAAATGTAGGGGGGGGGGGGGGAGGGGGAGACTATGTATAAACACAGCTGTAATTTCTACATGGTGAAACAAAAATGTATAAAAATGGCCTTTAATAAAATCTGACAATGTGCACTTTAACCACATGTGATTTTTTAAAATTACAAATCTCAAATTGTGGTACAGAGGCAAATAAATAAATGATGGGTCTTTGTCCCAAACATTATGGAGGGCAGTGTATCTCTGTAAACGTTAATTCTGCACCATTGCTCAAGCCTTCCGTTGCAGCAATACTTCTATAATTTGATGCATTGAATAGTCACTTAAATTAGCTAATTTATTTTAATAAATTCATGACGTCTATTTTAACATTAATCAAAGGGCATTTTATTAATTATGTTGGGTTGAGATTATTTATTACCCAGTTCTGAAGGTACAGCAAGATTTTATTAATTTAACTTAGCGTGGAATATGAATTGCCAAAGAAAAGGTCAAGTTGGAGTTTATTATCATATGCATGAGTACGGTAAAGTACAGGCACAACGGAAAATCCTGCCTGCAGCAGCATCATAGGTACATAAAATCCGAAGAAAAGACTGCAAAAAAGAAAAGACATTAGTGCAAAAACAAGACTGTAGTATTGAAGATTAGAGTGTTCTATTGTTGAGGTATGATTAGGCTGCATTTAAAAAAACTGATGGTTGCGGGGAAGCAGCTGTTCCTGAAGCTGGTGGTGTGGGACTTCAGGCTTCTGTACCTCCTGCCTGACGGTAGCAGTGAGAAGAGGGCACGGCCCGGATGGTGAGAATCCTTGATGATAGATGCCACCTTCTTGAAGCAGCGCCTGGTGTCGATGCTGTCGATGGTGGGGAGGGCTGTGCCCGTGATGGACTGGCCTGAGTCCAACACTCTCTACAGACTCTTGTGTATGCTGCTTTGTAGCATTTACCATTTTTTCCATCTAAATATGAAGCTCTTGACTTTGCTTATAGGTCTATCTTTGTGATCTTCAATTACCTGCTGCATTTGTCTCTCAGTTAGCTTGTATCTCCCATTTTCCATCATGATTCAATGCCATTGTGCATGGCACTGTCAGGCTTGACGTTTAAAGTAAATAAGCGAGTTTGGTATTCTGAAAAACACAAGGATTCATGGGATTTGTCAAAGGTCGAATGCTATAAATAAAAATCGAACAAAACTCTGTAGATGCAGTGAGTATAGTTTGGGTCTGATTTTTTTTTTGGCCTCATCCGTAGCCAGGATCGAATCTGTGACCCCGGAGCCACAAGCACTACAAAAAGCGCCACTGGACCGTCCCTGGTTCCCCCCCTCGAGTGTCCCATCCCCTCCCGGAGAAGTCCGGCCCGACTGGACACCAGCCCCCAGGCCCAACGGCAGTGTGGAGAAGCACCAACCCCAGCTCCCACCTCTCCCGCCAGGCCAACCAACAGCCCCGTCCGATGACACCAGCGGCACCTGGCCCACAGCCAGCGCGGAGAACCCACAGACCCACAGCCAGCGCGGAGAACCCACAGACTCACAGCCAGCGCGGAGAACCCACAGGCTCAGCGGGTCAGGCAGCATCTGTGGAGAACATGGATAGGTGACGTTTCACAGAGTGCTGGAGTAACTCAGTGGGTCAGGCAGCATCTCTAGAGAACATGGATAGGTGACGTTTCACAGAGTGCTGGAGTAACTCAGCGGGTCAGGCAGCATCTCTGGAGAACATGGATAGGTGACATTTCACAGAGTGCTGGAGTAACTCAGCGGGTCAGGTAGCATCTCTGGAGAACATGGATAGGTGAAGTTTTGGACTGTTTCAAGGCACCTGATCGGAAATGTCACACAACCTAAAACATAGATGCTGCTTAATACACAAAAGGACACAAAGGCTGGAGTAACTCAGCAAGTCAGGCAGGTCTCTGAAGAGCTTGCATTGGTGACGTTTTGGGTCAGGACCCTTCTTCCGACTGAAGTGTGTTGACCTGAAACGTCACCTATCCATGTTCTCCAGAGATGCTGCCTGACCTGCTGAGTTACTCCAGCACTCTGTGAAACGTCACCTATCCATGTTCTCCAGAGATACTGTCTGACCCGCTGAGTTACTCCAGCACTCTGTGAAATGTTACCTATCCATGTTCTCCAGAGATACTGCCTGACCCGCTGAGTTACTCCAGCACTCTGTGAAACGTCACCTATCCATGTTCTCCAGAGATGCTGCCTGACCCACTGAGTTACTCCAGCACTCTGTAAAACGTCACCTATCCATATTCTCCAGAGGTACTGCCTGACCCGCTGAATGACTCAAGCACTCTGTATGCTTTTTGTAAACCAGCATACTGAAACTGCAACAATAATTGAAACACATTTGGACAGGTACGTGGATAGTAAAGGTTTAGAGGGATATGGGTCAAATGCAGGCGACTAATATAGATGGGACATCTTGGTCAGCATAGGCTAGTTGGGCCGAAGGGCCTGTTTTCATGCTGCTTGGTTCTGACTCTATAACTGTAGTTCCCTGTGTCTCCCTGTCTGTTACTCCAGGCAACACCTGGGATTACGGATTTTAATATGTTAATCCATTCCCCATTTTTTCAGATTTCACTGTTCTCTATAAAGCATGGGATATTTAATTTATTTTCACTCGCACTCTGTTGGAACACATTTGTGAGGAATGCTTTTGAGTTTGTCCTGTGTTCTGTGTCAGTGAAACAAATTCTTTGGTTATTTATAATGTGTGGAGTCAATAGGGTTTGCTTCAGCAGGAGGCTAAGGTATTATTTATTCATTGCATAAGCTTTCTACATGGAACATAGCACTGTACAGCACATGAACAGGTCCTTTGGCTCATGTCCACCAATATTTATGAACAAAAATAAATTTCTAAACTCTGCATGGATGAGTTGGGCTGAAGGGCCTATTTCTGTGCTGTATGACTTTAACTGGAAATCTGAAATATAAACAGAAAAAAACTGCAAGTGCTCAGCTGATCGGTCAGTCAGCAGTTAGAATATTTTAATTCATCTGACAATATATTGTCATCCTGAAACTTGAATTCTATGTTGGAAGGAACTGAAGATGTTGGTTCACACGAAAGATAGATGCAAAGTACTGACTTAACACAGTAGGCCAGGCAGCATCTCTAGAGAACATGAATGATTTTTTTTCTCCAGAGATGCTGCCTGACCCTCCGAGTTACTCCAGCACTTTGTGTCGATCCACATTAACTTTCCGTCTCTCCACATAAGCTGCCTTACCTGAGCAATTTCTGCATTATTTACAGTCTTTATAACAATGTTACAAAATTTTGAGATTTAAAAAATCAAGTCTGCAATTTATCCCATTAGATAAAGCATAAAAAGAAGTTTAATTTGACACCTAATTCACTTTCATATCTTCAGGATTAAAAAAATTATGGCCATTATCATACTCGGAAATTAGCATCTTGTTCCCTTTTGCTTTTCCATTGACTTAACTCAAAAGCTGTGATCGAGGACAGTCAAAAGTAACTTTCTTAAAAATTAAGAGAACTGAATGCAATTTTCAGTTATTATAGATTGAAACATTCTGAAACAAATAGGAAACAATCTTACTTGGATGACCTGAAATTAAAACATATAATTAGTTAATTACCTAATTGTAGCTAATTACAAAATTGACCGTTTTGATGGAAATAGTAATAAACACCCAGACTGCCTTGAAAATTAAAAAATGTGATATTCTCAAGATCAGAACTTTAATATTATTGTATTATATGCTGTAAGTTCGTAACAGATAGGTAAATAAATTACAATTTCTAGCAATGGACCAAGTCTTTATGGAGAAGATCAGTTGCTAGCTGGTACATTGGCATAT
>CM075977.1:111106752-111170712 GCA_038087875.1 Malacoraja senta | reverse complement strand
CCACCATGACAGAACTTGTCAAAAACTTTACAATCGATATTTGGATGGATACGGTGTCGGGGATTTGTAAAAAGTGCTGCCAGCCTTTGTGATTGGGGCACAAATCATCCATATTCAAGAGAGATGGATGAAGATGATTGATCAGGGTCGGTCATTGATTGTTGGATACATGGACTACAGTAACGTTTTTGACAAGTTCTGTCATGGTGGGCTGATCCAGAAGAATAGGGCATGTCTGATCCATTGGATACATTGAATTCCTAATTGGGTTGGCCTTAGAGAGTAATGGTGCAGGGATGAAGTCTGACAAGAGGTCTGTAATCTGTGGTGTTCCGCGAGAAATAAGTGTGGGACCTCTGTGGTTTGTGATGTAAATAAATGACTTGGATGAAATTGGAGGTGGTCTGATTAGTAGTTTAGAGAAGACACAAAAATTGGCAGAGCTGTGGATCGTGAGGAAGCCCGTTAAAGGAATCGGCAGGATTGTAAACATTTGTAAACGTGGGAAGAGAAATGGCAGATGGACATGTTAATATGACCAGCTTGGATGGGTATCAGGGTTAGCATGGATGAGTTGGGCTGAAGGGCCTGTTTCTGTGCTTTATGACAATGATTCTCGTGTTTCGTTGCTACTGAGCCAAACTTTTTTAAATTAAATTCTAAATTGTTAGCTGAATATAAATTCCACAGCTGTCAGGATGGGTTTGAGTGCAAGGGCTTTAGTTTGTTTGCCCATCCCATTACGTTACTCCTAACTTAACTGTTGCACTACCAATATACTCATGTTCAAGTTAAGTTCAAGTTACATTTATTATCACATGCACCAATTGGTACAGTGAGATTTGAATTACCATATAGCCACACGAATAAAAAGAGCACAATACACAATAGAAATTTAACATGAACATCTCCACACAGCAGAATCAACGTTTACCACTGTGAGGGAAGGCAATAAAGTACATTCAGGCCCTCTCGCCGGGATGATGGAACTCCGACATCGGAACGGAAGAACATTCTCAGCGCCTTGGAGTTTCCGAATCGGCCGCTTCCTACCGGAGACCGCGGATCCCGTGGTCCACAGGCCGAGCTGGATGGAGATTCAACGCTAGCGACCCCCCCGGCAAAAGATCCCAAGACTCCGCGGCTGGAAGCTCCGCAAACCACAGCTCCACGGTGTTAAAGTCAGCAGGCCCAACACTCCGGAGCTCCAACTCAGGCGATCCCTGGTAAGGCATCGCCCCGCTCCGCGATGGGATTCAGTGCTGCGACGTTGCTGAAGCTCTGGCCGGTCTCCGGCAGGAAAGGCTGCACCAATCCAGATGGTAGGCCGCGAGGGGGGGGGAGCGAAGATGCGAGAGAGAAAAGACGCATCCTCGACCAGGAATTGACTGGGATAACGGTTTCCCCCTCCCCCACCCCCACCCCACACATAAAAGAGACTAAGAAACTTCAAAAACTATACTTTTGACCCAATAAAAATAACAAAAAGGGTGAAATGACAGACAAACTGCTGGCGAGGCTGCTGCGTGTGGCGCCACCCAATGACGTCTCCTCACTAAAGCAGTGACTGACATTGGTGTGTAGCCTCCTTGGGCCTGTGGCAACAAAGGCGCTATTTAACTTGGGGTGGGGGAGTCATATGTAGGTTGGCATTTGTTTTTATAAAAAGACACAGAAGTGCTGGAGTAACTCGGCGGGTCATGCAGCATCTCTGGAGAACATGGCGAGGTGATGTTTTGGGTTGGGACCCTTCTTCAGACTGAAAGTAGAGGGGAGGGAACTGGAGGTAGTGGCGGCAGTGCCAGCAACAGATAACCAAAGAAGGGTGGTGCTAATTATGGCTCATTGTCGACTGGGGAAGGGGTGATAATGAAGGGACAAGGATGGGAACAGTGGAACTAGTTGGACTAAGGACAACTCGGGTGGGGGAGACGGGGAGTGCAGGGGTTACTTGAAATTAAAGAAATCAATCTTCACACCGCTGGGTTGTAAGCTGGCCAAGCAAAGTATGGGATTCTTTCCTCCAGTTTGCGTGTGGCCTCACTCTGGCATTGGAGGAGTCCCAGTTCAGAATGGTCAGCATGGGAATGGGAAGAGGAGTTAAAATGGTGGCAAACTACTGATGTTGCCATTCAGTAGTGTAATGGCAAATTCCCGACTCTTCCGGTGTCCAACTTTCCGTTGCCATTACTACACAGGTAAGTAGGAGTGGTCTTACGCAGACCAAATAGAACAGATTTTCCAGTCATTATTTCCAGTTTAATTAGTTCTTTATTGAAGTAGTTGTACAAACAAAGAGATGAACGTACCAGGCTTTCCTTATTCTGCGTACAAGTTGTAGCTAACTGTTCTTCCCGGTCTGGTGAGAACTGTATGCCCTCCACCCCTGTGCCTGGTCTGCCCCTCCCTGTCCACCATGCCCATATATATACGTCCCTCTGTGCATTGAATGACCGCCCCCAAGTGTCCAAAATAATACTGCAAGATTTATCTGGACAAAATAATATAATATGCCAACAGTAGCTAGCCTAAACATAAATGGCTCCTACAAGTAGGCCTTGGCAGACTGAGCGCATGTGTTTGACGAAACAGTCGACTAGTCTACACTTGGTCTTCCCGATGTACAGGAGGCTGGTTGAGTTGGGAAATTGAATAGATGTTCTAAACCTGGAAAATAAGTACCTGTTTTATCAAATTGTCATCTAGCAGTAATCTACAGATGTGGCCAGCCTTGATGTTAATCGTTGGTCAAGGTGCTCTCTCACTGGGCTCTGTAATTGTGGACTCTATTGTGTGTGGTCATGTGACCCAAGGTGAGGGGAGAAATTTAAAGGTGATCTCAGAGGTAAGTGTTTCACATGATGGCGCAGCGGTAGAGTTGCTGCCTTACAGCACTTGCAGTGCCGGAGACCCGGGTTCGATCCCGACTACACGTGCAGTCTGTACGGAGTTTGTAAGTTCTCCCCGTGACCTGCGTGGGTTTTCTCCGAGACCTTCGGTTTCCTCCCACACTCCAAAGACGTACAGGTATGTAGGTTAATTGGCTTGGTAAATGTAAAAATTGTCCCTAGTGTGTGTAGGATAGTGTTAATATGCGGGGATCGCTGGTCAGCGCGGACACGGTGTTTCCGCTCTATCTCTAAACTAAACTAAATTAAACATAAAGTGATAATTATCTGGCTGAAGACGTGATAGAGGTTGATACATATACCACTTGAAATGAGATTTGGACAGGTTGGATAGGAAAGGTGCTGTTTAGTTTGGAGATACAGCGTGGAAACAGGCCCTTCAACTCACCGAGTCCATGCCAACCAATGATCACCCATACACTAGTTCTTTCTGACAATCTAGGGACAAGCAACAGAAGCCAATTAACCTAAAATTGTCTTTGGAGCGTGGGAGGAAACCGGAGCACCTGGAAATTACACGGTCACAGGGAGAACGTGCTGGCGCTCGAAGGCAGCAACTGTACTGATGCTCCACCGTGCCACTGCAACTCAAGTAGAGTCAAGAGTGTTTCATTCTCATAGGTACTAACAACAGAACAATGACATTTTAACTTGCAGCAGCATAACCAGCCTGTTAACACAGTACTCATAAATAGCATAGTAAACAAAAAACAACAATAAACTACAAACTCTGGTATTTTTGTCAGAATCCCAAAGTCCTTAGCGCAACCAAGACAGTTCATAGCTTGGTTGAAGTATTGTGGTGTTCAAGGCCCTGATGATTGTTGGGAAGTAGCTATTCTTGAATCTGGTGGTCACAGTTTTCAGACTCCTATATATTCTTCCTGATGGCCGGAGTGGAAATGGGAGCATGGCCAAGGTGGTGTGTGGGTCCTTGATGATGCTGGCTGCTTTTGTTCGGGGCAGCACCTCCTGTAGATCCATTGGATGGTGGGGAGGTCAGCACCTGTGAGGGACCAGATGGAAGAGAGATAGGAGTTTACTACTGGTAAATGTTGGTGTGGATAGGCATCACGGTCGGCATGGATGAGATGGGCTGAAGGGACTCATTACTCTGCTGTACAGTTCTATGATTCTATACGATGTTTTTAAACATTTGGGATGTTTATGCAGACTCGTATTTCTCAGGATTTTCTGCAGCGTAATTTTGTAAAGAATATACATCGATTTTCCTAGTACCTTTGGTTCCGGAGCCTTTCTGGATCATCTGATTGGTCACGGCCTCCGAGAGGAGTTGATCGGTACTGGAACGGTCCGCCTAGGCCGCCGAAGGACCGGGATTCCAACCAGGACGTCGGCCTCAAAAGTCGGCTGTGGGAACGGATCTGCCTTGACCACAGGGGGAATATTCGACCTGCTGATCGGCGCGAATGTCCCAATGAGGTTGAGATCGGCCGCCTCACCTGACCTAGGCGCCACATTATCAGGGGTGTCATCCGGGGGAGGGCGGGGGGGGGGGGGAAGGGATTGAAGTGGCTGCTCATCACTTTGTCCGGGTTAAAGGAGGCGCCGAACCATTTCGTGGCATAGTCTAGGACTAGAGACCACAGCCCCAGAATTAAAGACGTTCATTTAGAAAGGAGATGAGGAGAAATTTCTTTAGTCAGAGGGTGGTGAATCTGGAATTCTTTGCCATGGAAGGCTGTAGACAACAAAATGAATATTTTAAGGCAGAGATGGATAGATTCTTGATTGGTACAGGTGTCAGAGATTATGGGGAGAAGGCAGGAGAATGGGGTTAGGAGTGTGAGATAGATCAGCCGTGACTGAATGGCGGAGTAGACTTGATGGCCTAATGGCCTAATTCTACTCCTATTCCTTATGATCAGTTGCTGGAAAATCGGTAGTGGACCTGTACTGCATTTTGAAAGTGTTATCTCTTCCTTCTCTTCCTTCATCAAACCTCCATTTAAACAAGACATTTTAAAATTAAAATAATAACAGAGCATGGTTGAGAAGGAAAATAAACCCAGCCGGCCAGGCAAGAGAAACGGTTAACGTTTCAGGTCTGGGATTTGCATTTTCCAAATCAAGCTCCTTTTTTTTGGCTCCGTGAGCAGATCACTAGCTGTGCAGATTTAATCTGGCTGTCAAACGCAAAGATATCCTCCTTGACATTTCGAGCCAGTGATAGATTCCTGGCCTTAGCTTGCGAGCCAAAGCTGGGGGTTTGCTGGAGCAGCTTTGGAGCAATTCCTCAGGCTCATTGCCTGTCAAGGCTCCCAGATACTGAAGTGATGTTCGGCAAAGTCAGAGTGTGACCCTGGCCAGTTCGGAGAAATTGAGGGGTAGACGGCATTTCCAAGAATTTCACACCGAACAGAAGAGTAGACACAAAATGCTGGAGTAACTCAGCGGGTCAGGCAACATCTCTGGAGAAAAGGAATAGGTGATGTTTTGGGTCGAGACCCTCGATCAGACTTCTCTGAATCCCCAACATCCCCCCACAGGACCCCGCTTTCACCTCCGTCCAATCCCCTCTGACCCCAACCCCCACCCTTGTCATGTTTTCACCATCCCCCGACACATCCCCCTTTCCGATACGGAACAGTCTGTCCTCAACAGAGGCCTCGCCTTTGTTCCCCTCCGCTCCCCACCTCAACGGGTTCCAGGTCTGCCTAGATGTAAAGCTTTTCAAAGCGGTCTGATTAAGGGTCTCGACCCGAAATGTCACCTCTTCCTTTTCTCCAGTGATGCTGCTTTACCCGTGGAGCTCCCACAGCCTTTTGTGTCTATCTTCAGTTTAAACCAGTATCTGCAGTTCCTTCCTACACACAATGCATGGAGATTCACTGATTGAGTTTTTCAGTCTACTGGCAGCTTGTCTTAGTAATCTTAGGCCATCGACCTGTGTGCTCTTGGGCCATAGTATTGTGTCTTTACAGCTCTAGATGGAGACTGTGTCTATCTTCGGTATAAACCAGCATCTGCAGTTCCTTCGTCCGTCATTCATTCATTCATCATCGTTGAAAACATTAGCGATGCAGTGGTGCTGGTTTCCAATGGGAACGGTGACGGACGCACCACACATCTCTGTCCTCCAGTTCCTGCGGACATGGGTGGTCAGTGGGAGGGGTTTGGAGACGGCTGCCTGCCAGCAGCATTTCTACTTTTTTTGTTTTTTTAGTATGTCCAAATATTTGTTTTAGTGTCTCTCGGTGTGTCTTGTGTGGGGGGTGGTGAGGGGGGGGTAAGGGGGGAACTGCTTTCGGTCGCCTCCTCCACGGAGAGGCGACTTTTTCCATTTCGCCTCCCTCCCGGCCTAACACCAAGGATTGGTGCGACCTTTCTCGGAGTCGGGCCCGGAGCTTCAGCAGCAGACGCAGCGTGGACTTCTCATCGTAGAGCGGTCGAGCCCTCGCCGGGGGTCGCCAGAAGGGAGTGCTCCGATCGCTGGCCCGCCAACTGTTACATCCTGAATCTGCGGAGCTTCAGCAGCCTGGGATCCCTCGTTGGGGATCCCGGAGGAGAAGAGCTCCGACCCCCGGCCCGCGGCCTACAACATCTTGAAGCAGTGCTTCTAGCCGCGGCACGGCGGGGACTTAGATCTTCGACCGCCGGCCTGCGGCCTACATCATCTTGAAGTCTCCGGTAGGGAAGTACCGATTCTGGTCTTACCTGCCAGACGAGAGGGCCTGTACATCTGCAGAGGTTTGTGGTCCTGACCACGGGGAAAAATGGAGGAGGACTGACCGGACTTTGTGCCTTCCACCACAGTGATGAATGTTGTGGTGGATGTTTTGTGTTAAATTTTTTATTGTGTAATGTCTGTTCTTTTTTTTTGTACCGCTGCTGGCAAGTTCATTTCACAGCACTTCATTGTGTATGTGACGAATAAATCTGACTATTGACTATTGACTATTCCGCCGCTGGAAGTATAGGATTTTGGTGTGTGTGTGCTTTATCATCATTCCTTGCGAAGCTATGTACGACAGTGATCGCAACTTCTACTGAAGTGTGGATGGCTGTTGGCTCGCTGGAAGCTCATCCGCCCTTTGACAGGTCTTGTTTTTGGTCCTGCTGGGGGTCCACAGCCCCCACCTCACCTGGCAAACCAGGTGGGGGAGATGGTTTAGTCGCCGACTATCCGACCATGGAGCAGGTAGCACGGGATTACATGGTACCCATGGCGGGGGGGGGGGGGGGGGGACTCCCCCCGACCTGAGAAACTCAGAAGAGTAAAATGTTAGCTTTTAAGAAGAGGGCTTGCAAATAAGAGGCCTTTTGACACCATATAGGAGATGTAGCAAGGATGTAAGAGAATGATTTTTACACAACAGGTAAAAGAAAACATATGGAAGGAGGAGACACAAGGAACTGAAACGCTGGAATCTTAACTGAAAAAATGAAGTGCTGGAGAATTTCAGTTAGAACTAAGAATTTCTCGAAAATAGACATGGTGGCACAGCGGTAGAGTTGCTGCCTTACAGCGAATGCAGCGGCGGAGCCCGGGTTCAATCCCAACTACCGGTGCTGTCTGTACAGAGTTTGTATGTTCTCCCCGTGACCAGCGTGGGTTTTCTCCGAGATATTTGGTTTCCTCCCAAACTCTTTGGTTTGGCACTTAAAGATAGCGGAGTCAGGGGATATGGGGAGAAGGCAGGAATGGGGTACTGATTGGGGATGATCAGCCATGATCACATTGAATGGCGGTGCTGGCTCGAAGGGCCGAATGGCCTTCTGCACATATTGTCTATTGTTTATTGTCTCCCACACACCAAAGACGTACAGGTTTGTAGGTTAATTGGCTTGGAAAATGTAAACAAATGGTCCCAAGTGGGTGTAGGACAGTGTTGATGTGCGGGGCTCGCTGGTCAGCGCGGACCCGGTGGGCCAAAGGGCCTGTTTCCGCGCTGTATCTCTAAAACTAAAAACTAAAACTAAAAATGCAAAGTGGTGGAGGAACTCAGCGGGTCAGGCAGCATCTCTGGAGACAAAGGGTGGGTGACATTTTGGGTCGGAACCCTTCTTCAGACTGACAGTAGGGGGAGGGTGGGGGTGAAGAGGTGGAGGCGAGGAAAGGCCAGGACCACAAATGACCCCAGGCAGGGCGGTGCCTGGTCGACCCATTGTTGGCGAGGGAAAGTGCGATCTCAAGAGGGATACATTGTGGAGCGTGGAGACCGAGTCTTTTCTCTCTTTCAGCGAGCCGTGACTGTTTAACAGCTGGAAACCTCAGTGTAGATGCAAGGAACTGCAGATGCTGGTTTACAGAAGATGACACAAAGTTCTGGAGGAACTCTGGAGGAAGGCAGCATCTGTGGAGGGAGTGGACAGATGACATAGAAACATAGAAAATGGGTGCAGGAGTAGGCCCTTCGAGCCAGCACTGCCGTTCAATATGATCATGGCTGATCATCCAAACTCAGTACCCCATTCCGTTTTTTTCCATAGGTTAATTGGCTTGGTATGAATGTGAAATTGTCCCTAGTGTGTGTAGGGTAGTGTTCTTCTTCTTCTTGCGTATGGCGTGCACAGCCTAAAGTTGTAGGACAACTTGTTCTAGTTGATCTTATTTGATAGTGCACACCAGGTTGATTGCATTCGTCCTAACAGGGCGGACCACGTGAAGGTTGCAATCTCCCACCCCAGGGTAGTGTTAATGTGCGGGGATTAATGGCTGGCATGGACCCAGTGGGCCGAAGGGCCTTCTTCCACGTTGCATCTTTAAACTAAACTCCAATGAGGTCAATGGAAGGTCAGGACTGCTCTCCAGAGGATGGATCAGTTGCCTGATAAGAGCTGAGATGACGTTTCAGTCTTCATCCTCTCCCCAGTTACTGCTCCCGAAGACCGAGAGTGCAGACCGGACTAGATTTTGAAAATTTGCCAAGACCTGGTGACTTTTGCATACTGTCTCAGTGGGTTATTTCTATACACTTTGTACTTAATCGGGGACTGTGCTTGGGTATGGTAACACTTTATTCAACTGAATGCAGAAAAGAATTTCACTGTATGCCTGTACATGTGATTCTCTTCACTCCCCCCCCCACCCTCCAACTTCAGTCTGAAGAAGGGTTGTGACTCGAAATGTGACCCATCCTTTTTTTCTAGAGATGCTGCCTGACCCGCTGAGTCACTCCAGCACTTTGTGTCAATCTTTGACAATAAAGAACCACTGTAATAATGAACCATTGGGACCCTTCTTCAGCCAAAAACGAAAGGGTAGCTGGGGAGAAGGTAGGTACACCCAAGGAGGGAATTTATTCCGAGAGCCAGATGAAATGGCGGAGATATAAATAAATACATTTTAAAAAATCAATCACCAATTCTCCTTTGGGTGAAACTCCGCTACCCTTCCAAGCAGTGAATCCCAGCGACTGATTTTTAAAGGCACAATTCTCATTATGCTTTGCTTCTTTTCCCAGTGCTTTAAATCAGTGTTTTCAGGTTGTCAAACTCCTTGCCCCTATGCAGTCTGTCATGTACGCTCTGCATTGTCGGCATGAGGAACTGGTGACCTGGCTGAGCGAGATAGAAAAATATCAGTCGGGGAAATGATAAACCGGCTGTGACAGGCAGGGATTGAGAGTACAAATCCAAGGGGAAATCAGCAGACAAGGTCTGAGGATTCCCACTTAATAAAAAGGACGAACTAAAGGCTCTGTGGCTGCATGCAGAGGGCATATTAATCAAAGCAGTAGGACTAAGCACATAGAAATAAGTAGGTGTGATCGGATAGCCCTTTCACAGACATGAAATGAATTATACTTTATTAGCCAAGTGTGTTTTGCAACATCCGAGGAATTTGATTTGCCTTACAGTCATACTAATAAATAGCAACAGAACACACAAAACACATTTTAACGAACATCCACCAGAGTGACTCCTCCACATGCCTCACTGTGATGGAAGGCGAAAAAAAAGTCCTCCAGCAGTCGGGGGCCACTAACCTTCCATTCACGGGACGATCTTACTCTTGTAGCCGGCGGCAGGCCTCCTCATCGGGGCGATCAAGGTCCTGCATCGGAGGGATGTCAGCTCCCCCGCGCCAGCCAATCTGACTCCGGGTTGGGTCTTGTAGAACGTCGTGCGGCTTTTGGAGTTTCCCGACATCGGTCTCTTACCCAAGACTGCGAGCTCCTGATGTTGAAATCCGCACGCCGCGGTTGGAGCGTCGATCCCAGTCAAACTATCGGCTCCGATGTTAAGTCCACGTCCCCGCGGTGGGGCTCAAAGTCAATCCCGAGCGAGGCCTCCAGCTCCATGATGTTAGGCCGCAGAGCGACCGGAGATACGATCTGGAAAACAATCGCATCTCCGGCAAGGTAAGAGATTGAAAAAAAGTTTCCCCTGACCCCCTCCCCCACCCCCCACATAAAACAAACCGGAGAATATTCACACAAACTTTTTAAACACACTTCAAAAGCAACAGAACACACAAAATACATTTTAACATAAACATCCACCACAGTGACTACTCCACATTCCTCACTGAGATGGAAGGTTAAAAAAAAAGCGAAATCTCTTCCCTTCTTTGTTCTCCCGCGGTCGGGGGCCTCGAGCCTTCCGTTGAGGGAGCAAAGAGCGATCTTTGCTCCCGCAGCCGGCGGTTGGGCCCTCAGCATCGGGGCGATCAGGCTTCTGCATCGGGGGGATGTCAGGTCCCCGTGCCAGGCGATCGGATCCCGCGTCAGGGCTGGTCGAACCTTCTGCGTCGTTAGAGCTTCCCGACTCGGTCTCTACCTGATGTGAACGGAGGGAAAGTTTAAAGGAGTTTTTATTTACAGAGAGTGGTTGGTGCAACATTGAAGAGGCAAATACATGAACAGGCAGGGAATTGAAGGATAGAAACCATGCGGGCAGACAGGTCGTTTAAATTGGTATCATATTTAGCACAGTCATCATGGGCCAACACAAAATGCTGGAGTAACTCAGTGGACAAGCAGCGTCTCTGGATAGAACAAATGGGTGACTTTTCGGACCGAGACCATTCTTTAGACTGAGAGGCAGGAGAGAAGAAGGCACAGAGATATAGAAGGGTAAGATGTGCAGACGAGACATCAAAGGGGACAAAGATCAAGGTGAATGTAGAATAGATCATTGTTAGCGAGGGGAAGGTGACAACGAAGCATAGAAAGATAACATTTAATCAGGACAGACTGGTGGGAGAACTAGGAAGGGGAGGGATGGAGAGAGAGGGAAAGCAAGTGTTACTTGAAGTTAGAGAAGCAATGTTCATACTGCTGGGTTGTAAGCTGCCCAAGTAAAATATGAGATGCTGTTCCTGTTCTTCTGTTGTACTGTTCTGTGTTCTGAAGCTCCCTCTCCCTCTTACAATGTCACATCACATTATGTCCAAATCAAGCTTTCTCTACACACACTCTCTGCCGCACATTCCATAGTACAGATGGCAAGAGCTATAAATTAAATAAAATCTCCTGTGCACTGCCCCATGAAGCACTCCCATGGCAGTTAGAGCACGGGTAAGATACAGAGTAAAACTACTTTGCACCGTCCCATTAAGTACTCCCAAGACAGGAACAGCAAAGATTAGATGCGAAGGACTGATCTTTTTACAGACTCGCAGTAAAGACGTCAAATGCACATTAATGGACGGCACGGTGGGGCAGCAGTAGAGTTGCTGCCTCACGGCGCTAGAGACTCGGGTTCGATCATGACTCTGGGTGCTGTCTGTACCGAGTTTGTATGTTCTGCCCGTGACCTGTGTGGGTTTCCTCCCACACACCAAAGGCATACATGTCTGTAGGTTAATTGGCTTTGGTAAAATTGTAAATTGTTCCTAGTGATAGTGCTAGTGTGTGGAGTGATCACTGCACAGTGTGGACTCAGTGGGCCGAAGGGTTTGTTTCCAGACTCCATCTCTGAAATCTAAAAGTCTAAATTCCAACCTTAAATTCTTCAATATTATAGTTCCCATTATAACCATCAATGCATGAAGATCACGGTGCCAAACACTTTAACTCCCTTCCCTTCCCATTCCCACACTGACCTTTCTGTCCTTGGCCTCCTCCATTGTCAGAGTGAGGCCAAATGCAAATTGGAGAAACAGCACCTTATATATTACTACACAGGTTACAACCCAGCGGGATGAATATTGATTTCTCTAACTTCAAGTAACCCATGCATCCCCCCCTCCATCCCATCCCCACCCAAGTCATCGTACTAGTTTCACTCGTCCTGTTGAGTTTCATTGTCTGCATAACTTGTTATCACCTAGCTCAAGCCAACAATTGACCATTGTGGGCTCCATCTTTCCTTGATCATCGTTACTTCTTTGCATACCTTCCACTCATTTGTTCTCTACACCACCCTCTCTATCACCGTCTATATCTCTCATTTCCCTTTCCCCTAACTCAGCCTGAAGAAGCGTCGCGACCCAAAACGTCACCTATCTCTTTTCTCCAGAGATGTTCTCCTAACCCTCTGAGTTACTCTATCTTTTTATATCAATCTTTGATTTAAAGCACCACCTTCCTTCCTACACGCAATGCATAGAGATTCAGTGATTGAGTTTTTCAGTCTACTGGCAGCTTGTCTCGGTAATCTTAGGCCATAGTATTGTCTTTACAGGTCTAGATGGAGATTGACCAGCTAATTTCACATTGGTATCTCTTCTGAGATGCTGTGAAGATTCAGCACAGAAACAGGTCCTTCAGCCCACCTTATCTGTGCTGACCAAGTTGGCATTCCGGGCTAGTCCAATTTGCCTGTATTTTGCCCATAGTCCTCTAAACCCTTCCTATCTATATATCTGATGAAATATTTATATATATATATACTGTATGTACATATCTATATCCATATCTCTATATATATGACGTATGTACATACAGTATATATATATCTATGTGTGTGTATATAATATATATGTATGTGTGTGTATATAATATATATGTATGTATGTGTATATATATATATGTGTGTGTATGTATATATATATATATATATATATATATATATATATATATATATATATATATATATATATATATATATATATATATACACACACACATGCACTACTTGTGTCTCCATTACTCATTGAGTGGAGACACAAGTAAACGCAGATATTGAAATCTCCAGTAAAAAAAGCAAATTGCTGGAGGAACTCAGCGGGTCAGGCAGCATCTGTGGAAGGAAATGGACAGGCGATGTTTCGAATCGAGACCTTTCATCAGTGTGAAACGTCGTCTGTGCATGTCCCTCCACAGATGCTGCCTGACCCGCTGAGTTCCTCCACCAGTTTCTGCTCTTCGCGCAAAGACATGTTCATTCAGGGTGGCCTGCCCCTTTAACACACGGGTCGACTGGATTCACCCCGCCAAGACTGCTCAAAACGTTAACCAGCTCTGAACCAAAGATCATCCTCTGAACCCCCCCCCCCCAATTAAAGAATGAATCACATATCTGTTTCACCAGATCTTTTGAACCAGATTTCAGGAATAATGCCGCAATTGAGAAGGTCGTTGCTGGATGTTACATTGAAATTGAGTTACAAGGAACTGCAGATGCCCATTTACACCGAAGATGGACACACCAAAAATGCTGGAGTAATTAACTCAGTAGATCAGGCAGCTTCTGTGGACAAGTGGTGTTTCGGGTCGAGACACCTTCTTCAGACTGAAGTCTTCTGCAGTCTTCTGGTCTGAGGAAGGGTCTTGACCCGAAACATCACCTACCCGTGTTCACCTACATAAAAACCGCTCGAGCTTCCAACGGACTTTGCTCGAACTGGACATCCGCTCACCCCCCGCTTCCGGTAAGGTCGTGCTTGCCGCATGGAAGCGCATGCCCGTGGGACAGGCCGTACGGTGATCACTCGGCCTCCGCGCGGCACCCGCATCCGGTAAGGTCGCGCTTGCCGCATGGAAGCGCATGCCCGTGGGACAGGCCGTACGGTGATCACTCGGCCTCCGTGCGGAACCCGCTTCCGGTAAGGTCGCGCTCGCCGCATGGAAGCGCATGCCCGTGGGACAGGCCGTACGGTGATCACTCGGCAGCCGCGCGGCCCCTGCTTCCGGGGAGGTCGCGCTTGCCGCATGGAATCGCCTGCGCGTGGGACAGGCCCTTTACTTGCAGCACAACAGAATATGTCAACATAATACAGAACAGGAGATAAAAGTTCAGTGTATCTATATATCATAGACCATATATATATACACAATAAATAAACAGATAAAGTGTTATTGTTATTGTTCAGAATTTGTTTGATGTCGTGTTTAATAGCCTGATGGCTGTGAGTATAGTAGTATAGTATAGTATAGTATAGTGAGTAGAAGCTGTTCCTGAACCTGGATGTTCCAGATTTCCTGTACCTTTTTCCCGATGGCAACGGAGAGATGCATGTGTGGCCAGGATGGTGTGGGTCTTTGATGATGTTGGCAGCCTTTTTGAGGCAGCGACTGCGATAGATCCCATCGATGGTGGGGAGGTCAGAGCCGATGATGGCCAGGGCAGTGGTCACAACTTTCTGCATTCTTTTCCGCTCCTGGACGTTCAAGTTGCCGAACCAATCCAAGATGCAACCAGTCAGTATGCTCTCTACTGTGTACCTGTAGAAGTTCGAGATAGTCCTCCTTGACATACCGGCTGACGGGGTACACATAAAATGCTGGAGTCAGGCAACATCTCTGGAGAGAAGGAATGGGTGATGTTTCAGGTCGAGACCCTTCTTCAGACTTTCCTACACATTTTGTGGGCTGACAGGCCAGTTCCTGGGCCGTATTGTTCTATGTACAGTGCCTTTCATAATGTTTGGGACAAAGACCCATCATTTATTTATTTGCCTCTGTACTCCATTATGAGATTCGTAATAGAAAAAATCACGTGGTTAAAGTGTACATTGTCAGATTTTAATAAAGGCCATTTTTATACATTTTGGTTTCACCATGTCGAAATTACCGCAGTGTTTATACATAGTCACCTATTTCAGGGCACTATAATGTTTGGGACACAGCAATGACATGTAAATGAAAATAGTCATGTTTAGTATTTTGTTGCATATCCTTTGCATGCAATGACTGCTTGAAGCCTGCGATTCATAGACATCACCAGTTGCTGGGTGTCTTCTCTGGTGATGCTCTGCCAGGCCTGTATTGCAGCCATCTTTAGCTCATGCTTGTTTTGGGGGCTAGTCCCCTTCAGTTTTCTCTTCGGCATATAAAAGGCATGCTCAATTGGGTTCAGATCGGGTGATTGACTTGGCCACTCAAGAATTGACCATTTTTTAGCTTTGAAAAATTCCTTTGTTGCTTTAGCAGTATGTTTGGGATCATTGTCTTGCTGTAGAATGAACTGCCATCCAATGAGTTTTGAGGCATTTGTTTGAACTTGAGCAGATAGGATTCATTCATAATGCTACTAACATCAGCAATTGTATCATCAATGAAGATAAGTGAGCCAGTACCTTCAGCAGCCATACATGCCCAGGCCATAACACCCCCACCACTGTGTTTCACAGATGAGGTGGTATGCTTTGGATCTTGGACAATTCATTCTCCATACTTTGCTCTTGCCATCACTCTGATATAAGTTAATCTTCGTCTCATCTGTCCACAAGACCTTTTTCCAGAACTGTGGTTGCTCTTTTAAGTACTTCTTGGCAAACTGTAACCTGGCCATCCTATTTTCGCGGCTAACCAGTAGTTTGTATCTTGCAGTGTAGCCTCTGTATATCTGTTCATGAAGTCTTCTGCGGACAGTGGTCATTGACAAATCCACACCTGAAGAGTGTTTCTGATCTGTCGGACAGGTGTTTGGGGATTTTTCTTTATTGTAGAGTGAATTCTTCTGTCATCAGCTGTGGAGGCCTTCCTTGGCCTGCCAGTCCCTTTGCGATTAGTAAGCTCACCAGTGCTCTCTTTCTTCTTAATGATGTTCCAAACAGTTGATTTTGGTAAGGTTTGGCTCTAACAGTTTTATTCTTGTTTCTCAGTCTCATATTGACTTATTTGACTTTCATTGGCACAACTTTGGTCCTCATGTTGATAAACAGCATTAAAAGTTTCCAACGGTGATGGAAAGACCAGAGGAAAGATTAGGCGCTGAGAGCTCTCTTATATCTGCATTAAGGAGGCAATTAAACACACCTGAGCAATTACAAACACCAGTGAAGCCATGTGTCCCAAACATTATGGTGCCCTGAAATGGGGGGGACTATGTATAAATACAGCTGTAAATTCTACATGGTGAAACCAAAATGTATAAAAATGGCCTTTAATAAAATCTGACAATGTGCACTTTAACCACATGTGATTTTTTCTATTACAAATCTCAAATTGTGGAGCACAGAGGCAAATAAATAAATGAAGGGTCTTTGTCCTAAAAATTATGGAGGTCAACATGAGGACCAAAGTTGTGCCAACCTCATTGCTCTTTTTCCTGCACTTTCACTGTAACTGTAACACTGTAATTCTGTAACACTATATTCCACCCTCTGGTATTTGTTTTCTTTGCACTGCCTGTTGTACTTGCGTATGGCTTAATTTGTGTATAGTATGATTTGAGTGAATAACACACAACGTTTTTCACTGTTTCTCTGCATGGCAATGAGGGTGAATGGCACATGACAATAATAAATCATTAACAATACTCAATCCTTTGTCAAACCGACATCTCTCAAAGGTTAAAAATTAGATTTTCAAATATCTAGAATTGTTTGTATTACAAAAAGGATATTAAAGGTTAAAAAATAATATGTATTAATTAAATTACCCTGTCAACTCCTCAAATGGTTTAGGAGAAACAAGAAACTGCAGATCCTGATGTATAAAAAAAGACAAAGCGCTGGAGTAACTCAGCAAATCAGGCAGCATCGCTGGAGAATGTGGATTGGTGAGGTTTTGGGTCTGGGTCCTTCTTCCCTTATGGAGGAACCAGACGGTCTTAAGAGGGGTCTGAAGAAGGGTCCCAACCTAAAACGTCACCCATTATTTTTCTCCAGCGATGCTGCCTGACTCTGAGTTCCTCCAGCACTTAGTGCCTATCTTTGGTATAGAAACATAGAAACATAGAAAGTAGGTGCGAGAGCAGACCACCAGGCCCATCGAGCCCGCACCGCCATTCGCTCATGGCTGAACACCAAACAGACACCCTTACCCACAAACAGTAGACACAAGACACAGAACACAAGACACTACCCTCCCCTTTATATCGCTATCACCCCTCTCCACCCCAAGAACCGCGTGATCTCCTGGGGGAGGCAAAAAACCGGATAAAAACCCAGGTCCAATTCGGGAAAAAAATCCGGGAAATTCCTCTCCGACCCCAATCCAGGCGATCGACACTTGTCCAGGAGATCACTCAGGTCTTACTATACTAACCATACCTAGGTCCATATCCCTGCCCTCTCCCCGTAGCCCCTTATCCCCTTGGCAGCTAAAAAAACATCTATTTTAGACTTAAATATATTTAATGTTTCTGCTTCCACTGCTCCCTGGGGCAGTGAATTCCATAAATTAACCACCCTCTGGGTGAAGAAGTTCTTCCTCATCTCAGTTTTAAAAGAGCCCCCTCTTATTCTACAACTATGTCCCCTAGTTCTAGTTTCCCCGATCATTGGGAACATCCTCGGTGCATCCACCCGATCAAGGCCCCTCACGATCTTATATGTTTCAATGAGATCGCCTCTCATTCTTCTAAACTCCAAAGAGTAGAGTTCCAGCCTACTTAACCTTTCCTCATATGTCAATCCCCTCATTGCAGGAATTAATCTTGTAAACCTTCGCTGCACTGCCTCCAGGGCCAGTACATCCTTTCTTAAGTATGGACCCCAGAACTGTACACAGTATTCCAAATGTGGTCTCACTAATACTGTGTACAGCTGCAGCAAGACCTCCGTGTTTTTATACTCAATCCCCCTAGCAATAAAGGCCAAAACTCCATTGGCCTTCCTGATTGCTTGCTGCACCTGCATACTAACTTTTAGTGATTCATGTACTACTACCCCTAGATCCCTTTGCGTTGCATTACAACGCAGCTCCACCTCATTTAGAAAATAACTTGCCCTATCATTTTTTTTCCCAAAGTGAATGACTTCACATTTATTAGTATTAAATTTCATCTGCCAAGTTGTTGCCCACTCACCTAGCTTATCTATATCCTTTTGCAGACTCTTCCTATCCTCCTCATCCCCTACTTTTCCTCCCATTTTTGTATCGTCCGCAAATTTTGATATATTACACTTGGTTCCCTCCTCCAAATCATTTATATAAATTGTGAACAACTGGGGTCCCAGCACCGACCCTTGCGGAACCCCGCTAGTTACCGGTTGCCATCCCGAGTATGAACCATTTATCCCCACTCTCTGCTTCCTATTTGTTAGCCAATCCTCTACCCATGCTAATATATTACCCCCAATCCCATAATTTTTTATTTTTAGCAATAGTCTCTTATGTGGCACCTTGTCAAAAGCCTTTTGGAAGTCCAAGTATACCACATCCACCGGTTCCCCTTTATCCACCCGGGTTGTTACTTCCTCAAAGAATTCGAGCAGATTCGTTAAACAGGACTTCCCCTTCACAAAACCATGCTGGTTCTGTCCGATGAAGTCATGTTTATCCAAGTGCCCCGTTAGTGTTTCTTTAATAATTGTCTCTAACATTTTACCCACCACCGATGTTAGACTAACCGGTCTATAGTTACCCGCCTTCTGTTTACTTCCTTTTTTAAATATAGGTGTTACATTGGCCATTTTCCAATCCACTGGGACCGTTCCTGCCTCCAGGGAGTTTTGGAAAATTATCACCAATGCATCCACAATCCCCACCGCTATCTCCCTCAAGACCCTTGGATGTAATCCATCAGGCCCAGGGGATTTATCCTCCTTCAGTCTCATTAATTTCCCTAATACCACCTCCTTGGTGATCTTAATAGTATTTAGCTCCTCCATTCCTACCGCCCCCTGTTTATCCAGCGTTGGAATATTTTTTGTGTCTTCTATGGTGAAGACTGATACAAAATACTCGTTTAATGCCTTTGCCATTTCCATGTTCCCCACCAACAACTCTCCAGTCTCACCCTCCAATGGACCAACGTTCACCTTAGCCACCCTTTTTCTTTTTATATAGCTATAAAAACTCTTACTATTAGTTTTTATGTTGTTCGCTAAATTCCTTTCATAGTCTATTTTCCCCGTCTTAATTAATCTCTTAGTTATTTTTTGCTGACCTTTAAATGCTTCCCAATCCTCTACCCTCCCACTATCTCTAGCTACCTTATATGCCCTTGCCTTCAGCCGAATACTATCCTTTATAGTTTTACTGAGCCATGGCTGACTGTTCTTTCCCTTACCCCTTTTTTTCTTCATAGGAATAAATTTTTCTTGAAGGTTATACAGTAGATCCTTAAACGTACACCACTGCTCATGTACCGTCTTATTCTTGAGTCTGCTATCCCAGTCAACTTTGATCAGCTCAGTCCTCATACCTTCATAATCCCCTTTATTTAGACTAAGTACCCTAGCCTGAGTTTCAACCTGCTCTCCTTCTATTTGAATATGGAATTCGACCATATTGTGGTCACTTGTTCCCAACGAGTCCCTAACTATGACATTTTTAATTAATCCTGCTTCATTACACAGGACCAGATCCAAGATTGCCTCCCTCCTTGTCGGTTCTGTGACATACTGTTCTAGGAACCCGTCTCTAATACATTCTATAAACTCTTCCTCTAGTCTACCCTGCCCAGTTTGGTTTGCCCAATTAATATGAAAATTGAAGTCCCCCATGATTACAGCAGTTCCCTTTTTACATGCGTCAACTATTTGCAGATTTATGTTCTGACTAACAGCGTCACAGCTATTTGGAGGTCTATAAATTACACCCACTAGTGTTTTTTTCCCCTTGTTATTCTCTATCTGTACCCAAGCTGTTTCACTATCCTGATCCTTCAACGCAATATCCTTCCTCTCTATTGCCGTTATTCCCTCCCTTATTAAAAGGGCCACCCCTCCTCCCTTTCTTTCCTGTCTATTTTTTCTAATTGTCGAGTACCCCTCTATATTTAACTCCCAATGCTGATCCCCTTGCAGCCATGTCTCCGTAATGGCCACGATATCATAACTATATGTACTTAATTGCACCGTTAATTCATTTATCTTATTTCGAATACTCCGTGCATTTAGATACAGCACTTTCAGATGATTTTTACTACCCTTCCTTTCTGTTTTTGCCCCTTTTACATCTAGAGCTTTATCTTCACACATTCTGGATCCTCCTGTCACATTTTGATTTTCCGTTTCCCCACTGATACCCTGCTCTATTTCCTCTACCCCTGCCGTTATTACCCCCCTTGATACCTCCCCCCCCGCTACTTAGTTTAAAGACCTCTCTACTGCCCTAGTTATATGATTTGCCAGGACCCCAGTCCCAGCACCGTTCAGGTGAAGTCCGTCCTTACAGAACAGATCCCCCCTGTCCCAGTACTGGTGCCAGTGGCCCAAGAAACCAAACCCATTTTTCCCACACCAGTCTTTGAGCCACGCATTCAGCTTTTTAATTTTTCGTACCCTCGCCGATTTGGCCCGTGGCTCAGGTAGCAATCCGGAGATCAGTACCCTCGAGGTTCTGCTTTTTAATTTATTCCCTAACTGCTCAAACTCGTTCAGCAGATCCTCCTTCCTCGTCCTTCCTATGTCATTGGTCCCCACATGGACCACGACCACTGGATCCTCCCCCTCACTCTGCAAATTTCTCTCCAGCATCGCAGAGATATCCTTAACCCTAGCACCGGGTAGGCAACACAGCCTTCGGGACATGTTCTGCTGGCCGCAGAGAACCTTATCTACCCCCCGAATAATACTATCCCCTATCACCACGGCATTTCTTCTAACTCCCCCCTCTTGAATGGCCCCCTGATCCACGGTGCTGCAGCCAGGTTGCTCATCCCTCCCACAGCCCCTGATCCCGTCCTCACATTGAGTAAGAGCCTCGGTCATGCTCGTCAGGGACAATGGCTGTGGCTCCTGCCGCATCTCCTCCTGGTTCCCCCTACCTGCCTCGCTTATGGCCACACCTTCCTTTCCCTGCTCACTAACTACTGAATTAGTTAAACTGGTCGGTGTGACCATCCCCTGGCACAAAACATCCAGGTAATACTCCCCCTCCCTGATGCACCGCAGCGTATGAAGTTGGGTCTCCAGCTCATCAATGCGGAGCTCGAGTTCCGCTAGCTTCAAACACTTACTGCAGCTGTAGGGATCATCTACATCAATGGTGTCGACAATTTCCCACATCTCACAGTATTGGCACATCTCCTGGCCACCCATCTTATATAAGTAATTAACTGGTCCTATTAAGAATAAAGTCTGCCTGTGCTTGGCTTCTACTTTTCAACTGTTTTTCCCCCCTCTGACTCACTTCTCTCCTCCCACTCGGGCTAGAGCCAATCAGTCGTATCTCTTGCTAATCTCCTGCTGCTGTTGCTCCCAAATCTACAGCAGTTCTGTATAAACCAACATCTGCTGTTCTTTGTTTCAATTTAAGTGTAAGTTAAAAGACTTGCTACAGTATGCACCAGATTGCACAATTTCAAGCTGAAAAATGCATTGTCCCAAAAAAGAATTGTCCCTAGTGTGTGTAGGATAGTGTTAATGTGGGGGGATCGCTTGGCTGCGCTGACCCGGTGGACCGAAGGGCCTGTTTCCGCGCTGTGTCTCTAAACAAAACTAAGGGTCCCAATCCTTAAACTGTTTAAGTATATAGGACAGGGCTGCCAACATTAGGTGAGAGTTGAGAGTGAGAAATTGTGAGGGAGCGTAGCGACCGAGGGGGGAGGGTGCTTATGCATTTTTCAGCTTGAAATTGTGCAATCTGGTGCATACTGTAGAAAGTCTTTTAACTTACACTTAAATGCAACATTTATGCTTCAAATTGGATTAGGTATGAATAAGGTTAGGCTAAATTACATTCCTAATTACATTCCACAGTAGAGCCAGGCTCTGATCAAAAGGTACAGCACATGAATGACCTTAGTATATTCATGTATGGAAATCAGATTATAATTTATGCTGTTATGCATTTATAGAGAGAAACAAAAATATAGAAACAAGGCAAGAGGAGTCAGACTACCATCACTGTTCTGCACAAATAAATCAATCAACCTTTCCCTTTGACTATAGAAACAAGACAAAAATAATGCCACATATTCAACCGTACATGGTTCAATGAAATTAAGATATATATGTGAAACATATATATGGAAACAGGCCCTTCGGCCCACCAAGTCCACACCGACCAGCAATCTACCATACACCAGTTGTATCCTACACGCCAGGGACAATTTACAGAAGCCAATTAACCTACAAACCTGCACTCCTTTCGCATGTGGGAGAAACCACAATATCCGGAGAAAACCCATGTGGTCATAGGGAGAATGTACACATACTGTACAGACAGCACACTTAGTCAGGATCAAATCTGGGTCTGTGGTGCTGTAAGGCAACAAGTCTACCACTGCGACACCGTGCCACCTCATCATATTATTTTTTCTGTAATATATTTATTATGGTGTCACGTCAATAAAGATGAACACATGATTCTGATTTCTGCCCTTAGTTGGATAACACACATCTCCAGTCATTGTGTTTTATGGCTGGTTTTAAACCTCTTCAGTCTGAAGGTCTCGACCCGAAACATCACCTATTCTTTCTCTCCAGAGATACTGCGTGTCCTGCTGAGTTATTCCAGCTTTTAGTGTCTATCTTCAGTTTAAACCACCATCTGCAGTTCCTTCCTACACTCTTTGTTAAGCAAAACAGGTACTATTCTCATAATAATATTCACCTCAAATAGTATTTTCTTCACCTCTGTTGCTGCAGAGAATACAATCCCAGTTATCAATATACAATATACAATATACAATATTTATTCATTGTCATTTGAACCTCAGTGAGGCTCAAACGAAACTCTGTTTCTACAGCCATACAAACAAAACAGTTCCTACAACACACACAAACAATTCAATTCACACAAACATCCATCACAGTGAATCTCCTCCTCACTGTGAAGGAAGGCAAAGTCTTTTCTCTCCCCTGTGTACCATTTTTCTCCCGATGTTGAAGCCCCAGGCGGGCGATGGTAAGTCCCACGGCCGTTAAGGCCGCGCCAGGCGATGCACGGCCCCGCTCCAGGTCTTAATGTCTCAAAGTTGGAGCCCCCGGCGGGCGTTGGCATGTCCCACGACAATTAAAGCCGCGCCGGGCGATGTAAGGGTCCGCTCCGGGTCGTTCCAACCCCGCGACACGGGCGGGAGAAGTTGCGTTGCAGAGCTCCGAAAAGCGGTCTCCACCAGGCACCCGCGAGCTCCCGATGTCCCGTCCACCGGGCCTGCGAGCTCTGGAGTCGGGCCGCAGCAGCGAGCCACCACCGCTCCCCACGCTCCGGCCAGCCAGCCCCACGATGGTAAGTAGTCCGCAGGCTCCGCGACTGGAGCTCCCAGGTCGTTCCGGCTGGAGGCCGCTCCACAGTGCTAGGCCCCAATGACAACGGAGACCCGACAGGAAAAAGATCGGGTCCCCCGTGCAGGGAAGAGATTTTAAACGTTTCCCCCCCCCCCCCCCCGCCCCCCACATATACACAGTGAAAAACAGTATAAAAGAACACAACAACTACATTTAACTAGACAAAAAAAATAAAAAAAGACAGACAGGCTGCAGGGGCCGCTGCAACGTGAGTCGCGCCGACAACAAATCTTTCTTCAAAGAGAAAAAATAATTCCAGCCCTGCCAATATGTTCATAAATCGCCCCTGGATCCTCTCCAGAGCAATTGCACCCTTTCTACATTGTGTCATAGTCTTACAGCATGGAAGCAGGCCCTTCATCCCAACTTGTTCATGCAGATCAAGATGCCCCATCTAAACTAGTCCCATTTAGCCGCATTTGGCCCATATCCCTTGAAACCTTGTGTGTGTCAGCGTGAGAATTTCGTCAAATGCCTGAGTCTGACGCTCAATGCGTGAGCGTTGGCAGCCCTGATAGGAGGACAATCTGCCATAGACACCAACAGCAAGAGAAAGGAAAGATTTCACTGGAACCTGAGGGGCATTTCTTTCACACGGGTGGTGGGAATATAGAACAAACTTGATTAGTAAGGGTGTCAAAGGTTATAGGGAGAAGGCAGGAGAATGTGGTTGAGAGGGAACGATAGATCTGCCATGATTGAATGCAGAGCAAACTCAATGGGGTGAATGGCCTAATTCTTCTCCGATCACGTGAATTTATGGCTAGAAATGAGATGCACAAGGTTGGTTTTGGTCTACAGGAAAAACATTACTAATACTTCACTCTGGAATAGGCCCTCAGATTGTTTTACAGTATCTGTAATCGGTGTAAACGATTATTGTTGCTTTGTGTCTGATGTTCACAATGAGACGAGAAGCAATTAACAGTAATAACACAAGGATGTTTTTCTCAATGTTGTGATATATTGCCTGAGGTAAGAACACAGAGTTCTGATTAAAAATAATTAACTTAACGTGCTTGCTTTGCTCTCCTCACGGTTGGTGTTTAACCTGCTGGGTATTTGCAGAACCTTAAAGCCCTGTCCCACGGTACGAGTTCATTCAAGTGCTCTCCCGAGTTTAAAGAAAAATCAAACTCGTGGTAAGCACAGAGAATGAACGTAGTGGGTATGTCGGAGCTCGGGGACATCTCTTAGCGGCTCGTAACGCTAACGGCAGGTACTCGGGAAGACTCGCTAACAGCAGGTAAGCTCGGGAAGACTCGTGAAGATTTTTCAACATGTTGAAAAATGTCCACGAGAGCCCCGAGTACCGACGAGCGGCCATTACCGTAAATCTCCGAGTTCGAATCAGGGCAAACTCGGGAGAGCTCTTGGAATGAACTCGCACCGTGGGGCAGGGGCTGGGCTATAAGGCTTTTAAAGCGGGCGGCACAGTGGTAGATTTGCTGCCTTACAGCACCTATCTCCGGGTTCTCCACTTCCCTCCCGCACTCCGAAGCCGTGTGGGTCTGTAGCTTCAATGGCTTCGGTAAAATTGCAAATTGTCCCTGGTGTGTGGGATAGTGCTAGTGTACGGAGCGATCATTGGTCGGCGCGGACTCGATGGGCCGAAGGGCCTGTCGCCATGCTGTATCTCTAAACTAATCCAAACTAAGCGGCAGCACAGTGGCACAGCTGATAGAGCCGCTGCCTCACAGAGCCAGAGAACCAGGTTCGATCCTGACCTCGGGTGCTTTGTGTGGAATTTGCTCACTCTTCCTGTGACGGCATGGGTTTCCTCCGGGTGCTCAGGTTTCCTCCCACATTCCAAAGACATGTGGAGCACTGGTCCCCCAATATCCCTCTGCACATCAATGCAGTTAAGGGCCTTGCCATTAGCTGTATATTCTTCTTAATGTTCCTCCCATAGTACAGCATGTCACACTTAGTTTTAGAGATACAGTGTGGAAACAGGCCCTTTGCCCACCAAGTCCGTGCCGACCAGCGATCACCCCTACACTAGTTCTACCTTACACACGAAGGACAATTTACAGAATCAACACCCCTGCACGTTTCTGGAATGTGTGAGGAAACCAGAGCACCTGGAGAAAACCCACGGGGTCACTGAGAGAACATGCAAACTCCGTACATAGACATTCACACTAGTTCTATGTTATCCCACTTTCTATGTTCTCCCACTTCCGTACAGACAGCACCCGTAGTCAGGATCTCTGACCCATGTTTGGATTAATTTCCATCTGCCATTTCCCTGGCCATTTCTGTAGTTGATCTATGTCCAGCTGTATACTTTGATAGCCTTCCTCATAGTCTGCGACCACAGTAATGTTTGATGGGATATAAGAAGAAAATTGGGATTAAATTAAATGGGGAGTTGAGGGTCCGCATGGACGTGATGGGCTGAAGGGCCTGTTTGTGCTTTGTGACTGTAAATCAATGCTGCCGGATCCTATTTGCCAAGTGCCCTGTTATTACTTGGAATTATAGATTGCAGAGTACAATATCTTTTTCTCGTCTACCCTGATGTATTACATTAATCTTCTAAACAGCTCGATTGGATCATCCCATAACATTATATACTCAAACAAACACACCAAGTTTATGAAACCTACCCTGATAAATTAGCTGTCCAAGCTGCAGTTCACTCCAGCTCCACTTCACAGAATATATCTTGCAATGAATGTTATACCCTTTATCTGTACACTGTGGACGGCTAGATTGTATTTGTATATAGTCCTTTCTTTGTGTAGAAAGGAACTGCAGATGCTGGTTTCTACCAAAGATAGACGCAAAATGCTGGAGTAATTCATCGGATCAGGCAGCATCTCTGGACAAAAAGGATGGCTGACGTTTTGGGTCGGGACCCTTCTTCAGACTCGGACCCGACCCGAAACGTCACCCATCCTTTTTCTCCAGAGATGCTTGCTGCCTGACCCGCTGAGTTACTCCAGCACTTTGTGTCTACCTTTTGTCTTTTCTTTGACTGGATAGTAAACAGAAAGAGCTTTTCACTGTAGCTCAGTACACGTGACAATAATAAACTAAACTAATTATCATGTTTAAGAAGGAACTGCAGATGCTGGAAAATCGAAGGTAGACAAAAATGCTGGAGACCCGAAACGTTGCCTATTTCCTTCTCTCCATAGATGCTACCTCACCCACTGAGTTTCTCCAGCATTTTTGTCTACAAACTAATTATCATGATCAGTGGCTGCTCAGATTTCATGGTTGGGGAACATTCTGGATTGCAAATTAGGAAGAGGAACTATACTCTAAATGGTGGATGGGATGTATTTCTCGATCTATCACCCCCCTGCAGAGGGGGTGTGAGTGAGTTACCAGACTCAGAACCCAGGGACCTGCACCAATATAGTTTAGAGTGTAGTTTAGAAACACAGCATGGAAACTGGCCCTTCGGCCACCTATTCCATGCCGACCAGTGATCACCGCTGCAGTAATTTATCCTACACACTGGGGACGATTTGCAGAAGCCAATTAACCTCCAAACTTGCACGTCCTTGGAATGTGGGTGAAAACCCATGCGCTCCCGGGGAGAACATACAAACTCCGTACAGGCAGCCCCCGTAGTCAGGATTGAGCCCAGGTCTCTGGCGCTGTATGGCAGCACCTCGACCACTGTGACCATGTGGGTTTCCTCCGGGTGCTCCGGTTTCCTCCCACACTCTAAAGATGTGCGGGTTTGTAGGTTAATTGGCTTCTGTAAATTGTCCCCTAGTGTGTAGGATAGAACTAGTGTATGGGTGATAATTGGCTGGTGGAAACGCGGTCGGCCGAAGGGCCTGTTTCCACGCAGTATTTCTAAACTAAACTAAAAGTTACAATTTATTAATAGAATAAATATGGAAGAAAAAAGAAAGAACACCCTCCGGTCACTAATAACCCTTTGGGATGGAAATCAGGTGGCCTTAGTTTAGTTTGGAGATTTAAACCCCTGTCCCATGGTACGAGTTCATTCCAAGAGCTTGCCCTGATTCGAACTCGGAGATTTACGGTAATGGCCACTCGTCGGTACTCGGGGCTCTTGTGGACATTTTTCATCATGTTGAAAAATCTTCACGAGTCTTCCCGTGCTTACCTGCCGTTAGCGAGTCTTCCCGAGTACCTGCCGTTAGTGCTAAGAGACGTCCCTGAGCTCCGACGTACCCGCTACGTTCATTCTCTGTGCTTATCACGAGTTTTATTTTTTTTAAACTCGGGAGAGCTCTTGGAATAAACTTGTACCGTGGGACAGGGCTATTAGTTCAGTTTAGACATACAGCGCGGAAACAGGCCCTTTGGCCCACCGGGTTCGCACCGACCAGCGATCCCTGCTCATTAACACTACCCTGCACCCACTAGGGACAATTTTTACATCTACCAAGTCAATTAACCTACAAACCTGTACGTCTTTGGAGTGTGGGAGGAAACTGGAGATCTCGGAGAAAACCCACGCAGGAAACGGGGAGAACGTACAAACTGCATACAGAAGCACCCGTAGTCGGGATCGAACCCGTGTCTCCAGCACTGCATTTGCTGTAAGGCAGCAACTTTACCGCTGCGCCACCGTGACCGCCCTTCTAGTATGTATTCTTGTGTGATTCATAAGTTCTAGGAGCAGAATTGGGCCATTTGGCCCATCAAGTCTACGCCGCCATTTCATCATGGCTGATCTATCTCTCCCTCTAAATAGCATTCTTTTGCCTTCTTCCCATGTCAACTCCTGTCACTCTTACTAATCAAGAATCTGTCAATCTCCGCCTTAAAAATATCCACTGACTTGGCCTCCGCAGCCGTCTATGGCAATGAATTCCACAGATTCACCGCCCTCTGACTAAAGAAATACCTCCTCGTCTCCTTTCTAAAGGTACGTCCTTTTATTCTGAGGCTGTGTGGTCTCTGGTCCTAGACGCTCCCACTAGTGGAAACATTCTCTCCGCATTCACTCTATCCAGGCCTTCTGTGTGCCAGGACTCTGTGCCCCTGGGGAAAAAGGACCACTTATCTAGGTCCTTAAGGGCCTGTCCCACGGGCATGCGACTCCATGCGGCAAGCGCGACCTAACCGCAAGCGGGGGCCGCGCGGAGGTCGAGTGATCCCCGTACAGGGCTGGTCCCACCAGCATGCGGCTGCATGCCGCAAGCGCTACCAAATCGGAACCGGGGCCGCGCGGAGGTCGAGTGACGTCGAGTGACGTACGGCGGCGAGGCGGTGCGCACGGCCATTGAGGCAGCTGCGTCCGCCGTTGAGGCGGTGCGCACGGCCTCGAGGCAGGTGCGTCCAGCGTCGATGTGGCGCGCACGGCCTCGATGCGGCTGCAGGGCGGCAGGCTGTTGCCGCACGGAATTTTTGAACAGTGTCAGTTTTTCGGAGCTCCGCGCGATGTCGGGACCAGCTCCGCACAACTCCATACTGCTCTGGCGATCGAAGTGGGACGGGCCCCGCGACCTCAGCGCGGCCCCCGCACGGCTCCCGCTTGCGGTTAGGTCGCGCTTGCCGCATGGAGTCGCATGCCCGTGGGACAGGCCCTTTAATCTTGCCCTGCCAACAAACAGAGCATCAAATAAAGCAAAATTGTCATTCAACCCTGCCAACAGTGGGGCAATAGTGGAGGGTTACCCATGCTAGGGGTTTGTGGGTGCTATAATCTTCCCAGAACACGAGCGACTGGAAGATTCTGTAATCTTATCGGCACAAGACTATGAACAACTGGTGTTGTATTGTCGCAGAGGTGATAAAAATGAACTTAGCATTTGCAGCATGAACCTCGGAGGCAATCTGTTTGCAGAGTGATAAGGATTTTAAATGGCTTTCTCTGAGTAATGGCAACAATAAAATTCATGTACGATTGTAGTCAGCACAGTTTAATTTGATTTTGCTCACTAATTCACAGCATGGAGGCGGGGTGGGGGCAGATAACGTACGGCCCCTTGCTGTGTGCTGTCAGAGTCAAAATGCAGGCCTGTAAATATACCGTTGCCTCTCGCACTGCAACATCTCTCCTTGTATCTCTCCAGTGGCCCGGCTTATGAGTTTTTGGAAAATAAATAAGAACTTTTTTTTCGGGCAGTGTTGGTATCGCTGGCGAGATCAGCAGTTATTCTTCACCTACCTTCATGTCAAATACCGGGCTGGTATAAAGTCACACAGCACGGAAACAGGCGATGTGCCGGTTGCTAACCATTTTAACTCTCCGTCCCATTCTCACACTGACCATTCTATCCAGGGCCTCCTCCACTGTCAGTGTGACGCCACAACATATTGGAGGAACAGCTCCTCATATTTCACTTGGGCAGTTCACAACCCAGCGGTATAAATATTGATTTCTCTGATTTCCAGTAACCTCTGCATTCCCTCCCCCCTTCCCTCCCCCACCCAGACGTCCTGCTAGTTTTACTGTTCGCGCCCCCTTGTTATCACCTCTTCTACAGCAAACAATGGATCATTGTGGGCTCTCCGGCCATCAGTACCGGCTGTGATTTGTTCTGTATCTTTTCATACCTCTAGCTTCCCTCTCTCCTGACTCTCAGTCTGAAGAAGGGTCTCGACACGAAACGTCACCCATTCTTTTTTTCCAGAGTTGCTGCCTGACCCACTGAGATTCCAGTATTTTGTGTCTTCCTTCGACGGAAGCAGGCCCCTCGTACGTGCCGACCAAGATGCACCATCCAAGTTAGTTCCATTTGCCTTAGTTTGGACCATATCCCTTTCAAGCTTTCCTTCTTGCTAATGTAAGAGTTGATATGCACCATAAACAACCTCTCAAATCACTTTGTCACCGTGGATGTGTGGTACCTTTGGTTGGAATCATTGAGCCCTGTCCCCCTTCCTCTACTTGGGCACCTGTATTGTTGATGCCTTTTGAAAGCAGGTGAGAAACATCCATGTGCCTGTCCAAGTGTCTTTTAAATGCTGATATAGTACATGCCTCAACTACAGTACCTCCTCTGGCTGCTCGTTCCATATAGTCACCTCTCTCTGATTGGAAAAAGTTGCCCCTCGGGTTCCTATTAAATCTTTCCTCGCCCACATTAAACCTCTGCCCTATCGTTCTTGATTCCCCTACTCTTGCATAAAAAGAAATGGGTAAAAGCATTCACCCTATCTATTTCCCACATGACTTTATTCACCTCAATAAGATCACCTCTCATCTTCCTCCACTCTGAGGGATAGTCCAAGCCTGCCCAGCCTCACCTTTAGCTCGGGGCCCTCGAGTCCTGGCAACATCATGGTAAATCTTCTCTGCTTAATGACATTCTGCCTATAGCAGGATGACTCCACTCCAGTGCAGCCTCACCAACATCTTGTACAACTTTAACGTTATGTCCCAACTTCAATACTCAGTACCCTAAGTGATGAAGGCCAATGGCATATCGAAGTGCCTATCCAAAGGTTTTTTAAATACCACCATCGTATCTGCCTCCACCACCAGACCTAGCAATGTGTTCCAGGCACTCGCCACCCTCTGTGTGAAAACAAAACTGACCCCGTTCATAGAGTCATAGTGTGATACATTGTGGAAACAGGCCCTTCGACCCAACTTGCCCACATAGGCCAACAAATGTCCCAGCTACACGAGGCCCACTTTCCTGCACTTGGTCCATATCCCGCCAAACCTGTCCTATCCATAAACCTGTCTAACTGTATCTTAAATGATGGGATAGTCCCAGCCCCAACTACCTCCTTGGGAGCTTGTTCCATACACTCACCACCCTTTGTGTGATCCAAGTTACCCCTTGGATTCCTATTAAATCTTTTCCCCTTCACCTTGAACCTTTGTCCTCTGGTCCTTGATTCCCCTACTCTGGGCAAAAGACTCTGTGCATCTACCCAATCTATTCCTCTCATGATTTTGTATACCTCTATAAGACCACCCTTCATCCTCCTGCGCTCCATGGAATAGAGACCCAGCCTACTCAACCTCTCCCTATAGCTCACACCCTCTAGTCCTGGCAACATCCTTGTAAATCTTTTCTGAACCCTTTCAAGCTTGACAATATCTTTCCCATAACATGGTGCCCAGAACTGAACTCCTTAAAAATGGCCCTGCACATTGAAGGGACTCAGTGGCACAGTGGCAAACTTGCAGCGTTCAGTGCCAGAGATCTGCTGTTCGATCCTGACTGTAGGTGCAGTCCTCGTACATTCTCCCTGTGACCATGTAGGCTTTCTCAGTGTGCTCCGCTTTTCTCTCACACTTCAAAGATATACCGGTTAGTAGGTTAATTGACTTTGGTAAGAATTGTAAATTGTCCTTGGTGTATAGGATTGTACTAGTCTACGGGGATTGCAGGTCGGCGTGGACTCAGTGGGCCGAAGGGCCTGTTTTCACGCTGTGTCTCTAAACTATACTAAACCACACTGCAAAGACGTACAGGTTTGTAAGTTTGTGTAAGAAAGAACCACAGATGTTGGTTTAAATGAAGGTAGACACAAAATACTGGAGTAACTCAGTGGGTGAGGCAGCATCTCTGGAAAGAAGGAATGGGCGACCTTTCGGGTCGAGACCCTTCTTCAGTCTGAAAAAGGGTCTCAACCCGAAATGTCGCCCATTACTTCTCTCCAGAGATGCTGCCTCACCCACTGAGTTACTCCAGCATTTTGTGTCTACCTCAGGTTTGCAAGTTAATTGGCTTCTGTTAATTGTAAATTGCCCCTCATGTGTAGGATAGGGCTAGTGTACGGGGTGAACTCATGTCGGCACTGGTTGACGAGGGGCCTGTTTCCACACTGTAGCTCTGAAGTCAAAAGTAAAGTCATCCTTGTGAAGACAGCATTGATTGTGTCTCTTTGGTGCTTTGAAGTGATCTCCTGTGGCTCGTGTGCCTCAGAAGCGCGTAGGAGGAGGCGATTTCAGTGCGTGAAAGCTTCGCTTTGTGCTGCATCTGAGTTTTCAATCCGTCGGCACCTTTTGCTGAAACGGCCAAAGCCTGTGGTGACTTCCAGAAGATGATGGTGAATTTCATTTCTGATGTCTGCCTTCACTGAGAGGTATCTCCCAAGACATTTAGATTACTTTAGTTTCGCATGGAAAAAGGCCCATTGGCCCACCGAATCCATCGAGCACCCATTTGCACTAATTCTATGTTATTCCACTTCCGCATCCACTCTCTGCACCCCTGAAGAAGGGCACCGACCCGAAACGTCACCCATATTTTTTCTCCAGAGATGCTGCCTGACCCGCTGAGTTCCTTCAGCACTTTGTGTCTATCTCTACACAATAGGGGCAATTTACAGAGGCCTATTAACCTATAAACCTGCACATCTTGGCAATCTTTGTCCTTTGTCTTTGGGAGGAAACCAGAGCACCCGGTGGAAATCCACAGGGAGAACGTGCAAACTCCACACAGACAGTAGCTGAGGTCAGGATTGAACACTGGTCTCTAGCGCTGTGAGGCAGCAGCTCTACCAGTTGCGCCTCTGTGCTGCCCATTTGTGAAGTGATCCACTTTTCTTAGGGCCCTCTGATAGACTGTATGAAATGACTGACTCTCCCGCTGAGCCACTTTTGATAGGTCATAAGCGATAGGAGCAGAATTAGGCCATTCAGCCCATTTAATCTACTCCGCCATTCAATCATGGCTGATCTATCTCTCCCTCCTAACCACATTCCCCCTGCCTTCTCTCTATAACCCCCCGACACCCATACTAATTAAGAATCTATCTATCTCTGCCTTAAAAATATCCACTGACGGCCTCCACAGCTTTCTGTGGCAAATAATTACTCCCCCCCCCCCCCCCCCCATCCTTCTAAACTTCTGAGTCGAGGCCCAGTGCCGTCAACAGCTCATCATTCGTTAACCCACTCGTTCCTGGGATAATTCTTGAGAAATCTCCTCTGAGCCTACAGCCATTAGGCTATTAAACACTACAACCTCAAATAAGTTCTTAACTATATAGACCATTATTGCTCTATTTGTGTGTGTGTGTGCGTGCGCACTGAACCTTTTTTTTCTCATTTAATATATTGTTTACAGTGTACTATGTTTACATATTCTGTCGTGCTGCTGCAGGTAAGAATTTCATTGTTCTATCTGGGACATATTACAATAAAACACTCTTGACTTGGTCTTGAACCCTCTCCAGAGCCAGCACATCCTTCCTCAGATGTGGTGCCCAAAATTGCTCACAATATTCCAAATGCGGCCTGACCAGCGCCTTATAGAGCCTCAACATTACATCCCTGTTCTAGCCCTCTTGAAATAAATCATTGCATTTAAAGTTGAACATGTTGTTGTGGGATGAGTGTTGCACAGAAGCAGAACTGAAGAAGTCAGCAGGAAAAGTTAACGGGGAAAGCAAGCAGATCTATTCATTCTGACTTTTAGGAATTTAAGTTTATAAATTAATTTAAAATTTGGAAATGGTATGAATGAGCATGAAGCTTAGTTTTTTGGAGATCTCACGTGGAAACAGGCACTTCAGCCCACCAAGTCCATGCTGACCATCGATCACCCGTTGACAATTGTTTTCCAGTTTTCCTCCCCCCCCCTTACTCTCATCAGTTTGAAGAAGGGTTCCAACCCTAAACTTCATCTGTCCATTCCCTCTCAAGATGCTGCCCAACATACTGAGTTACTCCAGCTCTTAGTTTTTTTTTTTACCTGTGTAGGGTTATTGGCTGAGGCAGAATCCATGCCAAAGTTTAAAGATGTCTTGTCTGGGCAGAATAAGCAGGTAGGTGGGATGAATAGTATTAATGTGTGTAAAGGGTAAACAATAGGGGGTGGCACAGTGGCGCAACAGTAGAGTTGCTGCCTTACAGAGCCAGAGACCCGAGTTCGATCCTGACTACAGGTGTTGTCTGCACGGAGTTTGTACGTTCTACCCGTGACCGGGTGGGTTTTCTATGGGTGCTCTGGTTTCCTCACGCACTCCAAAGATGTGCGGGTTTGTGGGTTAATTAGCCTCGGTAACATTTGTAAATTGTCCCTAGTGTGTAGGATGGTGTACGGGGTGACCACTGGTCGGCGTGGACTCGGTGAGCCGAAGTGCCCGTTTTCACGCTGTATCTCTAAATGGATAGTCGTGGGTTTGTAGAATGGCTTCTTCATGTGTTATACTTTGATTCCTAATGGCTGTGTTTAGATGTCTTATTTTTACAGCCCAAAAAAAGGTCTTTCATAAGGAGTAGGAGTGGAATTAGGCCATTCGGCTCAGCCATTCAATCATGGCTGATCTATCTCTCCATCCTAATCCCGTCTGTGGCAACAAATTCCACAGATTCATCCCCCTCTGACTAAAAGTCTTTCACTCACTGACCATTTAGCCCCTCCTTTACTAAACCGACACCTATCCAATTTTATTCTCTCCACTTTCCTATTAACTCTTCCCAAGATTCCAACACCCACCAAACACTGGGGTCAATTCATAGAGGGCCACTTAACCTACAAACCCACACGCCTTTGGGATGTGGGAGGAAACTGAAGCACCCGGAGGAAACCCACGTAAGCACAAGGAGAACGTGCAAACTCCGCATAGACACCACCAGAGGGCAGGATTGAACCCAGGTCGCTGGAGCAGTGATGGAGTGGCTCTACCAGTCACTGTGCTAGTACGCTTCGAAAACCTCTTTGAAATATAATTTTCGAAAGATTTAAGAGCAGATTTCCATTTCCGCGAATACCTTCGTGACATTAAGATGTTTCGAATTGCGATGTGTACTGATACAAGCAGGTTTCGAGGAATCAGATCAATGATGAAGATAGAGAACTCCAAGGTTACAAAGAAACTTAATTAAGACATACTGAAATTCAGTAAAACGATTAGTAAAGGATTAATGAATGATTCAGTGGTAATTTATTGTCACATACCTAGGTTACATAAAATTCCTTTTCCGTAAAATTCAGTAATAACAATCTTTCTATAAGTATGTGCAATCATACCTTTGTACAAGTGTAGGAATGGTAGATTCTGAGGCAGTACACAAGAGTCACCATGTGTTGGGCGCCATCTTGTATCAAGCCAAAAGCCAGCAAGGAAACAGGCCCTTCAGCCCACCAGGTCCGTGCCGACCAGCGATCCCCGCACATTAACACTATCCTACACCCACTAGGAACTGTTTTTACATTTACCAAGCCAATTAACCTACACTGGAGTGTGGGAGGAAACCGAAGATCTCGGAGTAAACCCACGCAGGTCACTGGGAGGACGTACAAACTCCGTACAGACAGCACCTGTAGTCAGGATCGAACCCGGGTCTCCGGCGCTGAATTGGCTGTAAGGCAGCAACTCTACCGCTGCGCCACCATGACCGATATATACAATGTTTAAAACATTAAGTGTTTCTATTACAAAGACATTTCAAAGACATGTGGACAGGTACATGGACAGGAAAGGTATAGAGGGATACGGGCCAAACACAGGCAGGTGGGACTAGTGTAGATGGGCCATCATGGCAACATGGGCAAGTTGGGCTGAAGGGCCTGTTTCCATGCTGTAAACATTGGACAGTACAGTACATAGAACAGTGTTTGGCCCACAATGTCTGTGCCGAACATGATGCCAAGACCAACCTTTATCTGCCTGCACATATTCCTTATCCCTCCATTCCCTGCATACCTATGTGCCTATCCAAAAGTCTCATGGAATGAGCTGCCAGAGGAAGTGATAGGTGTTGTTGGTAGGCCCCCCTCGGTCATGACTGACCATGGGTGATGCATCCTAGTTTGCAGGTGATGTGTGGTCGGATGCAAGCCTGGGCGATGTCATATGGAGGACAGGCTGTTGCCCATGCAGCACGTCTCCCCTCTCCACGTCGCTGATCGATGCAAAGGAACTGCAGGGCTGTTACAGTTTGGCGCCGGCGCCGTCGCAGGAGCTGCCAGAGCGAGGTTGGAGACAACGACGAACTGCCTTCGGGGCTCCGACTCCGGATTTTCTTGAGGTTTACTCCTGGAGCCTTTTCCATGACTGGATATGCCCACAAGGCAGTGGAGGTTTTAAATCAGAGTTTTCCCTCTCCTAGATGGACTGCCTTCCCAGGCCGACGAGCCCCATCTGCCCGAGACTCGTGGGGGCGGGAGCGTCTACCTTCCCGTGCAGGTCTATAACACCTGCCCACTGCCCATAGGTGTGGGTACAATTACAATGTTTAAAATACATTTTTGGACAGGTTCATGGATAGGAAAATGCAGAGGAATATTGGCAAAACACAGGCAAATGGTAGTAGCTCGGACAGACAACTAGGTTGGGCCGAAACGCCTGATCCTGTGCTGTACTGTTCTATGTGTAGTTATGGTCATTGTAACTTAAACTCTCTAAATCCTCCTAAATATTTTCCGCACCCCACTTTTTGTTCCAACTTCGAACAGTACACGAACATGTCCTTCAGCCCACAATGTGCCAAATATGACGTCAAGTTAAACTATCCATAATCCCTATCCCTCCATTCCTTGCATAACCATATGCATATCTAAAAGTCTCTTAACCACCACTATTGTATCTGCCTCCATCACCACCCCTGGCAATGTGTTCCAGGCACTAACACCCTCTGTATTTAACAACTTGCCCTGCACATCTGTACATTTTGCCTCTCTCACCTCCAGCTATGCCATCTAGTCTTTGAGATTTCAGTTTGAGAAAGGTCTCGACCGGAAACATTGTCTATCCATGTTCTCTAGAGATGTTGCCTGACCCGCTGAGTTACTCCAGCACTCTGTGAAACATCACCTATCCATGTTCTCCAGAGATGCTGCCTGACCCGCTGAGTTACTCCAGCACTTTGTGTCTATTTCTATATTTCAGATTAAAGCATCTACAGTTATATTTGATTTCCAGGAGTTTTATTGAGATTTCTTTCCCTCTTGTTATTTGTCTCTCCCAAAAATGTGCTTGCTCCACAAGCGTGTATAAATACTAGACATTGGGCTAGGACTAATGGGCCTTGCATCTTTGTGATAATTTGTTGCAAAAGGTGCAAACTCTGAACAGCTCTCTCATGCAGATGTTCACATGAACATCATTCCAATTCCAACCAACGCACTGTTTCTGTGCCAGGATCAACCTTGGAACAAGACCCCGCAATAATCCACGTTACAGGAGAAATTCAGACTAAAGGTTTTCTCCCCAGTCTCCCAAGTTCGTGATGCTCCTCTCCCCACCCCGATAAAAGTCACCTCAAATAGGGAGCTTCAAAAAGGCAGCCAGCATCACCAGAGACCCACACCAGACCCAGGCCACACTCTCATTTCACACCTGCCATTGGGAAGAAGGTAGCCTGGAAACTGTAACGTCCAGGTTGAGGAACAGCTACTTCCCTACAGTCATCAGGCTATTAAACACCAATAAGCTCTGAACTACATGGACTATTATTATATATATATATCTTTTTTGTGTGTGTGTGTGTGTGTGCGTGCGTGCGTGCGTGCGTGCCTGTCTGTCTGTCTGTCTGTCTGTCTGTCTGTCTGTCTGTCTGTCTCTTTTTTTCATTTATTACACATTCTCTTGTGCAGCTGCAGGTAATTGTTCTATCTGGGACAAATGACAATAAAAGACTCTTGACGAATGTCTGCGCACGAGATCTCAACAAATTTAGTTTAGTTTATTTATTATTATCACGTGTACCAAGGTACAGTGAAGTCTTTTCAGTTGTGTGCTATCCCGTTAGTGGAAAAACCATACTTGATTACACGGCAAAGTAGATAGGAAATCTAAACCTTTCCTATCCATGTATCTGTACAATCCGAAGAAGTGTTCCGACCTGAAATGTCACCTACTCCTTTTCTCCAGAGGTGCTGCCTGACCCGCTGAGTTACTCCAGCTTTTTGTGCCTATCTTTGACCAGCATCTGCAGTTCCTTCCTACACTACCTGTCTAAATGTTTTTTACACGATGGTGAAATGGTCATGTTCTCAAAACCTGTGCAGACCAAATATCTGGAGTTTTGCAGACATCTTCAACCTCTCATTGCTGAAGTCTGAGCTTCCCACCTGTTTTATAAGCGCATGAACAATACTGGTGCCCAAGAAGAGTAAGGTGACATGTCTTAATGATCACCGACCAGTGGAGCTAATATCCATGGTGGTGAAGTGTTTTGAGAGGTTGGTTATGGTGCATATCAACTACTTCCTTAGCAAGAAGGAAAGCTTTAGAGGGATATGGGCCAAACACGTGCAGGTAGGACTAGTGTAGATGGAGCATTTTAGATGTCATAGGCAACCTGGGGCAAAATGCTGTATGATTCTCAAAACCTAGATTCACTGCAATTTGCCATCCTCCACAATAGAAACCATAGAGGATGTGATCTCAATGGCACTCCACTCTGCACAGTACCACTTGGACAATAAAAACACATACATCAGGCTGTTGTTCATGAACTGCACCTCGGCATTCAACAACATCATCTCCCACAAACTTGTTATCATGCTTAGGGAATTGGGTCTCTGTGCATCCCCTTGCAACTGGATCCTTGGCTTTGTCATTAACAGATGTATATGACATATTTCCTTTCTATGTGATCATTACTTATAGCCCTGTTTCACTGTGCGAGTTGACCCACGAGTGACCCCGAGTGAAAGACTCGTGGTTGCGTACGAGACTACAAGTTTATGATCCAGAGTTTAACCGAGTTCTCACGGGTATGTCTAAGTTTGCCGTTTACTTCTCATTTCTGCGATGTTCCAAGTTTGTCTCCCGAGTGTACCAAGTTCCGCTCCCGTTAATCTTGAGGCAACAATGTATATCGACGTGTTGAAAAATCATCACATGTTAAATAAATGATGTCATGCTTTATTTTTACATACTATAAAAAGCCTGCCTTGTTTAAATTGGTTCATTTGGAGAAAATGTCTGCAAGAAGGCTATTGGAGTCCAGGATGGTGATGTTTTTTGTTCAAGTGCTGTATGCTGCAGCCCTTAATGTGATGCAAGGACGCTTGTGTAATGAAGGCAGAAGAGAGAGAGTAAAGAGGAAAATTAAGAAGAGGTCTCAGTGGGTGAAGCCCCTGTTTCAAAGGAGATCTCTCTTTGGACAGTATGAAAAGCTGCTTAATGTGCTGTGCGAAGAGGATAAATCTGCATTTAAAAATTTCATCAGAATTTCACCTGAGCTCTTTAATGAGCTGAAGAATAACAAGGTGGATGTGAAATCTCACCTACCTGTTTCAGTGACAGACACCCGCAGCCGGTGAATGAAGACACCCCCATCTGTCTCCCCCTCCTCTCTCCACCCTCTCTCCTCCACCCCCCCCCCCTCACCCTCCCCCCAATTTGGAAATGTCATCCCATCACCCATTCCTTCTCTCCAGAGATGCTGCCTGCCCGCTGAGTTAAAGAGTTCCCACTTGCTGCAGCATAACAGGCCAGTAAACACAATACTCATAGATAATATACTAAACAAAGAAAATATATATTAAAAAATCCAGTATTATTGCAAAAATCCCAACGTCCTTAGTGCAACCAAGGCAGTTTGTAGTTCATAGTTTAGTTAGCATTTGTAGCATTCAAGAGCCCGATGGTGGTTGGGAAGAAGCTGTTCTTGAACCTGGAGGTCATGGTTTTCAGATTCTTATACCTTCTGCTCAGCAGGAATGAAATGAGAGCATGGCCAGGGTAGTGTGGGTCCATGACAATGCTGGCTGCCTTTTTGAGGCAGCACCTCCTATAGAACCCTTTGATTCAGTAAATTTCAGTAAGGAGATCGGGAATCTGGCATCATGGCTTGAGAATAAAACCCAGCCTTTAACATCCGCATAATGAAAGAGTTGGTGTTGTCCTACGGAACGGGTGCAGGAGAGGTGAACACAACCCTGTCTTCTTCAACAGCACTGGTAGAGATGGCTTCTGGACGTGACTGGCAAACCTCAGATTAGGCTGCCATGAAGTGTCATAAAATGTTCTCACGCTGTTCCTCAATACTGGTTTGTCTTAAGGTTGTGAGCTCAGTCCCAAATACACAAAATCTATATATAAACTTCAAGCAATTTTTTCTTTTCAACCCACTCTGTCACCTTATCAATAACTTTTACTTTGTTAAGCAGAATTTGTCTTTAAAAAGTCTAAGTAACTGATATTTCTGTCCCTGATTATTGTTTCTAAAAAGAGTTCCCACGGTAGAATCACGAGTCACAAAGGTAAACGCACGGGCCACTACGTTCTTACAACGAATTGAAATGTTTCAAATTTTAACCTCAAGAGTACATTTTACTCGTGGAAAAGTTCAAACATGTTTGAACTTTTTCAAGAGTTAACAAGTTTCACGGGTACCTGCCGTTAGCGCCACGAGTCGCTAAGTTGCGTCCACGAGTTCCGACGTTCCCGCTACGTTAATTGTACGTGATTACCACGAGTTAAATTTGTTTTAAACTCGGGGTACCTCGTGGGTCAGCTCGCACAGTGTAACAGGGGGTTTAGGGACTACACAAAGCTTGCCTAACATCCTTTAATTTCTTAACATTTTTAAACTTTTGAATCATTAATTGGAAACTTGTTTTGCCAACTCCCTCGATAGCCGAAGGAGTTCCCTCACTTGCCTGTCCCATATCAAGAACTAGTCAAAAAGGCCCAACAAAGGATGTACTTCCTGCGGCAGCTGAGGAAGCACAATCTGTCACAGGCAATGATGGTCCAATTCTACACGGCCATCCTAGAGTATGTTCTCACCTTCTCCATCATGGTCTGGTTTGGCTCAGCCACCAAGCACGACACCTGGAGGCTGCAGCGAATCGTCCGATCAGCTGAGAAGGTTATTGGCTGCAACCTTCCCTCCATTGACGAACTGTACACTGCAAGGGCCAGGAAGCGAGCGGGCAAGATCATCTCTGACCCCTCTCACCCTGGCCACAAACTCTTTGAATCACTTCCCTCTGGAAGGCGACTCCGGACTGTTAAAGCTGCCACAGCCAGACATAAAAACAGCTTTTTTTCCACGAGTAGTAGCTCTACTCATAACCAAAAACCTGTAGCTTCCTTTTAGAAAATAGGTTCAGGAGGAGGCCATTCGGCCCTTCGAGCCCGCACCGCCATTCATTGTGATCATGGCTGATCATCCCCAATCAATAACCCGTGCCTCCAATTTTAAGGCTTTTTGTAATAGGTCTGCCACAAAATCCCGAGTGCCCATTTCCTTCTCACTTCCTTCTTTCACCCCTACAATTCTTAGGTTCGTACGTCTTTGACGACCCTCCAAATCGGTACATTTATCATTTAATTTGATCACCATATCGGAGAGGCGTTGGTTTTCAGTAAGGAGTAGAGCTACAGTTTCCTCACTTGTCGCCGCCCATTTCTCAAGTTCGGTTATCGCTGTTCTATGTTGATCAAACCTTCACTCGGTCGAGCTCATAGAGCGCAGCGACGTCGTACACAAGATGAAGCCCATCCAAGACAAATCATCGTAAAGGTGCAACTGGATCATGAATTTGACGATATAATGAAGAAAACTGTTCAAGGCGGACAGCTCCTTTTTGAAGGTGTGAGATTCAGTATTTACCGAGATTATCCGGCAGAAGTCTTCAAGAAAAGAGCGCTGTTCACTGAGACAAAAAGAATACTGAAGAATGTACATGGTTTGAGATACGGCCTGCTTTATCCCGCAAGACTAAGAGTCACCTACAAGTCCAAGGAGCTATTTTTTACGGACCACGAAAAAGCACTGGAATACGCCAAAGAAATCGGGAACCTGACCGTAGACTGAAGAATTTACTTTAACGCCTTAGGAGTCAAGGACTAACAGGACCACCAGATCTAAAAGGACCTTTAGAGTTCTTTTAAGAGCTTTAAGGACATTTGAAAACCGAAATGGACGGAGGACATTGGAGAAAACCGGGACCTTTGTATTTTTTTTATTTTTTTTATTTTATTAATTTTACTAATCATTGTTATTATCTGTATATTCATACCTAACTACAACTAATACTTATTTAATATCCACATTACTACTAAAATTATTAACATCAACATTCCTCATAAAAATGTAATACTGTATATGATTGATAACAATGATTAATAACTAATAGTCTTTGATTAACGTAGAGATGAATTACATACTTATATTATATAAGAGGAAAATTAGCCTATGTCATAATAAAACTTGACGGTTTTCCTCTTTGATTTTCAAATTAAAATTAAATTTATAGATTTAGCGAAGAAAATAATATAATAGGCAGAGAATAATAACGTTGTGAATTTTTGATATTCTTGAATTTTTCTGCAGGGATACGTGCTTATGTATGTATGCACATGGGTATATATACATATATATATGTATGTATGGTGTGTGTGTGTATGTATGGGTATGTATATAAGTTTGTTACTCCCAAAGAAGTTATTTGAATGTTAGAAATAATCTTTCTTTTTCTTCGGGCACGGAGCTGGGAATTTTTTTTTTACAAAGGCTACGGAAGTCTTTAGAATTCTAGCCACGTTAGTGTGGCTATCACTAACTACACTAATTGTAGATGTAGTTCTTTTTCTTTCACCCTTTACTAATCAATTCTATCACTTTTTTCACTTTAAATATTTTTATAATTCAACGTTTGAATGGAAAAACAAGTCTAATACAAGGAGATGTGTTCGGAAGAGCGATGTATATGATTTTAAATTCATCTATCTGAAGTTCGGTAGCAGGGTCAGGTTCTATGTGTTGTACTTTCTGCTCGGCTATAGACCACCTTAGAAACAATATGCAAGATGTTAATATGATAAGAGGGGGTCAGGGAATAACATTTTGTAGTTGGAATGTCAAGGGAATCAATGAACCAATTAAGAGAGGTAAAGTTTTGGCACATCTAAACCTAATCAAAACAGATGTAATATTTCTCCAAGAAATGCACCTTAAAAAGGAATCTCAACATAGACTTAAAGCTAAGTGGATCGCTGAATCATATCATTCCTCTTTTTCCCATAAATCCAGAGGAGTTGCAATATTAATTCGTAAAGGAATACATTTTACGAACTCTTCAACAATAGTGGATATTGATGGTAGATATATTATATTAGTTGGAGAGGTAAATGGTGAAAAAGTAATTCTTCTCAATGTATATGGGCCTAACTTTGATAACCCCATGTTTTTTAATAAAACATTTAATAAAATTCCTGAATTTACACAATATAAATTAATAATTGGAGGAGACTTCAACTGTACATTAGATTCATACTTAGATAGATCTTCAAGGCAAAAAAAAGTAAAATCTCAATCAAGTGTATTTTTAAATTCATTTATTAATACCACTAATATTAAGGATGTCTGGAGAATAGAAAACCCAACTGGACGGGAATACTCATTTTACTCACCAGTACATAAAACATACTCAAGAATAGATTATTTTTTGGTTGACTCTAGGTTTATTCCATTTATTTATAATTCAAAATATCATAACATTATAATCTCAGATCACGCACCTGTAACATTCATGATTAAATTAAATGGAATGTCCGAGAAACAAACATATTGGAGATTCAACCCACAAATTTTGAACGAAAGATCATGCCAGGAATATATTATTAAACAGATTCAAATATTTGTTGAGGTAAATGACAACCCTGACACACCTACTTCTCTTATGTGGGAAACGTTTAAAGCGTTTGTTCGTGGTACATTAATTTCCGCTCAAGCATTTTATAATAAAGAGAACAGGATTAAACAACAAACATTGGAAAGTGAAATCAAGCAACTAGATATAGAAAATGCGAGAATGCCATCTATTTTAAAACATAATAAAATTGCTGTATTAAAATATAAATTAAATAAAATGTATTCAGAACAAGTAATAAAACTTTATCAAAAAACCAAACAATTACATTTTGAATTTGGAGACAAACCACAAAAACTATTATCACGTCAGTTACGAAAAATGGAAGGGGAAAAAATAATTCATAAAATTAGAACAGAGACAGGAGAATTATTAAAAATGCCCAAGGACATAAATGATAGATTTCTCCAATACTATCATAACCTTTATTCAACTAAAACCGTAGGACAATCAGAAGGAATAGCAGATTTTTTACTAAAATGTAATTTAAAAGGTTTAGATTCAAACGATAGAGAATTATTAGAAAAGGAGATTACCATAAAAGATATTGAGGAGTCTATCGGCTCTTTAAAAAATGGTAAAGCAGTAGGACCAGATGGTTTAGGCTCCGAATTTTATAAAAAATTTCATGACTTGCTTTGCCCACGTTTACAAAGATTGTATGAGTATATCTATACTCAACAGAAACTTCCAGACACTTTAAATTAATCTATAATAACACTTATTCCTAAAGCTGATAAAGATCCGGAAGACCCGGGATCATATAGAGCAATCGCACTTTTAAATACAGATCAGAAAATATTAACTAAAATACTAGCGAATAGATTAAGTACAGTGATGAATAAATTAATACACCCTGACCAAACAGGCTTTATTCAGAAACGGTACTCATATTATAATCTAAGAAGATTATTTAATATTATATATTCCAAGAGAAATATTAAGGAAGATCTAGCAATAATCTCACTTGACGCTGAAAAAGCATTTGATCAGGTCGAATGGTCTTATTTATTTTCGGTGATGGAAAATATGCAGTTAGGGGAGAAATTCTGTACATGGATAAAACTGTTATATACAAATCCCACGGCTAGAATATTTACAAACCAAAGGTTGTCATCTAAATTTAGTCTATCTAGAGGTTGTAGACAAGGATGCCCGTTATCTCCATTATTATTTGCGCTTGCTATTGAGCCACTTGCAGAAAGAGTCAGGGGGCATCCGGAAATACACGGATATAACACAAAGGACACTGTGAATAAAATTTCTTTATACGCAGATGATGTATTAATTTACATTACAAAACCAGAAATTAGTATTCCAAATTTATTAAAGCTAATAACCCAATTTGGTTCACTTTCAGGATACAGAATAAATTGGAATAAAAGTGAAATTATGCCAATAAGGGAACATAACAAACAGATAATACAACAATTTCCATTTAAAATAGTAAAGGAAAAATTTAAATGTCTAGGTATTTATATAACTAAGAAATATACATCATTATTTAAAGCAAATTTTCCACCATTACTAAATAAACTACATAAGAATATTCAATACTGGAAAACACTTCCTATCTCAATGGTAGGCAAAATTAATGCCATAAAAATGATTTTTTTACCGGAAATATTATACCTTTTTCAGACAATTCCGATATATCTGGCAAAAACCTTTTTAAAAAAACTGGATTCTATTGTTAATGATTTCATCTGGGATTATAAGAATCATAGGATAAACAAAAGACATTTGTGTAAATCAAAAATGAATGGAGGCTTGGTTTTACCCAACTTTTTGTTTTATTTCTGGGCAGTTAATATTAAAAATATGAATTTCTGGTTGGAAGAAATAGATCATCAGCCAGACTGGTTAAAAATGGAAAAGGAAGATTGTTTACCTTTTGATATCGGTTCGATTTTATTTGCTACGTCTAAATTAAACAAAAAAAATTATAGGGAAAACCCTATAATATTTAGTGCTATACGAATTTGGAAACAATTAAAAAAGACATTAAAATTAGATAATTTATCACTTTTTCTTCCAATTGTGAATAACCCTTTGTTTAAGCCTTCATGGTTGGACGGGGGTTTTACACAATGGAAGAATTATGGAATTAAAAATATGGGACAACTTTACAAGGAAGGCACTTTTCTGACATTTCAGGAGTTGCAACAGACTTACGGACTTCGAGGAAATGATTACTTCTTCAGATATCTTCAACTTAGAGATTATGTAAAATCAAATACCCAAAATTTTCGAATTAGAAATTCAGAAATTCTTGATGAATGTTGGAACAAACATCCTAATACAGAAAAATTATTATCTTATATATATAATATCTTATTAGACAGTGACATTCCACCGACGGACTTACATAGACAAACATGGGAAAAAGAATTAAATCAAATAATAACGAAAGATACTTGGGAAGAAAGTTTGCAACACATACATCAATGTTCATTAAACGCCAGACATTCTCTAATACAATTTAAAGTAATACATAGGTTACATTATTCCAAAACAAAACTACATAAAATTTTTCAACATATCTCACCTATATGTGATAAATGTCAACATTTAGAAGCTACCTTATCTCATATGTTTGCAAACTGTATAAAAATTAAACAATTCTGGGTAAATATTTTCAGTATAATATCTAAAGTAACCAGCACACAATTGGACCCAGATCCAAAATTAATAATACTTGGAATATTAGAATTAAATCAAACATTTAGTATAACACAAAGAAACTTTATTGATTATAGTTTAATAACAGGAAAAAAATTAATTCTAAAATTTTGGAAAGGCCCTACGACCCCCACAATTAAAATGTGGATTATAGAAATGACGGAGACCTTAAATGTGGAAAGAATCAGACTCTCCCTGTTGGACAAACAGGAATTATTCGTTGGAACATGGTCTCCTTTTATTGATTACCTAAAGGGTCAGAACAGTTCAGCACAGGAACCTGACTAACACCCGGGCTAAAGAATGGATGAAACGCTATATCTAGAAATGTACGAATATATCTCGAATGAAGTTTTTTATTTTAATAAATTTTTCCATTCTTCTTTAACTATCTTCTTTCAATTTTTTTTATTTTTTTGTTGTTTAAAAATTTTTTTTTTTTGTTTTTTTTTTTTGTTTTGTTTTGTTTTTTTGTTTATTTTTTTTATTTTTTTTTTATTTTTTATTTTTCTTCTCTTTTTTCTCTTTCTTTACTTCATCTTTCTCTTTAGTTCTATTTAGCTTAAAAAAAAAAAAAAGCAAAAGGTATTGGAGACATTGTAATAATATTTAACAATATTATCAATTTAATAATGTAAGACTGTAATGATGTAACTAGGTTGTGTACGCATCTCCAATAAAAAAATATTTTAAAAAATTTTTTTAAAAAATAACCCGTGCCTGCCTTCTCCCCATATCCCTTGATTCCACAAGCCCCTAGAGCTCTAACTCTCTTAAATCCATCCAGTGATTTGGCCTCCACTGCCCTCTGTGGCAGGGAATACCACAAACTTTCTCTGCGTGAAAACGTTTTTTCTCACCTCAGTCTTAAATGGCCTCCCCTTTGTTCTAAGACTGTGGCCCCTGGTTCTGGACTCGCCCAACATAGGGAACATTTTTCCTGCATCTAGCTTGTCCAGTCCTTTTATTATTCTTATATGTTTCTATAAGATACACCCTCATCCTTCTAAACTCCAGTGAATACAAGCCTAGTCTTTTCAATCTTTCCTCATATGACAGTCCCGCCATCCCTGGGATCAATCTCGTGAACCTACGCTGCACTGCCTCAATCACAAGGATGTCCTTCCAGAAATTTGCTCTGGTATTTTATTTAATTCACATCTTTAATCGATAATGTTTTATTATTAATGTTTAATGTTTTATGTGGCATTCCTAACTGTCACTGTATGTCATGTTGTCACTTGCGGGCGGAGCACCAAGGCAAATTCCTTGTATGTGAATACTTGGCCAATAAACTTATTAATTCATTCATTAGAGAGCAAAGGTTAAGGTGAGAGGGGATAGATTTAATAGGAACCCGAGGGGAAACATTTTCACAGAGGGTGGTGGGTATATGGAACGAGCTGCCAGAGGAGGTAGTTGAGGCAGGCACAATAACAACATTTAAAAGACATTTGGACAAGTACATGCATGGGAAAGGTTTAGTGGGACGGGCCAAATGTGGGCAGGTGGGATAAGTGCTGATGGGGCATCTTGGTCGGCGTGGGCAAGTTGGGCCGAAGGGCCTGTTTCCATGCTGTATGACTATGAGTGAGTCAAGTTGTCCAATATATGGAGTACATGGATATGATTTGGGCGAAAGGCAAGCAAATGAGACTGGTTTGGATGGGATACGTCCAGTGGCGTGGACAAGTTGGGCCAAGGTGCCTGTTTCCGTGCTGTATTACTCTATGAGCCCTGGGTCACTGTGGACACATTGACCACAGTCCAACCTCTGACCATGGTCTACAATCCAGAATGTTTATTTGCCCTATGTACTGACAATGTAACCATAATACTGGTGCAAAAACCAAAGTCCTGTGTGGAAGCCAAAGAAGTTCATCGCCCCTCCGAGAAACAGGGAAGCGTCTCCTATACAGGCTCCTCCTCCGCACCCTGCATTTCCTCACCCTGCTCCACCGTCCGGACTCTAAGTGGCGGTTGGTGTTGCCTTCCGGATGGCCAGGGGGCCCCCCAGGTGGGGGTCCATCAACGCAGGGATTCTCCCCCTCTACATCGGGGACCTGGAGTGGAGGGTACTTCACCAAGGAATCCCCTGCAACCTGTTTCTCTCGCGGTTCACAGACTTGACAGGGTATGGCTGAGGATGTCCTGATTGGGTTTCTCCTGGGCGAGTCACGGCGCCAGGCGGAAGAGGGCTCAGCTCGAGCCGGCTGCCTGCCCCTGTTCGTCCGTGCCTGGGTAGTGTTAGAAACATAGAAACATGGAAAATAAGTGCAGGAGGACGCCATTTGGCCCTTCGAGCCAGCACCGCCATTCATTGTGATCATGGCTGATCGTCCCCTATCAATAACCCGTGCCTGCCTTCTCCCCATATCCCTTGATTCCACTAGCCCCTAGAGCTCTATCTAACTCTCTCTTAAATCCATCCAGTGATTTGGCCTCCACTGCCCTCTGTGGCAGGGAATTCCACAAATTCACAACTCTCTGGGTGAAAAAGTTTTTTCTCACCTCAGTCTTAAATGGCCTCCCCTTTATTCTAAGACTGTGGCCTCTGGTTCTGGACTCGCCCAACATTGGGAACATTTTTCCTGCATCTAGCTTGTCCAGTCCTTTTATAATTTATAGAGAGGGGCTACGCGATGTCCACGGGCACCCTGGGGGATTTCCGGGACCGCTGGGGGGTTGCATGCATCCTGGACAAGGATTGTAACATAGTTGTATAGTAGTCTATCATGTGTCGTGTATTATGGTGGTGGGTTCTGTTTTGGTTTTCACTGGACTGTTTTTATTATTTTAATATTTGAATAAATATTTTTGAAATAATTTTTTTTAAAAAGTTCATAGTTGAGGTTGGTGTTGTGTAGCGTTCAAGAGCCTGATGGTTGCTGTGAGAAAGCTGATCTTGGAACTGGTGATTATAGTGCACCCTCAGTGGTGTCCAGAATAATAATGGAAATCCCTATGAGGAACGTAGGCCCACATTCAGCTAAAGTCCTAACGTGCAGATATATTTAGGGTGTTTTTTGTGTTGCTTTATTTCAGAATTACAGCATTTTTACTTATTTCCCATTGCATCATTTAAACATATTCTCGGCCAAGGAATACTGATATTATGCTCAGGAATCTGAGTAACCGAAGGTGATTTAAAGGCTGTCAAATCGAATCATAAATGTGCCCGACTGCTGTTAAATCTTTGTCAGCACAGATTGAGGTGATTAAAGTTTGTAAGTCAGTGAAGGCGAGGCGTTTAATAGGGCAGGCAAACACAATTAAATTGTTTGATCGTGTGCTGCCTGCACGTGAAGGGTGGTAAAGAAAGTTAAACCTTTCGATAAACAACAGATGAACCAGCGACAGAAGCTTCAATGCATGGTTCCTACACAGCGGAATGATGAAAGGTGTGCATGAAGCAATCATCACAGGACACGGTGGCGCAGCGGTAGTTGCTGCCTCACAGCGCCAGAGACCCAAGTTCGATCCTGACTACGGGTGCTGTCTGCACGGAGTTTGTATGTTCTCCCTGTGACCGCGTGAATTTTCTCTGGGTGCTCCGGTTTCCTCCCACACTCCAAAGGCGTGCAGGTTTGTAGGTTAATTTGCTTTGGTGAAAAAATTGTAAATTGTCGCTGGTGTGTAGGATTGTGTGGGGTGATCACTGGGTGATGTGGACTGTTTGCGTGCTTTATCTCTAAAGTCTAAAGACTGGGGGGAAAAAGCAGGGTCTTCATAATTTGCAACTCTTCAATCCTTCTGCATCACACCTTCTGCTTTAATCTCGGGCCTTTGAATGAATGAATGAATACGTTTATTGGTCAAGTATGTACACATACAAGGAATTTGCCTTGGTGCTCCGCCCGCAAGTAACAACACGACAGACAGTAAACCATTAGGAATAAAGTATAAAACATTAAAACATTAAGAATAAAACATTATAGTTTAAACATGTGAATGAAATAAAATACCAGAGCAAAAGGAGGCTACAGATTTTTGGTTATTGAGTAGAGCTACTGCTCGTGGAAAAAAAAGCTGTTTTTATGTCTGGCTGTGGCAGCTTTGACAGTCCGGAGTCGCCTTCCAGAGGGAAGTGATTCAAAGAGTTTGTGGCTAGAGAGAGAGGGGTCAGAGATGATCTTACCCACTCACTTCCTGGCCCTTGCAGTGTACAGTTCGTCAATGGAGGGAAGGTTGCAGCCTTCTCAGCTGATCGGACGATTCGCTGCAGCCTCCGGATGTCGTGCTTGGTGCCTGAGCCAAATCAGACCATGATGGAGAAGGTGAGGACAGACTCTACGATGGCCGTGTAGAATTGGACCATCATTGCCTGTGGCAGATTGTGCTTCCTCAGCTGCCGCAGTAAGTACATCCTCTGTTGTGCCTTTTTGACTGTGGAGTCGATGGTGGCCCCCCATTTAAGGTCCTTGGAGATGATGGTTCCAAAATGACTCCACAGATGTGACTGTGGTGTTGTTGATGGTGAGTGCGGTGAGGGGAGGGGTAACTCCTAAAGTCTACGATCAATTCCACTGTCTTAAGAGCATTGAGCTCCAGGTTTTTGCGATGGCACCAGGACGCCAGCTGTGTCACTTCCTGTCTGTAGGCAGATTCCTCCCCATCCTGGATCAGTCCAATCAGGGTTGTGACGTCCGCAAACTTGAGAAGCCTGACAGAGGTGTCTGTGGAGGTGCAGTCGTTGGTGTAGAGAGAGTAAAGGAGAGGGGAGAGTACGCAGCCTTGCAGTGCTCCTATGCTGAGGGGCTGTGGGTGTGAGATATCCCAACCATCTGCCTATCAAACTCCCCCCCCCTCTTTCCCAGCTATCTTTCTCCTTCCCCCTTGCACCCACAATCAATCTGAAGAGTCCCGACCCAAAACGTCACCTATCCATGTTCTCCACAGATGCTGCCTGACCCGCTGAGTTACTCCAGCACTCTGTGAAACGTCACCTATCCATGTTCTCCAGAGATGCTGCCTGACCCGAGTTACTCCAGCACTTTTTTTGTAGGAAAGAACTGTAGATGCTGGTTTGTACTGGAGATGGACACAAAGTGCTGGAGTAACTCTGTGGGTCAGGCAGCATCTCAGGAGAAAAAGGATGGGTGATGTTTTGGGTCGGAACCCTTTTTCAGACTGAAAGTGGGGGAGGGGGGGTGGAGGACGGTGACTTGTCACCCATTCCTTTTCTCCAGAGATGCTACCTGACCCGCTGAGTTACTCCAGCACTTTGTCTTTTTTGTGTAAATCGGCTCCTGCTGTTCCTTGTTTCTGCAACTCTTTCGCTGTTACTTTTCTCTTCCATATTCCGATTCAGATGTGTTTATTGTCATGCGTTTCACGGTGCAATGAGATTCCTTGTTCACATAAAGTTCAGAGTAAACAGCGTACACACAGAATGATAAATACAATGGTGAACTCTTCTGATGGAGAGCAGAACAGCAGAATGCTGCAAGATTGGAGAGTAGTACAGAGGAGATTAGAGAGTACAGAGGAGATTTACTAGAATGTTGCCTGGGTTTCAGCACCTAAGTTACAGAGAAAGGTTGAACAAGTTATGTCTTTATTCTTTGGAGCGCAGAAGGTTAAGGGGGGACTTGATAGAGGTCTTTAAAATGATGAGAGGGATAGACAGAGTTGACATGGATATGCTTTTTCCATTGAGAGTAGGGAAGATTCAAACGAGGACATGATTAGAGAATTAAGGGACAAAAGTTTAGGGGTAACATGAGGGGGAACTTCTTTACTCAGAGAGTGGTAGCTTTTTTTTTATCATTTAAAAATAAATTGGATAGGTATATGGATGGGAATGGAATGGAGGGTTATGGTCTGAGTGCAGGTAGATGGGACTAGGTGAGAGTAAGTGTTCGGCACGGACTAGAAGGGCCAAGATGGCCTGTTTCCGTGCTGTAATTGTTATATGGTTATTGTAATGCAATCTGATGCAGTGCAAAAAATAAATTTAAAAATAATAATAGGATAGCCGAATGATATAAAGTTCAACGTAAGAGTACTTGGTAGCACCTTTAGCGAGTTGCAGAGAATTGTGGACGCTGCCCGGACCATCGCATACACCACCCTCCCTTCCATTGACTCCATTTACATCTCATGCTGCCTCCAGAATAATCAAGGACGAGTCGCACCCCGGCCACTCCCTCTTCTCGCCTTTCTCATCAGGCAAGAGGTACAGAAGTGTGAGAACGCACACCTCCAGATTCTGAGACAGTTTCTTCACAGCTGTTATCAGGCAACTGATCCATCCTTCCATCTTGAGAGCAGTCTTGAGCTACTATCTACCTCAATGGAGACCCTCGGACTATCTTTGATTGGACTTTATTGGACCTTATCTTGCACTAAACATTATTCACGTTACTCCTTTTTATGTATCTGTACACTGTGGATGGTTGGATTGTAATCATGTATCGTCTTTCTGCTGACTGGTTAGCACACAACAAAAGTTTTTTGCTGTACCTCAGCACACGTGAAAATAAACAAAACTATGCAAGTGGGTGTGAGCGATGATTAAATCAGGAATCTGTTGGTAGTGGAAAAGAAGCTGTTCTTAAGTCTGGACATTTGGGCTTTCAAACTCCTGTATACTCTCCTACAAAATGGAAGAAAGAAAAGGGAATCGGTCCTTGACGATACTTCCAGCCCTCCTATTGCAACACACCATGAAGGCATAGAGTCACACAGTGTGGAAACATGCCCTTCGGCCCAACTTGCCCACACCGACCAACATGCCCCATTACACTAGTCCCATCTGCCTGCGTTTGCCCATAACCCTCTCAACTTGTTCTAATCCATGCACCTGTCCAAATGTTTTTTAAATGTTGTGTAGTACCTGCCTCAACTACCTCCTCTGGCAGCTACCACCTTTAGTGTAAAGAAACGTTGCCCCTCAGGTTCCTATTCAATCTTTCCCCCCTCACCTTACACCTATATGTAGTTTTTTGTCGTGTGTACCAAGATACAGTTTATGTTCTCTGGTTCTTGATTCCCCAACTCTGGGTAAAGATTCTGTGCAATTACCCTATTAATTCCTCCCATCATCTTGTACATCTCCATAAGATCACCTCCCATCCTCCAGCGCTCCAAGGAACAAAGTCCTAGCCGAGTCAACCTCTCCCTATAGGTCAGGCCCTCAAGTCCTGGATACCTTTGGAAATCTTCTCTGCACCCTTTCTAGCTTGACAACTTCTTTCCTACAAGACGAACAGGATGGAGGGAAGTGACAAGCTTGTAATGTTCTCGCCACTCGCTGCCAGTTCAAGTGGTTAAGTTGCCTCACCAGGCTGAAATGCATCCCGTCAGAATTCTCTCTATAGCGCATCTGCAAAAGTAGAGAGATGAAAGAGTGGGTCGACTGGGCTTGTATTCACTGGAATTTAGAAGGATGAGAGGGAATCATATAGAAACATATAACATTCTTAAGGGCTTGGACAGGCTTAGATGCAGGAAAAATGTTGGGGAGTCAAGAACTAGGGGGCCACAGTTTAAGAATAAGGGGTAGGCCTTTTAGGACTGAGATGAGGAAAAACCTTTTCACCCAAAGAGTTGTGAATCTCTGCCACAGAAGGCAGTGGAGGCCAATTCACTGGATGTTTTCACGAGAGAGTAAGATTTAGCTCTTAAGGGCCTGTCCCACTTGGCATTTTTTTCGGCGATTGCCGGCATCATATCAGTGTCTTCAAAAGATTTTGAACATTTCAAAATCCAGCGGTGACAAAAAAAATATTGTGACGCTTGAAAAAACACCACGCCTCAAACGTCATCACGCCACATCACACCGCAAATTTTTCGGTCGATGATGCCGGCAGTCGCCGAAAAAATCGCCAAGTGGGACAGGCCCTTTTGGCCTAACGGAATCAAGGTATATGTGGAAAAAGCAGGAACAGGGTACTGACTTTAGATGATCAGCCATGATCATATGGAATGATGGTACTGGCTCGAAGGGCCGATTGGCCTACTCCAGCACGTGTTTGTACAAAGAGCTCCTATCTCCGTTTGGTTCCAACCTATGCTGTGTATCTTCCGCAGTATCCACTGTTTGCTCTATCTTGCTGTTGCTTATCCTTGATGCCTAGGCTAAGGTTTAGGTCCAATCAAGTCAAACTCATATACAATGGATAGAGCAAAGAGCTCCATAGTTCCCAGCATTGTAGCGCATCAGTTCCAGAGACAAAGTCCAATGTCCGCAATGGGATAGAGGTGAATCGGACAGTACCCTAGCTTATGGAAGTACCGTTCAGAGGGGAAGAAACTGTTCCTGAGTCTGGTGGTGCGCGCTTTCAAGCTTCTGTTCCTTATGCCAGGCAGGAGCAGGTAGCAGGAGGATTGACCGGGACAAGTCTTTGATTATGTGTAGGAAGGAACTGCAGATGCAGGTTTTAACCGAACATAAAATGCTGCAGTAACGCAGCAGGCCAAACAGCATCTCTGGAGAGAAGGAATGGGTGAAGTTTCAGGTGGAGACCCTTCTTCAGACTGAAAGTCGCGGGAAAGGGAAACGATGAATGAATGAAAGATATGCAAAAAAGTAACAATGATAAAGGAAAGGCTAGTGTTTGCTGTTTGCTGGGTGAGAACGAAAAACTGGTGTGATGGGTGGGGGAGGGATGGAGAGAGGAATGCAGGGGTTACTTGAAGGTTGAGAAATCAATGTTCATATCCCTGAGTTGTAAACTGCTCAAGCGAAATGAGGTGCTGTTCCTTCAATTTGCATTTAGCCTCACTCTGACAATAGAGGAGGCCTGGGACAGAAATGTCAGTGTGGGAATGGGAAGGGGAATTAAAGTGTTTGGCAACCGGGAGATCAGGTAGGTTCAGGCGGGCTGAGCGAAGGTGTTCAGCGAAACGATCGCCCAGTCTACGTTTGGTCTCGCTGATGTATAAGAGTTCACATCTTGAACTACGGATACAGTAGATGAGGTTGGAGGTGGTGCAAGTAAACCACTGCCTAGTCGAGACCTGGACAGAGTCAAGGGAGGAGGTATGGGGATAGGTGTTGCATCACTTGCGGTTGTTGGGGAAGGTACCTGGGGAAGGGGTGGTTTGGGTGGGATGGGATGAGTTAACCAGGAGTTGCAGAGGGAACGGTCTCTGCCAAAGGCGGAAAGAGGTGGAGATGGGGAGATGTGACTCGTGGTGGTATCCCGTTGGAGATGCCGAAAATGTTGGAGGATTACGCGCTGTATGTGACGGCCGGTGGGGTGGAAGGTGAGGACTAGGGGGATTCTGTCCCTGTTGCGACTACGGGGACGGGGAGCAAGGGCGAGCTGCGGGGTACTGAGGAGACACGAGTGAGGGCCTCATCTATGATGGAAGAGGGGAAAGAATGTCCCTCTTCTTGTGCGCAGATGCGGCGTAGACGGAGGAATAAGCGAGTTCGGTATTACAACTGTGCATGCCCAGGTCATGGGTCATTCGGGATAAACATTCTCGCCAGCTGAGCTACTGTGTATGTACGGACCAGCGTTTCATACGTATTTTCCAGTTTCGCTTCTTCGAGGTAAGAAAATACTGCTTTCAAAACAATTAACTAGGTGCATTTATGGTTCATTTGTACAAAACTACGATGATTTTGGTGGTTATACTGCTTTATGCTTCGGTGAGTGAGCGAGATCGTGACGATGAATAGTGTATAATTGACTTTGTTATTTGGTGCAGGTTTTAAGTTGTTTCTCCCCAGTGGGTGAGAAAGCAGCCAAGAAAGACTTCAAAAGTAATCCCAAAAGTAGTGGCACTTAAGATAAGAGATTGCTGGCAATTCCATGCAGTGCTGTTGCCATTTCCCCATGTAATCTAGCCTGACCAAGTTTATGCTTTTGCAGAATGCCTTAATATTCTCTTTGTCAGTGTTTTTTTTCTGTTCAGTAGCAGCCTTTAGATTTGTGGTATTGCATTAGGTGTAGTTGATTGCTTCCAGAGCTCGAGGGAAGTTGACTATGGTGTAAAACCTGTATTTTTGGTAGATGCCTGAGAAATTGGGAAAACAAATGGTAAACTGATATCACAATTAGCCCAAAGGTAGGTGCAGTTATTTTAAAGAAAAGCTTAAGGGCCTGTCCCACTTAGCGGTCATTTACGCGACAGGCTGGTAGTGACTGACGCGTGACGGTCGCGCGCGTCATCATGCGTCCGCACAGCCGTCTGGAGCGCGTGACGTCATTTGAAGATAGACACAAAATGTAGGAGTAACTCAGCAGGACCGGCAGCATCTCTGGAGAGATGGAATGGATGATGTTTCGGGTCGAGACTCTTCTTCAGTCTGAAGAAGGGTCTCGACCCGAACGTCACCCATTGCTTCTCTCCAGAGATGCTGCCGGTCCCGCTGAGTTACTCCAGCATTTTGTGTCTATCTCCAATCGTCTTGGCCCCGCTCTGGGGTAGAAGTGGGGTGGAACCGGATCCGCAACGGCCGTGAGCTCGGCGATCGTTTGCCTGCTTCTGCTGCTGTTGGAGGTGAGACGTTGCGCCGCGCCAGGGTCTTGGGCCCGTCCCACTTTGGCGCGCGAAGATTTAGTGCAGGACGAAGTCCACACTCCTCCACGCCACTCCACACTCCTCCACACCACGCCATGCGCCCGTCCCGCGCTACCCACGCGCTACCCACACGCTAGCAGGTCGCGTAAATGGCGAGCGAATGACGGCCAAATGGGACAGGCCCTTAAGTTTATGCCTATTATCATCAGATGTCATTATCGTGGAAACTGAGGCTATTGTCGAGGAAACTGAGGCTATTGTCACCTTTCCTTTGAGAGGTGAGGTTGGGCATACTGCATGACCCCTTTTTAAACTGGCCTTATCCCAGTCAAATATTTATCTTCTCAGCGGAGATCACTACAGACATTGACTAGGAACACTTAAATGAAGCTGATGGACTGGTCGGAGGATATTCCACCTTTTGCTTTCTTTCTTGGTTTTGTTTTTCCCAAAGTTAAAACCTATTGCTCTCAGCTGCTGTGGATTACTGCCTCAGATTAAATATATTTTTACACATAAATTGTGAATAAAGGTAAGGAATTGTTTCAAACACAAGTAATATTTTCTTATTCCAGTAGCAAACACATTAAGGATTAAATGAAAATAATAAATTCTTTAACTTTTTGAATATCTCATAATTGCAGATTAATGAACTGACTAGAACTGGGACTGTGTGAGTAGTGTGTGAACAGCAGAACAAGAAAGGAAGCTATTGAGTTGCCAGAATTCTAGATTAATTCCTTGGTAGAATAGTTAACAATTTATACACAGTTTATACAGCGCTGCGTTTGTTTGTTTTTTCCAATCCCAAATGACCTTTAACAAATCCCATGATTCCTTGCGTTTATCGAGATACCGAACTCGCTTGTTGGGAGTCGGGGATAGTCTTTGCAGGAAGCAGGGTGGGAAGAATATTGTTGAGATAGATGGAATGGAATAGAATGGAATACTTTATTTGTCACATGTGACAAGGCACAGGGAAATTCTTTGCTTACATACCCATTGTACACAAATAGCGGCCACCTATGGCATTGACAAAGTTACAAAGCATGCCGGCTCCCCCTTTTGTTCGCCCCCCCCCCACATCGGTTCCCCCCCCGTTGGGTCCCCAGTTGTCCTTTGTTCTCCCCCCATGTCACTCACGGTGGTCCCCACACGCTGGCTCCTCCATTGTTCTTCCCCCTCTCCCATCACGGTGGTCTTTCCGCGTTACCATCGACGTGGGTCGACCCGCGAGGCATCGCAGTCGCCGCAAGGCTTCAACGCCACCGAGGCCTCAGCACTGCCGACACCCCACTTCACGCCTCCGCGGTGCCGACCCGGGCCCCAGCCGCGGGCTCCGTCGGTCGTTCTGCCGACCCGGACTCTGACTCGCGAGGCCCGGCTCCTCCAACCGACCCGCGGGGCCCCAACCCGGGCTTCTAGGCGGCGATCCAGGAGGCATCGAGATCGCGGCGCCTCGATAAAGGCCTCCGGCTGCGTTCCCAGTCCACAGCCACGTCCCGGCGGGAAGCCTTCTGGCCACGCGATGGTGGGAATCAGTGGGTTTGTCTTTGATTACTTTGGCTCCTTTCCCAAGGCAGCGTGGAAGTGTAGATGGAGTCGATGGTGGGGGAGCCTGGTCTGCGTGATCGACTGGGCTACATCCATAACTCTCTGCAATCTCTTGCCGTCTAGGGCAGAGCAGTTCTCAACTGAGATGTGATGCATCTCGACAGTATTGGGTGGCAGAATGGCTCAGAGTTAAAGTTGCTGCCTTACAGCACCAGAGACCCGGGTTTGATCCTGACTACGGGTACTGTCTGTAGAGAGTTTCTACGTTCTCCGTGACTGCGTGGGTTTTTCTCCTGGTGCTTCAGTTTCCTCCAACGCTCCAAAGACGTGCAGGCTTGTAGGTTGATTGGCATAGATAAAAATGATAAATTGTCTCTAGTGCGTGGGATAGTGGTAGTGCACGGGGTGATCGCTGGTCGGCGTGCTCGGTGGGCCGAAGACCCTGTTTACGCGCTGTATTTCTAAAGTCTATCCTTTCTACGGTGGATCTGTGCAAGTTCATTAAAGTCTTTGGAAACGTACTGTATTTCCTCAGTCTCTATCAGGCAGTAGAGGCGTTGCCATGTCTTTGCCATCGCATGCTGACACATCGGGGAAAACACTTCCTCAGCAGATCATAATCTGGGATCTTTTGAAAGGCCCGGATAGACTGGATGCGGAGAGGATGTTTCCACTAGTGGCAGAGTCTTGGACCAGAGGCATCAGCATCCGAGTAAAAGGACGTACTTTTTAACAGGAGATGAGGAGGCAATTTAGTCAGAGGGTGGTGAAACTGGAATTCATTGCCGCAGGCGATGGGTCATTGGGCATTTTTAAGGTGGAGATTGACAGATTCTTGATTAGTACGGGTGTCAGGAGTTATGGGGAGAAGGCAGGAGAATGGGATTAGGAGGGAGAGATAGATCAGGAATGATTGAATGGCGGAGTAGACTTGATGGGCCGATTGGCCTAAATCTTCTCCTATAACATGGACTTATTGCATCCATCTACAACAGGTCAATGACTGATCCAAAGGACATCACCTCCATCAGTGTAGGAAGGAACTGCATATGCTGGTTTAAATCGAAGATAGACACAAAAAGCTGGAGTAACACAGCGGGTCAGGCAGCATCTCTGGAGAGAAGGAATGGGTTGACGTTTCAGACCAGTCTGAAGAAGGATCTTGATCCGAAACATCATCTATTCCTTTTCTCCAGAGATGCTGTCTGACCCGCTGAGTTACTCCAGCTTTTTGTGTCTATCGCCACCTCCATCTGTACTACACATGTGTCACATGGATTTGCACAGCTATCTGCTCTTGAAACAGTGTAGTTTTGCACTGAGGCCTTCATCCTAGAACATAGAACAGTACAGCACATGAAGAGTCCCTTCGGCCCACATTGTCTGTGCTGGACATGATGCAGCGACCAACTCTTATCTATCTGTACATAATCCATATCCCTCCAGTCCCTGCTTTGACCCAAGGATGCTGTCTCAATAAGGAAGGAAAATTATTAGACGGTCATATATCAAAAATTTACCTTCCGCGACATATAAATTGGCAAGTGAAATTTCATTCTGTTAACGTCCTGACACTGAAATTAATATTCATAAACAACTTGGACCTTTCCTGTCTCATTTAATCAACTCATCCAAAATATTTTAAGGAGATTAATGTCCCGCAATTCACGAAAACATTGCATATATGCCTAGTTGGGAACAGGAGCTAGATATCATAGAGCCATACAGTGCGGAATCAGGCTCTTCAGCCCAATTCGCCCATGCCGACCAAGATACCCCACCAAGCTTGTCCAATTTGCCTGCGTTTGCCCCTTAAACCCTCTAAACATTTCCCATCCTCTGCCTCAGAGGGCGGTGGAGGCCGGTTCTCTGGATACTTTCTCTGGATACTAGGGTTCTTAAAAATAGCGGAGTCAGGGGATATGGGGAGAAGGCAGGAACGGGGTACTGATTGGGGATGATCAGCCATGATCACATTGAATGGCGGTGCTGGCTCGAAGGGCCAAATGGCCTACTCCTGCACCTATTGTCCATTACCTATTGTCATCCATCTCTAGTTTAGTTCAGTTTATTATTTAGTTTAGTTTAGTTTATTGTCACGTACAGTGAAAAGCTTCATGTTGCGTGCTATCCAGTCAGTGAAAAGTCTATACGTGATTACAATCGAGCCCTCCACAGTGCACATATATATGATAACGAGAATAAAGTTTACCACATGATTTGTCCCGTAAAGTCCGATAAAAGTCTCCAATAAGGTAGATGGGAGGTCTGGACCACTCTCTAGTTGGTGAGAGGACAGTTCCCCTGATGTCCAAATGTCTTTTACATGTTGTTATTAGTACATCACATGTCGTTCCCATATACTCATCAGTCCTTGTTGTAAACAGTTACCCCTCAGGTTCCTATTAAATCTTTCCCCTCTCATCTTAAACCTATGTCCTCTAGTTCTTGATTGACCTATCCTGGAAAAATTACTCAATTGCAAGTAGTGATTGCAAGTCATCTAAATCAAGATTCTTGATCAGTTTTAGTTAGGTTATTTTCAGAATCTAAAATATTTCTTGTATTTCAGTATTTCTTGCCCATCCCAAATGACTCTTGAGAAGGTGGTGATGAATCAATGGTTTGAACAGCTGCCGCTTTGTTTTAGTGAAACAACACAGAGCCTTAGACCCTGCAGCCCATCGAGTCCACACCGATCATCAATCACACATTCGCACTAGTTCCATGTTATCCCACTTTCTCATCCACTCCTCACACGTTAGGGGGCAATTTACAGGAGCCAATTGACCTACAAACCCGCCCGTCTTTGGAATGTGGGAGGACACCGGACGGGGGAGGAAACCGGAGCACCTGGAGAAAACGCATACGGTCACAGGGAGAAAGTGCAAACTCCACGCAGGCAGCACCCGAGGTCAGGATCAAATCTGGGTCTCTGGCACTACGAGCAATAGGTCGATCAGCTGTGCCACTGGGCCCACTGTGAAGGTATGCTCGCAGCACTCTTGGGAAGGGAGATCCAGGCTTTAGACCCAGTGACGATGATGGAACTGCAACGTATTTCAAGTCAGGAAAATGTATAATTTGGAGGGGAACGTAAAGTGGTGATGTTGGAATAGGTCGGCCAAACGCACGAATAGATCGGGTTGATGCACAGAGTCTCTTGCCCAGAGCGGGGGAATCGAGGACCAGAGGACATAGGTTTAAGGTGAAGGGGGAAAGATTTAACAGGAATCTGAGGAGTAACTTTTGCACCAAAGGGTGGTGGGTGTATGGAATGAGTCACCAGAGGAGGTAGTTCATTAGACAATACACAATAGACAATAGGTGCAGGAATAGGTCATTCGGCCCTTCGAGCCAGCACCGCCATTCATTGTGATCATGGCTGATCATCCAGTACCCAGTTCCTGCTTCTCTCCATATACCTTGACTCCGCTAACTTTAAGAGCACTATCTAACTCCCTCTTGAAAGCATCCAGAGAATCGGCCTCCCACTGCCTTCTGAGGCAGAGAATTCCACAGATTCACAACTCTCTGGGTGAAAAGTTTTCCTCATCTCCGTTCTAAATGGTCTACCCCTTATTCTTAAAATGTGGCCCCTGTCTGGACTCCCCCAACATCGGGAACATGTTTCCTGCCTCTAGCGTGTTCGATCCCTTAATAATCTTATATGTTTCAATAAGATACCCTTTCATCCTTCAGGCAGGGGACTATCAGAATGTTGAAACACTGTTAACCAGGTACATGGATAGGACAGGTTTAGAGGGATGTGGGCCAAACGCAGGCAGGTGGGGTAGTGCAGTAGTGTAGATGGGGTATGTTGGTTGGCGTGGGCAAGTTACGCCGAAGGGCCTGTTTCACACTGACTGTATCCCGATGCGTATCCAACTTGGCAAAGGGAAAGATATTGTGCATTTCAACATCCATAGAAGAGTGCAGACACTCACCACCCTCTGTGTAAATCAATGTGCCCTGCAAATCTTGTTTAAACTGTTCCCTTTTCATCTTAAAGCTATGCACAATGGTGTACGACGATTCTACTGGGGAAAAAGGTTCTGACTGTCTACCTTATCTATGCCTCTCATAATTGTATATACTTCTATCAGGTCTCCCCACAGCCTCCGGCATTCCAGAGAAAATAATCCAAGTTTGTTCATAAGGTCATAAGTGATAGGAACAGAATTAGGCCATTCGGCCCATCAAGTCTCCTCCACCATTCAATCATGGCTGATCTATCTCCTCCTAACCCCATTCTCCTGCCTTCTCCCCATAACCCCGGACACCCGCACTAATCAAGAATCTATCTATCTCTGCCTTAAAAATATCCATGAAGAAATAATTGGACATGTACGTGGATAGGATAGGTTTAGAGGGATAGGGCCAAACGCAGGCAGATGGGACTGGTGTAGAAGGAACATGTTGGTCAGTGTGGGCAAGTAGTATCGTTCATTCTCTCCCTGTAGCTAACACCCCTAAGCCAGGCATCTTAATTCTTTAGTTATCTCTAGTCTCCCACTCACCTGAGTCTGAAGAAGGGTCTCGATCCGATACACCACCCATTCCTTCTCTCGTAGATGGTGCCTGTCCCGCTGAGTTACTCCAGCATTTTGTGTCCATCCTCTGTTCACTGTGGACGACATGGTTATAATCATGTATGGTCTTTCTACTGATGGGGTAGCACGCAACAAAAGAGCTTTTCACTGTGACAATAAAATTAGGCTAAACTAAACCTGCGCCTGTTCTCTTTTTGTAGGCCTTCAGCGCGCGTCATGCTCTCGCGTCAGAAGCGGAACTCCTGCCTTCGTGTCACTGCCTCCATGACCCTGCTCGGCGTAGGCCTTTACTTTGGGTTTCACGCCTTGTGGCTCAGTGGCCTGGGTCTCCCGAAGACGGCGATGTGGAGGGGCTCCACCTTCACCACCACGAACACGGAGTTTACCATCAGGCCGCAGTGATTACTGATTCAGGTCAGTGCCCCGATTCCACCCCCATCCCTCTAAAATATCAATAGACAATAGACAATAGGTGCAGGAGTAGGCCATTCGGCCCTTCGAGCCAGCACCGCCATTCAATGTGATCATCCACAATCAGTACCCCATTCCTGACTTCTCCCCATATCCCCTGACTCCGCTATTTTTAAGAGCCCTATCTAGCTCTCTCTTGAAAGCATCCAGAGAACCTGCCCCCACCGCCCTTTGAGGCAGAGAATTCCACAGATTCACCACTCTCTGTGAGAAAAAGTTTCCTTCGTCTCCATTCTAAATGGCTTACTCCTTATTCTTAAACTGTGGCCCCTGGTTCTGGACTCCCCCAACATCGCCGGCCTTCCACCCCACCTCCGCCCTTGGCCATCACGTTGATTCTGACACCCAGGGCCACTGGCAGG